>JACEFZ010028219.1:57500-117500 GCA_014155875.1 Cepaea nemoralis
AAAATTATTTGTTACATGTACATAATGATAAAGTTATATGCTGAATACCATCATGTTCCCTCCGTTGGTTACTGGATTATGGGTTTTCATACAGTGGGCAAACATTTGTGAACGCACTATACACTCGTGAAACATAATGACGAAGTTGGACATTGAACTCACGACCTTCCGATAGCAGATGTGACGTCATCAACCACATCAGACGAAGAACTCGCCAAATCCTCAGGGAATCTCTCGACCTCCCTACAGCCTTTAGAGTATGGGTGGGCAGGCTTATGTAAGGTCTAACTTCCATGTGTGCTTTCTTTTCTTGTGCATCTGTAACCCGTAAGGCAGTTTGAACACAAGTAGTATCCTCCTGACAGTATCGCCTCATTGTTTTGATCCTCTGTGTGCTGGCAGACAGCCACTCAACCCTATAGAAGATGAATGGTATGCACTTAGCGCAGTGTGATCGGGTTCCCATCTGGTGGCACCTTTTGACATGTACGGGAGAAAACTAGCTTCTTTCCCTGAGCCTTTTAACCTCAGTCGCAGCCTTCGTAACCGCCACTTACAACACTGCCGCGGACTTCGTTTACTGACGACGCGTTATCTTCTTGGGCCCCGTTTATAGATGGAGGAGAAGCACGTTAGCATTTAAAGGGGTTTAACAGCGAGATGATCGATTTCATTTCACCGGGTGTTATCCCATACGGATCGGACTCTTTCCGCAGATCGGCTCTCAAAAAGCGTTGCAAACAGCACGAACTCTGTTGCTCCAAAGACGCTCGCTAGAAGTCCCCGCGAAAATTGCACTCGTGAACAGGATAGGCATGAGACAAACATCTGAACCTCTCCGACACGCGGACCCCCTCCACACGTCTGGCGACACCGAGAAGGGCCAGCTCTTCCCTCGTTAACTGCTGTTGTACTTGATGACTGGGCCCTCCTTAACTCCGTAGCGGAAATAGGCCCTAATCTGGCATCTGGTCTAATCGCCAGCGCCGAGCCTCCTGCCTTCAGAAGTAACTCAAGCGCAGTCCATAGACCTGCTATTGCTTCTGATTTTGGATTGATTTTGCGTGTGGAATAGCTTTTCATACTACCAATGTCCATCACCATCAGGTTGGCCCACTCTGATTTCAGAGGTACTTGTAATTTACGTCTCCAAGTCAAAGACGAGAAGTCAACATGGTAGGTAAGCTGTCCAGTGTAGGGGTTGAACCTACGTCGACATCAGCACACCGGGTGTTTACGAACGAGCGCCCTTATCATTCGGACAGGCTGACTTTCCCATTGTGATTTGAGATGCAATCTATTGCTGAGAGAGAAAAAAAAAAAAAGCTTCCGGTCGCGAACATGGAGGATAGGCATTGAAACGGTTAAGCCCTCTGGAGTGTTCATGCTCGTGGCTGCCGTTTGCATTCGCATTTTCCTCATGTTGGACTGGAAGTGTATGGTTCCGTCGCCCTGCTACTGAGTTTAGTGCGTGGCGCGACACTGTGATCTGTGAATTTCGCGTGAAATGCTTTTACATCTGCCGGAGGTTGTTTGGAGCCTGAACTGTGTGTTCGGTGCAATGGCGGCTGGCTGTGTCGCAGAATTGACCGGTTTTTGCCTTATGCAGAAATGTGTTGCTGCTGGTCTTCTAGTGACTGCAGCTTCCATCGACGATGAACTGTATTTTCGTGGAGGACTATTGTGTTGGCATTCTGGCGACGGCATCTGTCCGAGGTTGTTTGTAGCGTGAACTGCATGTTCGGGAAAAATGGCGTAGGTGGCTCAGGGTTGCCACTTTTTTTTTTCCTTCAGAAAACATCTAGAAACGGAACAAACAACATCTAGAAATATCTAGACTGTGTGGGTGAACATCTAGAACAGCATCTGGTTGGGAGAATGACTGCCGCTTCCACCAAAGATGGTATGTTACGTGGAGGACTTTTGTGTTGACATTCTGGTGGCTGCATTGTGCACAGGGAAATGTTTTTACTATATTTCCGTGGTTGTCTGTGGCGTGAACTACATGTTCGGGAAACATGGTGTAGCTGGCATTGTCGCAAAACGGACTGGAATTTCGCTGCAACTGGTCGCCCCATTATGCTCCGTTCCTATCACGCAAAACGCTCCTCACTGCCCCACGTGACCATTGGAACAGACAGGAGTCTTTGCAGGATATTGCCATCAACCTCAGGTTGATTTTCAAGAAATTGTTAAGTTAAGTTGTTTGCCATTGCTTCTGAACGTTTGATTACGTACATATAATCAACAATCACCCATAGTGAAACATCCAAATATACCTATGTCCGCAAAACGGCGGATAATAAGTAGTATATTCACACCAACCCTATGCTACTAGTGACAAACTTGGACATTATCCAAATCACACTTGCACAAAATCAACACATTTGAGACGAGATGCTTGAGGGGAGCTGCCAACTTAATTATCCGAGATCTAATATGAAATGATGTTATAAGACAAACAGTGGGATCAACACCTTGTGCCGCATATATTGAATGACAGAAGATAAATTGGTTCGGCCGCCATTTCGTTACAATGCAACACAATAAACTACCAGCAATAGCGAGATACGGGAGCGAGAAAAGCCAGAAAAGAAAATGGAGTAACAATATCAAAGACATTGTACATCACATGGAATGACACTATCCAGTGCCACCCATCGGGCGCTGAAAAGTCAATTATTCCTACCCACGATACATCACGGCAAATGAGGATGCTGATGATGGTGGTGAAGATGATGACAAATAACAAGAAACAAGGTAACATATTAGGAGTTGAGCCATCTGTAATTATAATTACAAAAGCAGCTCATATTCATTTGAAAGGAAGCAAACTTCTAATGACCATCTAAATATCAGGCGGAAACGAACGAATGAACGAACACACTTTATTTTCAAAGGGTTAAGAATTGGGCACGCACGTCCGTCTAACATTCTGTGAAAGTAGGTACATGGAACATAAGCACGTTGTACAAGGCGGGTAAACTAGACAATTAACAAAGTAGGGAAACTAGACCACTAACAAGGCAGGGAGACTAGACAATTAACAAGGCAGTGAGAATAGACAATTAGCAAGGCAGGGAGACTAGACAATTAACAAGACAGGGAGACTAGACAATTAACAAGGCAGGGAGACCAGACAATTAACAAGGCAGGAATATTAGACTATTAACAAGGCAATGAGACTAGACAATGAACGAGGCATGGAGACTAGACATTTAACAAGGTAGGGAAATTAAACCATTTACAATGCAGGGAAACTAGACAATAAACACGGTGGAGAGACTCGACAATTAACAAGGTATGGAAATTAGACCATTAACAACGCAGGGAGAATATGCAATTAACAAAGTAGGGAAATTGGACCATTAACAATGCAGGCGGACTAGACATTAACCAGGCAGGAAGGCTAGACAATTAACAATGCAGGGAGACTAGACAATTAACAAGGTAGAGAAATTATACCATTAACAATGCAGGGAGACTTGACAGTTAACAAAGTAGAGAAATTATACCATTAACAATGCAGGGAGACTAGACAATTAACAAAGTAGAGTAATTATACCATTAACAATGCAGGGAGACTAGACAATTAACAATGTAGAGAGACTAGACAATAAACAAGGTAGAGTAAATTATACCATTAACAATGCAGGGGGACTAGACATTAACAAGGCAGGGAGGCTAGACAATTAACAAGGCAGGGAGACTAGATAATTAACAAGGTAGGGAAATGAGACCATTAACAATGCAGGGAGACTAGACAATTAACAAGGTAGAGAAATTATACCATTAACAATGCAGGGAGACTAGACAATTAACAAGGTAGGGAAATTAGACCATTAACAATGCAGGGAGACTAGACAATTAACAAGGTAGGGAAATTAGACCATTAACAATGCAGGGAAACAAGACAATTAACAAGGCAGGGAGACTAGACAATTAAAAGGTAGGGAAATTAGGCATTTAATAAGGCATGTAAACTAGACAAGTAGTAAAGGAGGTAATTCAAACAGAAAATTAATAACAAGTAATAATACTCTAATACATTCAGGATGCGTTCAACAAGGGGTAACGATGGAGCTTTTAATAAAGAAAGACATATGACAATAATTATGTGGTTACAGGAGACATAGTAAGATGTGATTGTTTTTTTTTTTTTTTAACAATTTAAAGCACAGACAAACGCATCTACAACAGACTAAAATGGCCACGTCAAAGAAAACCACTTTGACATCATCCAGCAAAGACTAAGGAGCCTGGGGATATTCTAATGGTGGTGGGAGACATGAATGCTAACATCTACAACATAAAATACTGGGATATAGTAAAGAATTGTGAACTTGGGCCGAGATCTGAAACAGGAGTAGGGCTGATCCAATTGTGTGAAAGAATCAGGCTGGACATTTGTGACACATTACTTGAAGACAATCCGAGCGACTCTACTCGGGAAAGCCCCGGAGACATCAGCAGAAATAAGATTGATTTTATAATGATCAGAGAAAGGTTTATGAATAGTGTCACGTGTGCAAACACTCGTCAGCCGACTGATATAAAGTCAGAGTACAACATTGTAGCGATTACAACTAAAGTAAAGTTGCAACGTAAAAAAGAAAAACAATAAAGAATAATTACAATCATCTATCCTGAAAAATCATATCTCGACGAAGCCAAATATAAAAATGAAGATGATATCTGATATATGTCAAATATACAGATGAACTATGGTAAAGTCCAACATAAAAATGAAGATGAAATATGGTGGAAGTTAAATAAATAAAAAATGACGATTATATCTGGCAGAAATCAAATATAAAAATGAAGATCATAGCCGGTAAAAAAATAGATATAAAAATGAAGATCATATCTGGTAGAAATTAATTATAAGATGTAGATCACTTCTAGTAACTACTAAATATTTAAAAACATGAAATCCTAAAGTTGATTATAAGGCACTGCACAAATGCAATCTAATCCAGAGAAGCAGCGGTAGCCTAGTGGTTAGGACGTTTGCCTGTCAGCCCTGAATATTGTGTTTGGATCCCATTTACGGGGACATTTGGAAACTGATGGTCCCAGGGGAAACCAGCCTACATATGGTTAGCAGCTAAATGTCACGTGATGGTCAGACGGCCGGACTGATAGAGTCAACATCAGCCACCCAGTGATGATCCAGATATATATGCTGCTACTGCCACATCACCCCCCCCCCCACCCCCAGTGATGATCCAGATATATATGGTGCTACTGCCACATCACCCCCCCACCCCCCAGTGAGGATCCAGATATATATGGTGCTACTGCCACATCACCCCCCCCCCCCACCACCCCCCAGTGATGATCCAGATATATATGGTGCCTACTGCCACATCACCCCCCCCCACCCCCAGTGATGATCCAGATATATATGGTGCTACTGCCACATCACCCCCCCCCCCACCCAGTGATGATCCAGATACATATGGTGCTACTGCC
This sequence comes from Cepaea nemoralis, assembly GCA_014155875.1. Classification (NCBI taxonomy): domain Eukaryota; kingdom Metazoa; phylum Mollusca; class Gastropoda; order Stylommatophora; family Helicidae; genus Cepaea; species Cepaea nemoralis. The sequence goes on from JACEFZ010028219.1 coordinate 62,976, forward strand.
ACATCACCCCCCCCCACCACCCAGTGATGATCCAGATATATATGGTGCTACTGCCACATCACCCGCCCCCCACCACCCAGTGATGATCCAGATATATATGGTGCTACTGCCACATCACCCGCCCCCCACCCCCAGTGATGATCCAGATATATATAGTGCTACTGCCACATCACCCACCCCCCCCACCACCCAGTGATGATCCAGATATATAATGGTGCTACTGCCACATCACCCGCCCCCCCACCCCAGTGATGATCCAGATATATATGGTGCATACTGCCACATCACCGCCCCCCACCACCCAGTGATGATCCAGATATATATGGTGCTACTGCCACATCACCCGCCCCCCACCCCCAGTTGATGATCCAGATATATATAGTGCTACTGCCACATCACCCCCCCCCCACCACCAGTGATGATCCAGATATATATGGTGCTACTGCCACATCACCCCCCCCCCAAAACCCAGTGATGATCCAGATACATATGGTGCTACTGCCACATCACCCCGCCCCCCACCACCACCCAGTGATGATCCAGATATATATGGTGCTACTGCCACATCACCCCCCCCCACCACCACCCAGTGATGATCCAGATACATATGGTGCTATTCTGCCACATCACCCCCCCCCCCACCACCCAGTGATGATCCAGATATATATGGTGCTACTGCCACATCACCACCACCCAGTGAGTATCCAGATATATATGGTGCTACTGCCACATCACCCCCCCCCCCCCACCACCACCCCAGTGATGATCTAGATATATATGCTGCTACTGCCACATCACCCGCCCCACCCCCAAGTGATGATCCAGAATATTATGGTGCTACTGCCACATCACCCCCCCCCCCCAGTGATGATCCAGATATATATGGTGCTACTGCCACATCACCCCCCCCCCCCCACCCACCACCCAGTGATGATCTAGATATATATGCTGCTACTGCCACATCACCCCCCCCCCACCACCCAGTGATGATCCAGATATATATGGTGCTACTGCCACATCACCCCCCCCCCCCCACCACCATGTGATGATCCAGATATATATGGTGCTACTGCCACATCACCCCCCCCCCCACCACCACCCAGTGATGATCCAGATATATATGCTGCTACTGCCACATCACCCCCCCCCCACCACCCAGTGATGATCTAGATATATATGCTTGCTACTGCCACATCACCCCCCCCACCCCCCATTGATGATCCAGATATATATGGTGCTACTGCCACATCACCCCCCCCACCCCCCAGTGATTGATCCAAGATATATAGTGGTGCTACTGCACATCACCCCGCCCCCCACCCCCAGTGATGATCCAGATATATATGGTGCTACTGCCACATCACACCCCCCAGTGATGATCCAGATATATATGGTGCTACTGCCACATCACCCGCCCCCCCACCCCAGTGATGATCCAGATATATATATGGTGCTACTGCCACATCACCCGCCCCCCCACCACCCAGTGATGATCCAGATTATATATGGTGCTACTGCCACATCACCCGCCCCCCACCCCCAGTGATGATCCAGATATATATAGTGCTACTGCCACATCACCACCACCCAGTGATGATCCAGATATATATGGTGCTACTGCCACATCACCACCACCCAGTGATTATCCAGATATATATGGTGCTACTGCCACATCACCCCCCCCCCACCACCCAGTGATGATCCAGATATATATATGGTGCTACTGCCACATCACAGTGATGATCCAGATATATATGGTGCTACTGCCACATCACCCCCCCCCCACCACCCAGTGATGATCCAGATATATATGGTGCTACTGCCACATCACCCCCCCCCCCCCCCCCACCACCCAGTGATGATCCAGATATATATGGTGCTACTGCCACATCACCCCCCCCCCCCCAGTGATGATCCAGATATATATCGTGCTACTGCCACATCACCCCCCCCCCCCCAGTGATGATCCAGATATATATGGTGCTACTGCCACATCACCCCCCCCCCCCCAGTGATGATCCAGATATATATGGTGCTACTGCCACATCACCCCCCCCCCACCCCAGTGATGATCCAGATATATATGGTGCTACTGCCACATCACCCACCCCCCCACCACCCAGTGATGATCCAGATATATATGGTGCTACTGCCACATCACCCCTCCCCCACCCCCCCAGTGATGATCAAGATATATATGGTGCTACTGCCACATCACCCCCCCCCCTCACCACCCAGTGATGATCCAGATATATTATGGTGCTACTGCCACATCACCCCCCCCCACCCCCCAGTGAGTATCCAGATATATATGGTGCTACTGCCACATCACCCACCACCCAGTGATGATCCAGATATATATGCTGCTACTGCCACATCACCCACCCAGTGAGTATCCAGATATATATGCTGCTACTGCCACATCACCCACCACCCAGTGAGTATCCAGATATATATGGTGCTACTGCCACATCACCCACCACCCAGTGAGTATCCAGATATATATGGTGCTACTGCCACATCACCCCACCCAATGAGTATCCAGATATATATGGTGCTACTGCCACATCACCCACCACCCAGTGAGTATCCAGATATATATGGTGCTACTGCCACATCACCCACCACCCAGTGAGTATCCAGATATATATGGTGCTACTGCCACATCACCCACCCAGTGAGTATCCAGATATATATGGTGCTACTGCCACATCACCCACCCAGTGAGTATCCAGATATATATAGTGCTACTGCCACATCACCCACCACCCAGTGAGTATCCAGATATATATGGTGCTACTGCCACATCACCCGCCCCCCACCACCCAGTGATGATCCAGATATATATGGTGCTACTTGCCACATCACCCACCACCCAGTGAGTATCCAGATATATATGCTGCTCTCACATCACCCACCCGTGAGTATCCAGATATATATGCTGCTACTGCAACATCATCCATCACCCACGAGATCCAGATATATATAGTGCTACTGCCATATCACCCACCCAGTGTGTAACCAGATATATATGGTGCTACTGCCACATCACCCACCACCCAGTGAGTATCCATATATATATGGTGCTACTGCCACATCCCCCACCACCCAGTGAGTATCCAGGTATATATGGTGCTACTGCCACATCCCCCACCACCCAGTGAGTATCCAGATATATATGGTGCTACTGCCACATCACCCACCACCCAGTGAGTATCCAGTATATATGGTGCTACTGCCACATCACCTACCCCCAGTGAGTATCCAAATATATGGTGCTACTGCCACATCACCCACCACCCAGTGAGTATCCAGATATCTATGGGCTACTGCCACATCACCCACCCAGTGAGTATCCAGATATATATGGTGCTACTGCCACATCACCCCCCCCCCACCACCCCCAGTGAGTATCCAGATATATATGGTGCTACTGCCACATCACCCACCACCCAGTGAGTATCCAGTATATATGGCTGCTACTGCCACATCACCACCCAGTGAGTATCCAGATATATATGGTGCTACTGCCACATCACCCACCACCCAGTGAGTATCCAGATATATATGGTGCTACTGCCACATCACCCACCACCCAGTGAGTATCCAGATATATATGGTGCTACTGCCACATCACCCACCACCAGTGAGTATCCAGATATATATGGTGCTACTGCCACATCACCCACCCAGTGAGTATCCAGATATATATATGGTGCTACTGCCACATCACCCACCACCCAGTGAGTATCCAGATATATATGGTGCTACTGCCACATCACCCACCCAGTGAGTATCCAGATATATATGGTGCTACTGCCACATCACCCACCCAGTGAGTATCCAGATATATATGTGCTACTGCCACATCACCCACCCAGTGAGTATCCAGATATATATGGTGCTACTGCCACATCACCCACCACCCAGTGAGTATCCAGATATATATGGTGCTACTGCCACATCACCACCACCCAGTGATGTATCCAGATATATATGGTGCTACTGCCACATCACCCACCACCCAGTGAGTATTCCAGATATATATATGGTGCTACTGCCACATCACCCACCACCCAGTGAGTATCCAGATATATATGGTGCTACTGCCACATCACCCACCCAGTGAGTATCCAGATATATATGGTGCTACTGCCACATCACCCACCCAGTGAGTATCCAGATATAGATGGTGCTACTGCCAATATCACCCACCACCCAGTGAGTATCCAGATATATATGGTGCTACTGCCACATCACCCACCACCCAGTGATGATCCAGATATATATGGTGCTACTGCCACATCACCCACCCAGTGAGTATCCAGATATATATGGTGCTACTGCCACATCACCACCACCATGTGAGTATCCAGATATTATGGTGCTTACTGCCACATCACCCACCCAGTGAGTATCCAGATATATATGGTGCTACTGCTACATCACCCACCACCCAGTGAGTATCCAGATATATATGGCCTGCTACTGCCACATCACCCACCCAGTGAGTATCCAGATATATATGGTGCTACTGCCACATCACCACCACCCAGATGAGTATCCAGATATATATGGTGCTACTTGCCACATCAACCACCACCAGTGAGTATCAGATATATATGTGCCTACTTGCCACATCACCACCACCCCAGTGAGTATCCAGACTATATATGTGCTACTGCCACATCACCCACCACCCATGTGAGTATCCAGATATATATGGTGCTACTGCCACTATCACCCACCCAGTGAGTATCCAGATATATATGCTGCTACTGTCACATCACCCATCACCCAGTGAGTATCCAGATATATATGGTGCTACTGCCATATCACCCACCCAGTGTGTATCCAGATATATATGGTGCTACTGCCACATCCCCCACCACCCAGTGAGTATCCAGATATATATGGTGCTACTGCCACATCACCCACCACCCAGTGAGTATCCAGATATATATGGTGCTACTGCCACATCACCCACCACCCAGTGAGTATCCAGATATATATGGTGCTACTGCCACATCACCCCACACCCAGTGAGTATCCAGATAATATATTGTGCTACTGCCACTCCACCCACCCAGTGAGTATCCAGATATATATGGTGCTACTGTCACATCACCCACCACCCAGTGAGTATCCAGATATATATGGTGCTACTGCCATATCACTCACCACCCAGTGAGTATCCAGATATATATGGTGCTACTGCCACATCACCCACCACCCAGTGAGTATCCAGATATATATGGTGCTACTGCCACATCACCCACCACCCAGTGATGATCCAGATATATATGGTGCTACTGCCACATCACCCACCACCCAGTGAGTATCCAGATATATATGGTGCTACTGCCACATCACCCACCACCCAGTGAGTATCCAGATATATATGGTGCTGGTGCCACATCATCCACCCAGTGAGTATCCAGATATATATGGTGCTACTGCCACATCACCCACCACCCAGTGAGTATCCAGATATATATGGTGCTACTGCCACATCACCCACCACCCAGTGAGTATCCAGATATATATGGTGCCGGTGCCACATCATCCACCCAGTGAGTATCCAGATATATATGGTGCTGGTGCCACATAGCCAGTAGGCCTCAACGAGTGTAAAATGACCCACTATGTTTACTGTTCACTGACAAGAAAGATGCTATGGCTGCTTTAAGGGTCACGAGTGGCTTCAGGCACTTCCTAGACAGAAACATGGCAGAGGTCAAGGCTGCAAGACTGAAGACGGGAATGTCATGGATGACAATGGCAGAGAAGACAATCGCCCAAGGGATACTTATCGAAGATGTCTTGCCTCTGGTGGGGAAGATAAAATGGCGGGTGTGGGGTGTAATTCACTCACTCGAAAATGGTCAGTCAATGCTCGAAAGTTTAAGTCTGAATATCTCAATGAGTGTTTCTCTTTTCGAGTCATCACACCCACGAGTGTTTCACTCATAGATACCTCATACCAACGAGTGGTTTATTCAGAGATTCCTCATACCCACGAGTGGTTCATTCATAGATTCCTCATACCCATGAGTGGTTCATTCATTGATTCCTCATACCCATGAGTGGTTCATTCATAGATTCCTCATACCCACGAGTGGTTCATTCATAGATTCCTCATACCCACGAGTGGTTCATTCATAGATTCCTCATACCCACGAGTGGTTCATTCATAGATTCCTCATACCCACGAGTGATTCACTCTTAGCGACATCACACCCATGAGTGATTGACTCTTAGAGTCATCACACCCATGAGTGATTCACTCTTAGAGCCCCACACCCACGAGATCCCGAGAGGTTCTGATATTATGGTAATGCTGGGGTAAGGTCATGTTTGATATATCGGAGGTGATTAGGTCTGTTTCAATGAATTGTATGTAGCTGTCTATTAAACTCCCTGTAGGAGACTGACCACCGGTCTGTATTGTCAGGGTGTAAAATACTTTGAGCATTTATCATACACAAAATTGGATACGGGTAATCGTTCAATATTAAAACACGTCTCTCTCTCTCTCTCTCTCTCTCTCTCTCTCTCTCTCTCTCTCTCTCTCACTATTTCCCTCTCTCCCTCTCTCTCTCTCTCTCTCTCTCTCTCTCTCTCTCTCTCTCTCCCTATTTCCCTCTATCCACTTTCCTTCTTTCTCTTGTCTTCTCACTCTCACTCCTCTCTCTCTCTCCTCTTTCTCCCTCCTTTCTTCCGCTCTTCTCCTCTCCATCGCCCTCTCTCCTCATATCTCTTCTCCGTCTCCCTCTTTCCCTACATCTATCCCGACTTTACACCCCTTTCCACTTTCTCCCTCTGATACCCTTCCCTTTCCTCTGCCCTCTCTCTCTCTCTCTCTCTCTCTTTCTCTCTCTCTCTCTCTCTCTCTCTCTCTCTCTCTCTCTCTCTCTCTCTCTCTCTCTAGCTCTCTCTTTCTCTTAATACACAAAATACTAGAAACAATGAGCGTAAGCTATAATATAATGACATTAATGAAATCCTTTTGGTCAAACAGAGAACAAGTAGTATCATAGAATAAATCGTTATCTCAAACCATTACCTTTAATATTGCAGTGCCTCTGAGATCTATACTTGGCCCTCAGTTATTTGCCATTTATATACGAGCTTCCCTGTTATCTTTCGTCGGGCCACGATTTATTTGCAGACGGCTGCACAGTACATACAACTGTAATATAGGGACTGTCATGCGCTGGGTCTCATCAATGATAGAAACGGGGAAATAGGAGGGGCTGAGTGGTCTCGAGGTATGGTGTCCGCCTCGAGTGCTGGAGGTACCGGGTTCAAGCTCCGGGGAGGACATTGATTTTTTCATGTGGACTTCAAGCAATAAAATTTCCCCCTTGTCTCAGGGTAGTGAGATTGGTCGCCCGTGTGTATTATGAGCACGTAAAAAATCAATTGGCAGTTGGAAATCGAAAAAGTGTAGCCTAGCAGAGCTGCCCGGGGCAAAATTTCGAGTTAAAAATCTACCCAAAGTATTTTAGGATCCTCGCCGGTGCTACGGAGTTTGTGCACTGAGCTGAGTTTCTCCAGACTAAGGTTTGAATTAGGTGGAGAACGGAGCACGTATAGGTTGCACCCGCGTACAGTGATGTTGATCCATCGACTAAACTAAACTAAACTAAACTAAATGATAGAAACATGATTTTTATTTTTAATTCCAATGTTAAGAGTCTCGTTAAACAAACATAAATAAGTATACCAACTTGCTCAAATTAAACATTTCCTAGATGAATCACAAGAAAGATATTCTATACTACTCACATACAAACACATATTGATAATTTGCTCCGCAACCTAGGGTGGATGTTACAATTCAAACACAAAACGCCTTTACTCAATCCGGAAAAGGGCTTTTAGTTTTAATTAAAGGTAAAAAATTAACCGACAATTTTAGCCTATGTAAACATCTTCGGTTACTGCCAATCCACAAACAATCTTCTACAAGAAATCAAAGACACCATCAATTCCTATAAACACAATTACAACCTATTTGAACATTATCTCAGTACAGACTATATGCGCCATTAAAACGGGAAAACAATATCAACAATAATAATAATTATCTCAAAGGACAACTAGTATAATAAGCATTCCCTTAACTCTGACACGTTAGCTACTTATAACTGTCATATAAAAATGTGCTTCAGTGAGATATGCATTATTGATTATTACACATTTTCCAAACATTTATAATGCATGATGTTTCTGTTGTTGTCGTTGTTGTCTCAGATTATCTTGAAACATCATGTATGAAGGAAATTATGAATGAGAGCGGAGAGAGAAGAAGGGCAGAATGTCAAACAGACCTGCGTGCCCAATTCTTAACCATTTGAAAACAAAGTTTGTTCCTTCGTTCGTTCCAATTGTCTCCCTTTCTTCCCCAGCTCTCTTTAGTTATCTTTCTCCCCCCCCCCCCCTTCCTCTAGCTCTCCGTACTTTTCCCCCTCGTCCTCTCTCTCTCTCACTCTCTCTCTCACTCTCTCTCTCTCTCTCTCTCTCTCTCTCTCTCTCTCTCTCTCTCTCTCTCTCCCTACCCTATCTCTCGCTTACTCCCCCCTACCTCTCTCTCTCCCTTTTGTATTTTTATCACACCGGAAGTATCATTCCATGAAGGCAGTAACACTCACCATGGCAACCAGATAACCACGACACCATATCTGAATAATTGATTCATTGATCCAAAGTACTGGCGCCATCCTGGTGGAGCGGTAGATCACACGCCCACAATCATGAAAGTCCAAGAATCAAATATTTGTGGTCAGATCGTGATCAAAATGTCAGAACGGTATTACAGAAATTCAAGACTCACTCGAGCACTCGCTTGACAACGCACAGAATTGGAGTTTTATGTTATCCTGATAGACACAAGTCTGCTTATCATCTCATCTCATCTTGTTCCTCTTGTACCTTGCGGTGTCGAGGTGATTATAAACAGCGGGAGAGCGCCCGCATATGGTCTTCATATATCGAGATTCCCATGGACTACGTTATCCCCCCTGTTAATCGTTTACGTGGTCGGCCTCTTCTTCTGCGTCCATCTGGCCTGTACATGATTGCTTGTTGTGGTATACTGTTAGTTGGTAACCTAGTTACATAGCCGAACCATTTGACTTTCTGGCTTCTAATATCTTTGCCGAACCTAGGAATTTAACACACCCCAAATATATGCAAGCCAGACTTGGAAAAAGTGTTCCTAATCCCAAACTGAGGATGTGATTGTCAGATGAGCTTTACATTTCCGGTAGATCAGCCGGAATCCCCTCGCCCATCCCGCCGGTAGATGAGGAAATGTGTATTGATAAACCTACACATTCATACACCAACAAAACCTTCTTCTTCTTCTTCTTCTTCTTCTTCTTCTTCTTCTTCTTCTTCTTCTTCTTCTTCTTCTTCTTCTTCTTCTTCTTCTTCTTCTTCTTCTCCTTCTCCTTCAACCCTGTATCCCCCATGTGGGCGTGTGTCCTCAACCAAGCCACGCTGAGCCATCCCATCTTTTGCTGTCTCCTGCAGCCCTCTCCTAGCCCTATCAGTATTATTTACACATGTCTGTAATTCTCTTCTCCGTGTGATTATAGGTCTCCCCTTATTTTGTTTGTCTTGTGGGTTCCATTCAAGAGTGTTATACTGTTCTCAGATTTGTGTTCAACGTCCTATCCAGCGCCGGCCCAAGAACACATAAAAGGATGCTCATGAAGTTAGATTTCACATTGAATATCAGAACCGTATCTGTTACACGACGCAGCTGTGGCTTTGCGGCATTGACTGAGTTTCTCAGTACCCCGTCACCTCCAGTCGACAGTTCCCCGTCACCTCCAGTCGATAGTTCCCCGTCACCTCCGGTCGAAAGTTCCCCGTCACCTCCAGTCGATAGTTCCCCGTCACACCCAGTCGATAGTTCCTCGTCACCTCCAGTCGACAGTTCCCCGTCATCTCCAGTCGATAGTTCCCCATCACCTCCAGTCGACAGTTCCCCGTCACACCCAGTCGACAGTTCCCCGTCACAACACCCAGTTGACAGTTCCCCGTCACCTCCAGTCGACAGTTCCCACTCACACCCAGTCGACAGTTCCCCCTCACACCCGGTCGACAGTTCCCCTCACACACAGTCGACAGTTCCCCGTCACACCCATTCGACAGTTCCCCGTCACATCCAGTCGACAGTTCCCCGTCACATCCAGTCGATAGTTCCCCGTCACCTCCAGTCGACAGTTCCCCGTCACATCCAGTCGACAGTTCCCCGTCACCTCCAGTCGACAGTTCCCCCTCACACCCAGTCGACAGTTCCCCCTCACACCCGGTCGACAGTTCCCCTCACACACAGTCGACAGTTCCCCGTCACACCCATTCGACAGTTCCCCGTCACATCCAGTCGACAGTTCCCCGTCACATCCAGTCGATAGTTCCCCGTCACCTCCAGTCGACAGTTCCCCGTCACCTCCAGTCGACAGTTCCCCGTCACCTCCAGTCGACAGTTCCCCGTCACACACAGTCGACAGTTCCCCGTCACACACAGTCGACAGTTCCCCGTCACCTCCAGTCGACAGTTCCCCGTCACACCCAGTCGATAGTTCCCCGTCACACCCAGTCGACAGTTCCCCGTCACACCCAGTCGACAGTTCCCCGTCACACCCAGTCGACAGTTCCCCGTCACACCCAGTCGATAGTTCCCCGTCACCTCCAGTCGACAGTTCCCCGTCACACCAAGTCGACAGTTCCCCGTCACCTCCAGTCGACAGTTCCCTTCACACCCAGTCGATAGTTCCCCCTCACAACCAGTCGACAGTTCCCCGTCACGCCCAGTCGACAGTTCCCCGTCACACCCAGTCGACAGTTCAATATCAGCGGCGGGAGATTTGAAAGCAGACCGCTTTCGGTTGATGTCGATGGTATGAGCCTCAGTCGAATGCACGGCAAACTGCTGAACATACAAATATTTGGACAAACTTTGAGCTATAGCCTACAATTAGTGACTTGATATTCTAGTGTGATAATTTTGCCACGTCTAGCATGAGGGGCGTGGTCAAGTAGTTAAACACTGCATCGCACGCCAGTGATCCGGAGTTCGATCCCGGGTCCAGTCAGGGATATGTACTACTGACGAGCTCAAACGAGAGCGAAACTTGAGTCTGGTGCTTCCAATCTGACGTGGACAAGGCCAAAGGTTCGTACCAGAATGCGATCAGCCTTGCCAGTAGTGGGTTGTGCTCAAGCTTCAAACCTCAAATCCCGAAACAACTAAACAAATCAATTCACAAACAGCCTAAACTACGTTGCGGTTTATTACGAAGTCCTATAACGGACATGGAACTAACTTCTTTTTAAATCCGTTTAACATAGCGCCCCACCAAGTAGCGTAAAGTACCAGCCAGCCTGTCACATCGTACAAGAAATACACACAGCATTTTTACGAGCCGTCACGCGAGGGCTCAATAGATACAAGAAGACACGAGTTGCTAACACACCCTATAGACATCGTCACGTCCCTGAACTTCTGAAACGTCAAAAGAGTCAGGAACAGTAGTCAGGAAAGGATCATGAAGCAAATTGGGTTTTTGACCCACGCCTCACATTTTACGACGTCCCATGTGATCAATATCTCACTGACAGGAATGTGATATTGGAGGAACATCCAAGCTGCTTGGTTATGCAGATGATATAGATATTATAGGGGGAAATGAACAAAAGACATTGGAAATATTGACTCACTTAAAGGAAAAAGCCCAACAGATGAGGCTGGTTATCAACCAAGACAGAATATATGGTAATTTCAAAAGAAGGAATGGCTAAAACTCTGGCCACATACAAATAGATAATATGACCATTAAAAGAACGGAACATACAAATGCCTGGGTACAATCTTCAACTGCTCCAACATCATAAGGGAAGAAATACAAACTAGAATCAATTCTGGAAGTAAGATATACTATGCACTCCAACATCTACTAAAATCAAATGCGCTACCTCGTAACACCAAAATCACAATATACAAAACACTGATCAGAACAGCTGTGCTGTATGGCTCTGAAACCTGGAGTACAACGAAAGGAGATGAAGCCTTGTTACAAACCTTTGAGAACACAGTTTTAAGACGCATCTTTGGACCCATTAGGGATACACAAAGTGGAGAGTGGAAAAGAAGAAGGAACAAAATCATTTCTGATCTGTTTAAGTCCCCGCTAATCACTGGTATCATGAAGGCTAATAGACTACAATGGCTGGGGCATATAGAAAGAACGGAAGATAATAGGGGAACAAAACTCGCTTACACTCAGGAAATAAATGACCGTAGACCCCGAGGTAGACCAAGAAGACGGTGGAGAAATAATATATATACAGACCTACAAGCACTTGGAATCAACGACTGGCAAGAGAAGGTCCACCAGAGAGACGAATGGAGACGGATTGTATCTGCAGCAAAGAACCTCAATGGCCTGGAAGGCTGAAATAGTACTAGAAGTCTTTTCTTTCCTAGGAGTTTCCTGGCACCCAATGTAAGCGAGGTCGACCTGGGAGCACGATTCACTGGGGACAACGCCCTACTCGAGTGGGGTTTGAACACATGATAACCCAGCCTATAGACAAGCGTACTACACGCTACGCCACCGTGACGCCCAAGCGTCAGTTTTAACTGAATGTCAGTTTTAACTTCTTAATGTTTACCACAACTGCTATTTACATATCACTTCTACTATGTACATATCACTTATAGCTTATACACATCACCTCTACTTTGTTTCCACATATCACTTCTACTTTGTACATATCACGTATAACATATACAAAGCACTTCTATCTTATGCACATCTTTTCATCCATGTACACATCATGTCTAGTATGTACATATCACTTCGACTATATGCATATCTCGTCTACTATATAGATATCACGTACACTGTACATATCACTACTATAAAGTGCAAACCATATGTTTTATGCGCCTATCACTTCTAACACTTGCACATCAGTTCTGAAACGTGCATATCACAGAAAAACCATTGCAGATTTCCCAGAAACAAAATATTGATTGTCCGAGTAATTCCCAGTTCACGATGTAACTGAGTGATTTATTAATTGAATTACAAGAACAACCAAGGTGAAGGATCATGTTTCACGCCGTGGAGCCTTTTGAGAATCACGTTCGCTATCCCTTCGATACAAATGCCGGTAGATATGATATCACAACTTCAGAATATAAGTGAAGTTACTGTTTTATTATTATTATTATTATTTAAATATTGAGCACAACCCACTACTGGCAACGCCGATCGCATTCTGGTATGAACCTAAGGCCTATCCACGTCAATATGGAAGCACTATACTCGAGTTTCGCCCTCGTTTGAGCTCGTCAGTAGTGCATATCCCTGACCGGATCCGGAAACAGTCCCGGATCACGCGTGTGAAGCGGGTGTGTAACCACGCGGCACACACTGGACACACCAAATTATCACAACAGAACATCACAACGCTACCCATCGTAGGCTATGCTCAAGATTGCCCAATCGCCGCGACCGACGTCCGTCAATCGATGGGACCCGAACGATCAGGACTTCTCACTGGCAAGGAACACCAGGCCTCCTAAATCCAGTGAGCAATAATCAATTGATTATGTGGTTGTTTCGGGATTTGAAATTTAAATATTGTCCTGATCGTTCGGGTCCCATCGATTGACGGACGTCGGTCGCGGCGATTGGGCAATCTTGAGCATAGCCTACGATGGGTAGCGTTGTGATGTTCTGTTGTGATAATTTGGTGTGTCCAGTGTGTGCCGCGTGGTTACACACCCGCTTCACACGCGTGATCCGGGACTGTTTCCGGATCCGGTCAGGGATATGCACTACTGACGAGCTCAAACGAGGGCGAAACTCGAGTATAGTGCTTCCATATTGACGTGGATAGGCCTTAGGTTCATACCAGAATGCGATCGGCGTTGCCAGTAGTGGGTTGTGCTCAATATTTAAATTTCAAATCCCGAAACAACCACATAATCAATTATTATTATTATTATTATTATTATTATTATTATTATTATTATTATTATTATTATTATTATTATTACATAACTGTTGTTGTACACTGTATTACTGGGCCAGAAAACGTTTCTTTTCTTGTAGAAGTGAACACAAGATGTGTCCTGCCCACGCTCAGTGTGTGCTCTGTTCGAATCGAACATATGGCTGAGAATTGTCCCAGGAACAATTGTATCACATGACATCACACGTCTCCTTGAACACTTGGGTAGTGAGAGCGGTGAACTAGACTTCTCAAATAAGGGCTAGGAACAGCAAACCGTGCGCCACCTATGCACATGCAACATCCCATGGCAGCGGGACATTGAAAAGAGTAGGCCGTAGGGTCGCGCCCTGAACAAATTGTATAAAGAGCCGTGTTACTTTTAGGGTTTACATCCAGGCCATTGACTTGATAAGCAGGTGTACTAATTGCTGTATTACTGTGCCTCCTTGGTTTATATTTTCTTCACCAGACAGCACGCAGTAAATGAAATGTCTTCCACCGTATGTCCTAAAATATGCTACCTCTTCCACCGTATGTCTTAAAATATGCTACCTCTTCCACCGTATGCCCCAATACATGTTCTGCTATATATATTTACTGATGGGAGTCTCTGTGGCGAAGTGGTCAAGCCGTTTGGCTCGTGCTCCGAAGGTTGTGGGTTCGATTCCGGGCCGCACCCTTCGGTTTACGAGTTAAATGTTTCGGAGACTCCTGTGGGTCGTCGCTAAAAGCTACGGAGTTCGTGCTTTGTGCGACGCTTTCCGTGCTGCGGAAAGAGACTGAGCCATATGGGATAAAACCCGGTGCAATGAAGTCGATCCTGTCGACTGTTAAGCGACTGTTATTTACTGAGATCGTGTGGATCCCGTCCATCTCGAGTAGCATGTAACTTCCCTTCCCAATCGACGAATGCTGTGTGATTCTCGCTTCCACGTGTACCCAAGCCATCGTGTAATGTTTTCTTTTAATTTTACATGTTGTCAAATCATACTTAAGAAATCTGGTAACCCTAGTGGCCACTTCAATATTGTCTTCGTGAAAGTAACACACTTGCGATTTTTACGTAGCTGCTACTTCGTTTCTTAGGCATCTGCTGCGAAACATTACAGGGTGTTAGAATTTCAACCCTGGAGTCCGAACTGGCAAGTCAATACAGTGCATGACACCACGACAGCTTCCGAGAGTTTTCTTGTGATTACTGTTTAAATGTAATATCTAATCTAACCATTTAACCACGGAAGGCTAACCCGGTCAACAAACGCACGCAGAAGTCGGAATGCGTCGGCCTAAGGGTGCAAATAAACCTGGCTCAACGCAATTACGTCTATAAAAAAAAATTCCGGATGAACGCAGAAGATATAACCATTAACACAACATTGTTCTCTGGGGCAGCAACACACGTCAGGACAGGGTTTTTATTCACCCGCTGGAAGCATTTATGGGCACCAGTCTTGAAAACTTCTCTCATCTGTTATGTTGCATTGATGATACAATTCTCAGCTGTGTTGCTGCATTGATGATACAATCCCCACCTGTGTTGTTGCATTGGTGATACAATTCTCAGCTGTGTTGTTGCATTGGTGATACAATTCTCAGCTGTGTTGTTGCATTGGTGATACAATCCCCACCTGTGTTGTTGCATTGGTGATACAATTCTCAGCTGTGTTGTTGCATTGGTGATACAATCCCCACCTGTGTTGTTGCATTGGTGATACAATCCCCACCTGTGTTGTTGCATTGGTGATACAATTCTCAACTGCATTGGTGATACAATTCTCAGCTGTGTTGTTGCATTGGTGATACAATTCTCACCTGTGTTGTTGCAGTGGTGATACAATTTTCAGCTGTGTTGTTGCATTGGTGATAAAATCCTCACCTGTGTTGTTTCATTGGTGATACAATTCTCAGCTGTGTTGTTGCATTGGAGATACAATCCCCACCTGTGTTGTTGCATTGGTGATACAATTCTCAGCTGTGTTGTTGCATTGGTGATACAATCCCCACCTGTGTTGTTGCATTGGTGATACAATTCTCAGCTCTGTTGTTGAATTGATGATACAATCCCCACCTGTGTTGTTGCATTGGTGATACAATTCTCAGCTGTGTTGTTGCATTGATGATACAATCCCCGGCTGTGTTGTTGCATTGGTGATTCAATTCTCAGCTGTGTTGTTGCATTGGTGATACAATTCTCAGATGTGTTGTTGCATTGATGAAACAATTCTCAACTGCATTGGTGATACAATTCTCAGCTGTGTTGTTGCATTGATGATACAATTCTCAACTGCATTGGTGATACAATTCTCAGCTGTGTTGTTGCATTGATGATACAATTCTCAACTGCATTGGTGATACAATTCTCAGCTGTGTTGTTGCATTGGTGATACAATTCTCAGCTGTGTTGCTGCATTGATGATACAATCCCCACCTGTGTTGTTGCATTGATGATACAATTCTCAGCTGTGTTGTTGCATTGGTGATACAATTCTCACCTTGTGTTGCTGCATTGGTGATACAATCCCTACCTGTGTTGTTGCATTGATGATACAATTCTCAGCTGTGTTGTTGCATTGGTGATACAATTCTCAACTGCATTGGTGATACAATTCTCAGATGTGTTGTTGCATTGGTGATACAATTCTCAGATGTGTTGTTGCATTGGTGATACAATTCTCCGCTGTGTTGTTGCATTGGTGATACAATTCTCAGCTGTGTTGTTGCATTGGTGATACAATTCTCAGCTGTGTTGTTGCATTGGTGATACAATCCCCACCTGTGTTGTTGCATTGGTGATACAATCCTCACCTGTGTTGTTGCATTGGTGATACAATTCTCAGCTGTGTTGCAGCATTGATGATACAATTCTCAGATGTGTTGTTGCATTGGTGATACAATTCTCAACTGCATTGGTGATACAATTCTCAGCTGTGTTGTTGCATTGGTGATACAATTCTCAGCTGTGTTGTTGCATTGGTGATACAATTCTCAGCTGTGTTGTTGCATTGGTGATACAATTCTCAGCTGCATTGGTGATACAATTCTCAGATGTGTTGTTGCATTGGTGATACAATTCTCAACTGCATTGGTGATCCAATTCTCAGCTGTGTTGTTGCATTGGTGATACAATTCTCAGCTGTGTTGTTGCATTGGTGATACAATTCTCACCTGTGTTGTTGCATTGGTGATACAATTCTCAGCTGTGTTGTTGCATTGGTGATACAATTCTCAGATGTGTTGTTGCATTGGTGATACAATTCTCACCTGTGTTGTTGCATTGGTGATACAATTCTCACCTGTGTTTTTGCATTGGTGATACAATTCTCAGCTGTGTTGTTGCATTAGTGATACAATTCTCAGATGTGTTGTTGCATTGGTGATACAATCCCTACCTGTGTTGTTGCATTGATGATACAATTCTCAGCTGTGTTGTTGCATTGGTGATACAATTCTCAGATGTGTTGTTGCATTGGTGATACAATTCTCAACTGCATTGGTGATACAATTCTCAGCTGTGTTGTTGCATTGATGATACAATTCTCAGCTGTGTTGTTGCATTGGTGATACAATTCTCAGCTGTGTTGTTGCATTGGTGATACAATTCTCAGCTGTGTTTTTGCATTGGTGATGCAATTCTCAGCTGTATTGTTGCATTGGTGATACAATTCTTAGCTGTGTTGTTGCATTGGTGATACAACTCTCAGCTGTGTTGTTGCATTGGTGATACAATTCTCAGATGTGTTGTTGCATTGGTGATACAATTCTCAGCTGTGTTGTTGCATTGGTGATACAATTCTCAGCTGTGTTGTTGCATTGGTGATACAATTCTCAGCTGCATTGGTGATACAATTCTCAGATGTGTTGTTGCATTGGTGATACAATTCTCAACTGCATTGGTGATACAATTCTCAGCTGTGTTGTTGCATTGGTGATACAATTCTCAGCTGTGTTGTTGCATTGGTGATACAATTCTCAGCTGTGTTGTTGCATTGGTGATACAATTCTCAGCCTGCATTGGTGATACAATTCTCAGATGTGTTGTTGCATTGGTGATACAATTCTCAACTGCATTGGTGATACAATTCTCAGCTGTGTTGTTGCTTGTGATACAATTCCACTGTGTTTTGCATTGGTATACAATTCTCAGTGTGTTGTTGCATTGGTATACAATCCTGTGTTGTTGCATTGTGATACAATCCCCTGTTGTGCATGTGATACAATCTCACTGTGTTGTTGCATGGTGATACAATTCTACTGCATGTGATACAATTCTCAGATTGTGTGCATTGGTGATACAATTCTCAGAATGTGTTTGTTGCATTGGTGATACAATTCCTGTGTTGTTGCATTGTGATAACATATCAACTGCATTGTGATACAATCCAGCTGTGTTGTGCATTGTGATACAATTCCACTGTGTTGTTGCATTGGTGTACAATCTCAGTGTGTTGTTGCATGTGATCAATTCTCAATGCATTGGTGATACAATCTATGTGTGTTGCATGGTGATACAATTCCACTGCTGGTGATACAATTCTACTGTGTTGTTGCATGGTGATACAATTCTCGTGTGTTGTTGCTTGATACAATTCTCAACTGCATTGGTGATACAATTCTCAGCTGTGGTTTGTTGCATTGGTGATACAATTCTCAAGCTGTGTTGTTGCATTGGTGATACAGTTATCCAGCTGTGTTGTTTGCATTGTTTGATACAATTCTCAGCTATTGTTGTTGCATTGGTGATACAATAATCAGATGTGTTGTTGCATTGTTGATACAATTCTCACCTGTTGTTGTTGAATGATGATACAATCCCCCACCTGTGTTGCTTGCCCAATTGGTGCTACAATTATCACCTGTGTTGTTGCATTTGGTGGATTACAATCTCTCATGCTGTGTTGTTGCAATTGGTGCTATAATTCTCAGATGTGTTGTCTGCCATGGTGATACAATCCTAATCTGTGTTGCTTGCATTGGTGATACAATTCTCAGCTGTGTTGTTGCATTGAATGATACAATTTCTCAGCTGTGTTTGTTGCCTTTGGTGATACAATTCTCAGCTGTGTTGTTGCATTGTTGATACAATTCTCAGCTATGTTGTTGCATTGGTGATACAATAATCAGATGTGTTGTTGCATTGTTGATAAAATTCTCAACTGCATTGGTGATACAATTCTCAGCTGTGTTGTTGCATTGGTGATACAATTCTCAGCTGTGTTGTTGCATTGGTGATACAATTATCAGCTGTGTTGTTGCATTGTGATACAATTCTCAGCTATGTTGTTGCATTGGTGATACAATAATCAGATGTGTTGTTGCATTGTTGATACAATTCTCACCTGTGTTGTTGAATTGATGATACAATCCCCACCTGTGTTGTTGCATTGGTGATACAATTCTCAGCTGTGTTGTTGCATTGGTGATACAATTCTCAACTGCATTGGTGATACAATTCTCAGCTGTGTTGTTGCATTGATGATACAATTCTCACCTGTGTTGTTGCATTGGTGATACAATTCTCAGCTGTGTTGTTGCATTGGTGATACAATTCTCAGATGTGTTGTTGCATTGGTGATACAATCCTAATCTGTGTTGTTGCATTGGTGATACAATTCTCAGCTGTGTTGTTGCATTGGTGATACAATCCCTACCTGTGTTGTTGCATTGATGATACAATTCTCAGATGTGTTGTTGCATTGGTGATACAATTCTCAACTGCATTGGTGATACAATTCTCAGCTGTGTTGTTGCATTGATGATACAATTCTCAGCTGTGTTGTTGCATTGGTGATACAATTTTCAACTGCATTGGTGATACAATTCTCAGATGTGTTGTTGCATTGGTGATACAATTCTCAGCTGTGTTGTTGCATTGGTGATACAATCCCCACCTGTGTTGTTGCATTGGTGATACAATTCTCAGATGTGTTGTTGCATTGGTGATACAATTCTCAACTGCATTGGTGATACAATTCTCAGCTGTGTTGTTGCATTGGTGATACAATCCCCACCTGTGTTGCTGCATTGGTGATACAATTCTCAGTTGTGTTGTTGCATTGGTGATACAATTCTCAGCTGCATTGGTGATACAATTCTCAGCTGCGGTGTCGATTGGAAGAGAGGAAACTGGAAACAAAGCAGACTATTTCCAGTTGGAAGAATAAGGAGTGTGTTTCTGGGGAACCAAATTGCTAGATATTGCTTCACTTGGCCTAGCTCTCTCATTGTTTCACGAAAATAACGTTCGTTCGTTTTTTTCGTTCATTCATTCGTTCACCAGTAAGATCGAAATGCTGGCTGTGATCTGCTATGTGGATCATCGTCGAAACTAAGACAATCTTCACTAAACTCCTGTTCTATAAAACAAACAAAAACGTACCAAGTGTCTATTGCAGTATCGTCATATGCTTCCTGAAACAAAGTTTATATCTCTAGAGGTGATTTCTCAAGGAAAACACAATTGTCCATACTTGCGTTGCTTTAATTAATAATGTTTTCAACTGCGGCGGAATGTTGGATCATTGCTTTGTTGATCCGGCAGCTTGTGTAGCTTGTCTTGTTCCTGAAGTATTTGTGTTACCTTTCCTCTGCAATAAACAAGGCATGCCGAGACAGGGATCATGCTGTATGGGCAACACATTGTCTCTAAATCCAGCCCAGGCTTTGTGTTATGGAGAGGTATAACTCTACTTTACATACTATCGTCTATCAAGACGCAATGTGCCAGTCATAAAAACTTCGACGATACTACAAACATTATACCCCAACGCATTCGGTAATTCTGGATCGATAGCATATGTTATCGTTAAAATCAATATCATTCTATAAAGTTATACATTTCCAAGATAGAATGAGTTATTCAAGCTGTGAGCTGGAGTCGACGATTCTGCGAGCTGGGGTTGATGATTCCTGAGGCTGGAGTCGACGATTCCGGAAACTAGTTTGTAGCTGTATTGTCTCGTCCACTGTGTGTCCTGTTGCAGCCCAGCGTTAGCCATGTTTATGGCACTAGCCATGGACAAGGGGAGATAAGATGCCATGGTTCGCACGTCAGAATATTCAAGGGCGATAATGCAATGGTTGGAGAACGAACACAACAAGGAAATTCACATGTATTATACTTCAAGAAACGATTAGCGAGATAACATCAAGGGTAACCGCCCTGGCAACTACGGCACTAGAACTGTTTCAATCAATCAACCAAGTGCCGTCTCCGCAATGAAGATTGGCTGCAATGGATCTCCAACACCGTCTGTCTCTCGCCTTGACTGTACATTCTGTCAGACTGATGTTCGTTTATCTCTTGACGTTATCTTCCCACTTGTATAGTTGTCTACCTCTTGCTCGCTTGCCCTCAACCTTGCCCTCCAATAACTGTTTCAGTGGCCGGTAATTGTAATGTTCCCAAATATAATAGAAAAGTAACGTAGAAGCAGAGAGCCTCTGCTCAGGCCACTAAACCTATTTACCATACAACAAATGTTGCATGTCCGTGGCAGCACACTGCGATCAAACCCTAACCCCAGTTTGATGTTCTGGATAATTTTACGTTCAGTAGTTTGCCATTGCATTCTGGACGAGAAATCAACGTCAAATCCAACTTCCCGGCGTAGAGGCACCGGAATCTCGCTAGACCGACGTCAGCGCACCGGAAGTTTAAGAGCTAACTAATATTGCAAGTAAAAAAGGGGACCCTTTTTCGTGCATTAAGGTTCATGGGGCATATGGTGCTAGATTCATATTTGTATAGATCCATGGACACACGGTGACTTAGATAGCACTACACTGGTCTCCTTGATTCCCCTAGACATTTCTTGGTACCAGGCTGTATTAAAATGTCGAATTCGGTATATATTGTACACGGTGTATTTTTAATGATTGTCCTGTGTTTGAAAATATTTCCGTTCCAAGTTTTGTATTTACCTATTACGTTGTATGAACTTTACATTCGGTGAATACAAAACTTTAACCGGCAATACTTTCACATACTGCACAGTCACTGAAAATACACCCTACACAAGCCCCATATTTGCAGACCGATTGACACTCAATGTTTGATATGGTCAGTGTGTGATATGGTCAGTGTGTGATATGGTCAGTGTGTGATATGGTCAGTGTGTGATATGGTCTGTGTGTGATATGCTGAATATCGTGCAGGGCGCATTTACTTTCCAGGAAGTCTAACGGTACGGTTTTAAGACTTATCTTGGAGGCCAAGTCAATTTGTTTTTAGAACGAACGAACGAACGAACGAACGAACAATCTTTATTTTCAAAGGGTTAAGAATTAGGCACACAAGCCCATCTGACATTCTGCCCTTCTTCTCTAATTCATCTCATACATTATTTCATTCAACATCATATATGAAGCTAATCTTAGACAACAAAAGAACAATAAGCATTAATACGCATAAAAAATAATCAGTTATACATGACTCACTGAGGCAATGTTTACCATGGGCATGATAAATACCTAAGGACGGTGTAACGTGACATACACATAGGAATGTTTATTAACTAGTTGTCGTTTGAGGTAATTTACCATTATTATTTTTAGGGAGGCATGTAGTCTGTTCTGAGGTAGTGTTCAAACAGGTTGCGACTGTATGTATAATGATTGGTGGTGTCTTTGATTTCTTGTGGAAGATTGTTCCACAACTGAGTGGCAGAGAATGCTAAGCTTGTTTTATATAAGTCTATCCTAGGTTTAGAAACATGAAGTAATTTAGTTGTTCGCTATGTCTTGCGTTATATTTAAACAATGGCCAAATGTAGCTTGGAGCATTTTGAAATAGGATATTGTGGATTAGTTTAGCCTTATTAAAAAGTAGACGTTTGAGGAGTGGCAGTAACTGAAGACGTTCATGTAGGTTAGAATTGTCTGTAAGTTTATCACCATTGATTAAACGCACTGCCCTTTTCTGGAGAGAATAAAGGTGTTTTGTTATTGATTTGGAGCATACATCCCAGATTGTGAAGCAATAATCAGTATGTGTTTGTATGTGGGAAGTATAGAATATCTTTATTTTGTTTTCGTCAAGGAAATTTTTAATTTTGGCATGGGAATTAAAGGATAGATTTTGATCTATGATAAGACCCAGTGCCTTGTGCTCGGTTACACTTTCTATAGGCGTGCTACCAATGAGCAGCTGAAGAGTTCTCTGCGAGTTTAGAGTGTGAAATCTTTGCCTGGTTCCTATTAACATTGATTTTATTTTAGAAATATTAATTTGCATGCGGTTTGCATGACTCCAGTTAACTACACTATTTATTTCCTGTTGCAAGGATAATTCTAGCACATTACAATCAATAGCGTTTGTATATACTGTGCAGTCGTCTGCAAATAGATCGCAGGACGACGACAGATATAAGGGAAGATCATTTATATAAATGGCAAATAACAGAGGGCCAAGTATAGACAACTGAGGTACTCCAGTATTAATGGTAATGGCTTGAGATAAAGATTTATTGTGTGATACCACTTAAAAAATACATTATGATGACGATGGAGCCGCTGAGTGTAGCAGCTTGTATGTACACCTGCTGTCCTACAGACCTTAGGGTCAAATCCTAGTATTATGATACAGTTCAACACAAACGTGCGCAGTCAGTATTTACGAAAAACAAAAAAGTTAGGCCTTGTTCAACCTGATTCTGCAGCGTCGATTACATTTGAGGTCCGTTTATTGTTGTTGTGAGATTTGATATTCTTACCTGGCGTTGTCCTCTTTCGAGTTAGTCCTTAACAGGACTGATTATATTTTCTCATCTATGCTCTTAGGGTTCGGTTGGGTCTTAAGGGGCTCACGCTGAGTGGTATTTTCATTACTGCGATGAGTTGGTCCTGACGAGAATGGAACATGAGGAGGATCTGCGAGATTCAGTTGCCTCCCAGTTTTTCATTGCTTTCTCTAAAAGGATTGATCTTGAACTCAGTTCTCTCAAAGACTACCGTTTAATTCGTCTTGTCCTCATGAGGACTTATCGTGAACTCATTTAGTCATCACAAGGACTGATATAGTCCTCACAAGGAGTAGTATAATATTCATAAGGACTGATATAGTCCTCACAAGGACTAGTATAATCTTCATAATGACAGGTATAGTCCTCACATTGACTAGTATATTCTTCAAAAGGAGAGGTATAGTCCTAACAAAGACTGGTGTTAAACTCGTTGTCATCACAATGACTGTTCTTGAGCTAATTTAGTCCTCTCAAGGACTGATGTTGAACTAATTTAATCCTCTCAAGGACCGATCTTGAACTCATTGAGTCTTCTCAAGGACTGACTTTAACTCATGTAGTACTTATTACGACTTTCAAACCCCTATGATCTTTGATTTTATATGGATGCATTTGCGTGTGTGGGTGAGAAGAATGTACACATGGAGGGGCGATATATTTTTACATCGCTGAGCACACAAGAAATATTCTAAACGATGTTGCAAGATTTATCACAGACATGTTTTCACGGCGTTGTGTGGGTGAGTCGTGTGGGCATCCTGCATGTGGGTAGTTGTATGATTGTGTTGATGAATGCCACAAGCAATCAAGTGTAAATTGTCGCTGATATTTGATACGGCTATTTCTGGCGTGAATGACTCGACTGTGATGCCTGGCTGATTACATTGTTGCCCTATTTCTCTAATTTCATCCTTCGCTTGGATATCGAATTCTTTATTGTTAGACCAAGAATTAGCTGCATGTGGGTTTATTATTTGTAAGAGGTTGGGTTAATATTACCCGAGTTTAGTTTTCACCGGCTATTTCAAGAATGAAATCGTTTTTGCCTCAAGAGCTGTAATTTCATACGCTTCTGCTGACTCTTTGTAAATGTCATTTAATATCTCGGAAATGTCGGTCTAATATGCTGCGCGCAAGGCGAAGTGGCTGCGAGATAGCACGTCTACCCATAACTCGGACAGTTAGAGATCCCAATCCGGTTGTCAACGAACTTTTACCGAACCGAACAGCTAGAGGATCGTTTGCTCTCACTCACCCCGAAGTCGTGATATTGACGATCACTGGGGTCCAAGAATTCTACCCAGAGACCTTAAACAAAGTATTGCACGATGTCTTGCCTGGCATATGTAAACATTAGGACCTCCTGTTATTCTACATTCAAACAACTTCATTAACTATGTATTTAGTATTTCAGTCAACCTATAATTCATTTATTCACTTCAGATGATGTATAACTCTGCAATATGCATCTAATGAGATGCACTGAAATATGCCAGGCAATAAATCGTGCAGCATATTGTTTATGGCTTCTGGGTTTAAATTCACTATGTAATACATTGTTTTAAATCACAGATTTTTGGCCAAAATTCAGTCAAACAAAAGAAGAAACGTATAGTTGACCTGTGGCAACGCTGAACCGTAAGGATTCATCAGCAAGTAGAATTGTAAAGTATAATGGTGGGTCAGTAAGGATCCTCAGCAAGTAGAATTGAAAAGTATAAGGATGGGTCAGTAAGGGTCCATCATCAAGTAACATTGTAAAGTATAAGGATGGGTCAGCAAGGATCCCTCAGCAAGTAAAATTGTCAAATATAAGGATGGGTCAGTAAGGATCCATCAGCAAGTAAAATTGTAAAGAATAAGGATGAGTCAGTAAGGGTCCCTCAGCAAGTAAAATTGTCAAATATAAGGATGGGTCAGTAAGGATCCCTCAGCAAGTAGAATTGTAAAGTATAAGGATGGGTCAGTAAGGGTCCCTCAGCAAGTAGAATTGTAAAGTATAAGGATGGGTCAGTAAGGATCCCTCAGCAAGTAAAATTGTAAAGAATAAGAATGAGTCATTAAGGGTCCCTCAGCAAGTAGAATTGTAAAGAATAAGGATGGGTCAGTAAGGATCCCTCAGCAAATAGAATTGTAAAGAATAAGGATGGGTCAGTAAGGGTCCCTCAGCAAGTAGAATTGTAAAGAATAAGGATGGGTCAGTAAGGATCCCTCAGCAAGTAGAATTGTAAAGTATAAGGATGGGACAGTAAGGGTCCCTCAGCAAGTAGAATTGTAAAGTATAAGGATGGGTCAGTAAGGGTCCCTCAGCAAGTAGAATTTTAAAGTATAAGGATGGGTCAGTAAGGGCAGTCGTGAGCGTGGAATTAAAGAAAAGAAACAACAAAGCAAAGCCATTATCTAGTGGAAGCAACATGGTCCAACTGTGACTGACCTAACGCGTGTCGTGATCGCTTAGTATCGCTTAAAAATTTGCCTGATATACCAGTGCCAATCATTTACTTATGAACCAATGACAGGCAAGTGGAGACTGTTGAAGCTGTGGAAATATCCATAAATCAGTGGAATCTAATTTCTCCACACTCCAGCTTGTGTCATGAATTGTGCATGCCTGGTTGTCACATATCAATTAATGACGAGAGAGAGAGAGAGAGAGAGAGAGAGAGAGAGAGAGAGAGAGAGAGAGAGAGAGAGAGAGAGAACGAACGAACGAACGAACGAACGAACGAACGAACGAACGAACGAACGAACGGACTTTATTTTCAAAGGGTCACAAACTGGGCATGCACCTGTCTTACATTCGGCCCTTCCAATCACTCATCTTTCGTTCATCAATAGTGCATGATACATTTCCAAAGGAAAAAGAAACTTTGTCAAATGGATGTTGTAAAGCAGTGGTTCTCAACCGGTGGGGAAGGTTTCCGGGGGGGGGGGGGAGAAATCAGATTATTACAATATCGCATTAATACAAGAACCAGTTACTTGATATTGTTTTTCCCTCTAAATTTTACTGTTCTGTACTTCTCACCCTAATGAAATTCGTTTTATAACGTAAGTAGACCCGCAAATCTCGTTTTATGTAGATGTCTAGACTTGTTCTAGTATGTGTTATTAGATTTAGCTTCCATTTTTATGTATACTGTGTAAGGGTTGGGAGGGGGGGGGGGGGGGGGATTTATAGGGAGGAAATTCAAAAGCGGGGGAATGACGTTCTGAACATATAGTAAAGGGGGGCATGGGCAAAAAAAGGTTGAGAACCACTGTTGTAAAGGCTTGCGATAGCGGTTCGTGAGCCGCTTACCAGGCGTTCGAAACGCAGCCACGACCGATTTGTACAGCAGACCGTGTCGCGTTGTGTTATACAAACTACTGAACGTAAAATTTGCCTAGTACATCAACAGCAGCTGAAAAATGCTGGTGTTGACTGCAACGTCCTGCAAGAGATATACAATGCGTATTACCATGTTATGCAACAGAGAAGCAGACAGACAGACTAGCAAATACACGTACATACATAAATACACAGATACAATCCTGCACATACACTTACATCAATTACAAAAAAACTCCCACAGTTACGCACTCACTCAGTAACACACACATATATACTCCCTCGCATACACATATACTTACAACTATAAACTCACTCCTTAGAGAGAGAGAGAGAGAGAGAGAGAGAGAGAGAGAGAGAGAGAGAGAGAGAGAGAGAGAGAGAGAGAGAGAGAGAGCTGTAACCACCAGGCCAGCGATAATCAGGTGTCGTAGAACCGATACTCATCTATGATTGTGTTCTATTCCTGGCATCAAGGTGTGGCTAATCATCACCTTCAGAACCTGATGGTGCAAATGTCAGGGCAATGAAAAAACGCTAATGTATCGCAATAGCTTGATGAAATCATTGTTAGTTATTTATATACCGAGTCTGAATCGGTACACTCCCACATGATCTGCAAGTGATTAGTCATTCTAAAAGAGATATGGGAGTGGGTTTTAATGTGGCCCCAAAGCGATTACCGACAGCTGAAATTGAACTTTCGTCCCACCGCGCTCAGGTTATTGTCTCCGTGACGTCTTAATCATTACACCAGCGCAACCGCTGACTGTGATAGTCAATCAATCAATCAGGTACCGTCTCCACAATGGTTGGCTGTAATGGATTTCCAACACTGTCTGTCTCTCGCCTTGACTGTACATTCTATCAGGCGAATATTGGTCCATCTCTTGATGTTATCTTCCCACTTGTATCGTTGTCTACCTCTTGCTCGCTTGCCCTCAACCTTGCCCTCCAGTATGGTTTGTATAAGAGTATCATGTCTTTTAACGTGGCCGACATATTTCACTTTCCTCCTCTTTATTTCTTTCATCAACTCTCTCTTTCTCTTCATTCCCAGTTTTTCTAGAACCTCTGCATTTGATTGTTTTTGTTTCCATGAAATACGACATATTCGTCTATATACCCACATCTCCAGCGCCTCTATTCGACTTTGTAGTTGCTTGTTCAATGTCCAGGCTTCCGCGCCATACAGTAGTGTTGAATATACATAGCATTTGACAATTCTCATTTTTAATGCCTTATTAATCTCTCTAGATCAGTGGTTCTCAACCTTTTTTGGTCCGTGCCCCCTTCACCATATTTTCAGAACGTAATCCCCCCCCCCTTCCTATAAATAATTTGGCCCGTGCCCCCCTTCACCGTATTTTCAGAACGTCATCCCCACCTCCTCTTTCATATTTCCTATCTAAAAATCCCCTCACAACTACACAGTATACGTAAAAATGGAAGGCAAATTTAATAGCATATACTAAAACAAGTCTAGACATCCACATAAAACATTATTTGTGGGTCTACTGACTTTATAAAATGAATTTTAGAAAGATGAGACGTTCATAACTGTAAAGTATGAAGGGAAAAACAATATCAAGTAATCTGTTCTTGTATTAACGCGATCTTGAAAAAGTCTTCATTCCCCCCCCCCCCTCCTCCCCCGGAAACCCTAAAATTTCCCCCGGGGGGGGGGGGGGGGGGAAATTCCCCACCGGTTGAGAACCACTGCTCTAGATGGTAATACTGATTTCATGCCGTTGAAAGCATTTCTGGCCATTCTTTTTGTTATTGTTCCTATTTTACTTGTGCCATCATCTGTTATTATATGTCCAAGATAGACTGTGAAAGTACAGATAGCAATAAACACAATTAGTGGATATGCGGTAAAGCTGTGCAAATGTAAACAATGTACAATAACAAGAAATAATGCAGCTTTACAGAACACAGTCACGGACAACATTGTACGTTGCGGCAATTAGCCTTCATCAGCAAGCAAATTCACAAAACATAAAATATAAACACGAATATGAAATGAAATAATAAACAAAATGTGCCACTTCTCTCAGAAAGCCAGACTCTCCCCCCCCCCCTCTCCCCCCCCCCCCAACCTGGAGCTCGGACTTCACATCTCAAGAGACAGGCCAGCACAGCCAATGAATAAGAGCGCTCGCTCTTAAACTTCCGGTGTGCTGATGTCGAGGTAGCCGGTTTAGCTCATACATGGGCCAGTTAAACTAACATTTCGACTTCTCGTCCTTGACTTGTGAACGTAAATTTCAAGTACCTAAGAAGTCAGATAGGGTTCGCCGGACGGCGAGGGACACTGGTAATAGGGAAAGCTAATCCACACGCAAAAAATCAGTCCAGTGCTCTAGAAATAGTAGCAGTGTGTGGACAAAGCTTGAATTCAAAGCGAGCGAACGGAAATAAAGAAACGTCAGAGAGCCATGGCGATCAGTGGAAGATTGGCGAGACTGAGAAACCAATATGATGGCTGGCGGCACGCACGACGGTTTCCCGAACCCAGTATGATGGCTGGCGGCACACACGAAGGTTTCCCGAACCCAGTATGATGGCTGGCGGCACACACGAAGGTTTCCCGAACCCAGTATGATGGCTGGCGACACACACGAAGGTTTCCCCAAGATTTAGGCAACTATGAGGTTATGGCCTGGCTATGCGACCCCAGTGACGCTCATTGTGCTGTCAAGACACGAAATGAAGTCGAGTAATGCTGAAATGCAGTGTCAGAGACGTAGCTTTGATCTCTAATGTAGCAGTCACCCATACACTAATTCATGGGATATTGAATGCAACAGGAGAATGAGCTGCGTTTCCGTCAGGACATGGGAAATGGCAGGGAAAATTCGAATTACCCCAATACTGATTTGGGCTTAATGAGTTACATGGTTGGAATAGTACAATTAAATCGGCAACTAGAACAAGAACACTTACTACTGCTGCTGCTTCTGCTGCTACTACTACTACTGCTGCTGCTGCTGCTGCTACTGCTGCTGCTACTACTAATGCTGCTGCTACTGCTACTGCTGCTGCTACTACTAATGCTGCTGCTGCTACTGCTACTGCTGCTGCTACTGCTGCTGCTACTACTAATACTACTACTACCACCACTACTACTACTACTACTACTACTACTACTACTACTACTACTACCACCACCACCACCACTACTACTACTACTACTACTACTACTACTACTACGACTACTACTACTACTACTACCACCACTACTACTACTACCACCACTACTACTACTACTACTACTACTACTACTACTACTACTACTACTACTACTACTACTACTACTACTACTACTACTATTACTACTACTACCATCATTACGTATACTTGTACCATCATCAAGTGTCTTTAGGACTGGCGTGGACAATCATGCTTCACCACATTTTGCCACACCCAGCGGCATGTATCATTTCAGTTCGAGTGCTGACTTCCCCCACCCTCTTCCCCCCCCCCAACTCCTCGCGCACAAGGACACTCCAGTACTGTTCAACGCCTACACAGTGAGAATCACCAGTGAGCAGATCACTGGACCTGGCAGGACATTGTCGTATGCCGATGATATTTTAGTGTATCGTCAGGGTAAGGATAGAGAGGAGGTTGCTGTGGAACTACAAACCGAACTCAATCGCATAAGTACTTGGTGTGATGAAGCTGGGGCAATGGTCAACCCAACAAAGGCAACAGTGACTTGGTTCTCGTTGAATAATCATATTGTCAACAATCCAACACCAACTGTAATGCTGTGTTCAGAGATGGTGGAAAGAACGCAGGCAATGAATTACCTGGGGATACGGTTTGATCGAAGCCTTGCTTATAATGTGCACATAGACCAGGTGATAACAAAGGCCAAGCGGGGTTTGGCAGCGATGCGGGTGATGGCGGCAGCAAACTGTGAGCAGCGCCATCTATGTCTACTGTACGAGGGGCTGGTCATGTCTGTTTTGGAGTATGCAATGGCAATCCTGACTCTCAGCCATAAGCAGATAGAAAGGATGGAAAGGATACAGAATGAAGCTATGCGCATTATTCTTGGATGTACAAGAGATACAGCATGCAGGGCGATGCGCTACCTTCTTGATTTTCCAACCATTGAAGAGAGAATACAAGTTTGCAGGGCACGCGCCTACCTCAGAATTAACGCAAACACACAACATCCACTGCATAATGAAATTAGGAAGGTGAAGGGCAGCAGGTTAAAAAGAGGACGGTCGTGGATGGGTCAAGCCGAAGACATTCTTCAACAGGTCTGTTCACTTGAGGACTTAGAACCTGGCGAGGAGTGGGTGCAAGTGCCAACAGATTTCTGCACATCCTTTTCAGTGTGCATCCAACTAGATAGAAAATGCAGACAAGAAAATCCGGCTGCTGTTGAGGCTGAAGTACAAGCGTTGATTTTCGAGAATTCGCTAGACGGTGACGCGGTCATCTACACAGATGGGTCGGTCGTCCGACATGTGAGAAGCTCATGGGCTTTTACAGCTCGGGCCGGAGGGAGAATTGTGAAGGAGGACTCTGGTGCTTTCACTGAAACCACAAGTAGCCTGACCATGGAAGTCATGGCAGTAAGTAAAGCAATAACATGGCTCGAGACACAGACATTCACTAGGGCTTGTTTCCTTAGCGACTCAATGAACATGATCAAGAGGATAGAGGAGGGGTCGATCCGAAGAGAATGGTTGCTGCCTCTGAAGCGGTCTCGGCTGGCAAAGATTAGTTTCATCTTCGTGCCAGGTCATGCGGGAGTACAAGGAAATGAGCGGGCTGACAAGCTCGCAGGTGAGGCTAATGTGGAGGGCGGACGCGCCATGGACCAGGCTGACATTCTGAATGCTCTACGAGAAGTGAGACTTTTGCGAGAACCAAGTGATGACTGTGAATCTACAACAATGGCCAGACTGCGGGAGCAGCAAATTAAAAGAGGGGTGGCCAAACAAGAACACTACGCAGGAAGCCAAAGAAGATTGATAAACCAACACAGAACTGGCGTCGTTAGCCGCTACACGCTGCGGGATTTGCTGAGGAGGGGATCCGAGCACTTATGGACTGAATGGTTCGATGTGCAACGAGGATGATCTGTCGACTAACTAACTAACTAACTAACTAAGGACACAAGACTGTCAAAAATGTTCTCTCGCTGTCCTCATCTTTCTCTCTTTCTACATATATATATATATGCAGGAAACATATACCAACATAGAACTCAACTCAACCGAGATGTATGTGCTGCGCTGATGCATGGACATGTTTACATCCGAATATTTCTCTGTGCAGATGGGAAGTTTCATATACAGTTGTATCAGCGTATAGTTTTGTGTGAGTACTGACGAAAGCTTTCATTGCAAAGTCCATTTGGTCACTTTTTTGGATATGTTGATAAAGATTATTGATTCTACTTCTCGGTTTCGTTAATTCATTCATTGCAGTACCGGACTTGCTGTATCAGTTTATATTTGCTATTTGAATAACGAAGACACAAACAATAGATTGCACGATTTATTGCCTGGCATATTTCGCTACATCTCATCAGGTACATACTTCAGAATTCACACAACATAAAGTGAAATAACTAGATAACCCATTGAAACTGAAAAATACACATGTTCGCACAGTAATGTCGATTGTCTACCAAGGTAATTTTAAACTGACTAACATGTCTTTCAGTTTGTTGTTCATTACCGGACTTGCACACGGCGCTTGATTCTAATCTTGGAAAAAAGAAAGGAGATTTCAGTTAACTGAGTCAGTGCCAAACAACATATAAAGTTTAGACAAAATAAAATGTAAAGTTTAGACCAAACAAAATGTAAAGTTTAGACTAAATAAAAATGAATGGTGGAAAATGGGAAGTAGGGGCGTGACACAGTTCATTCATTCATTCAGTGTAGCATGTCTTTGCAGAACCTCGCTCCTATAACAACCTTCCATAAAACCTCTCGATCATAGGCAAGATGCACCGCGTCCGATACACCCATCTGGAGATCATCCGCCACATTCTGCACCCATCTTCTCTTTGGCCTTCCCCTTCCTCTCTTCCCAGGCATATACCCCTCAATTATTGTTCTCTCCAAACTTTCGTGACGTTTCAAGTGACCAAAATATTTCATTTTTCTTTGTTTTATTGTCTATAATAGCCAATCTTCTTCAATATTCAGCTCGTCGTCGTCGTCTTTTTGTGCGTTTGTGGTCACGTCATTCGCAACTGCGAGCGCTATCAAGCAAGTCACCTGAACAATTCAAGAAGCCTGATACGGGGGAGGAAAATGTCACGTGGTAAGAACAACAAAAGACACGCTGTATCCAAGATGTGCAGCGTGGGAGCCGACAAGAAGAAGAACGTGGAGAGCCTGCCTGCGAGCTGTAACAAAGAACCTGAAACTACAGCCACTACTGAAGCCACCACGAGGGAGAAGATCGACAGCCCTCCACAGACAAGAGTCAAACCTACTGAGAAGCAGAGGGGGTAGAAAGACACTAGAGTCGGAAACACAGACTCATCGACAGGCAAGTGGGTTATCAAGCGTATCCAAGTGGATATTTCAGACGAAGAAATCCTGAAGCAGCTACGAGAAGAGAATCTCCACACCCGATTCGTGAAGGCGGAGCGACTCCTCACCTACTCCAAGATCCCCACAACCTTGGCGGTGGTGACGAAAGAGGGCAGCGAGATGCCAATCACAGTATCAATCAACAAGAGAATACAACAGCCAGAGAGATTCATCCCAAGGATCACCCAATGTTCCAGATGTCAGAAGGCCGGCCACAGCAGAGCAGCATGTCGCAGTAAGACGGAAATCTGCCGGTACTGCGCCGATCACCACGCCTTCAATGTAGTGTCCGCTGGCCAAGTTGGACACGGACTTCTGAGCACCCAAAAACAATCGAAAGTGCGCCACCTGCCTGGGCAAGCATGGAGCAAGACACTTGGGCTGTCCATACCTGCAACGACACAGAGACGTGTTAAAGTTTGCCATGAACACAAAGACACCATACAACAAAGCAAGGCGGAGGTGCGAGATAGCCACAAGCATCTCACAAGCGGAAAAAGCTCAACTGCAAGACCAGATAGATGAGCAAAAGAAGCAAATCAATCTACTTCAAACACCGGCACCGACCAGCGACAATGAAAAGCTGCTTGCTGAAATAAAGGAGATCCAGCGAAACATCAAGAAAGAAGTGGAACATATGGCCGAGATGAAAAAGGAAAACGAAGAAATGCTACGCACCATTAAAGCGGAGAGAGAGCTGCTGAAAGCTTAAATGGAAGTATTCCGAAACAAACCAACAGAAGCTATGCAAGAGAACGCAGACAAGCCGCAAGATGAAACCCTGCAAAGGACCGAGCCAGAACCGCAAGCAGAATACCCACCTGGACTCTCCCTGGAGGAGTGCCTAGAATCGATAAAATTGGAGGAACGCAGGCACCAGGAATTCAAAATGCGCTGGGATGAAAGAGAAAAGAAGAAGCCCAAGAAACTTAGAAGACCGGTAGTATACCCAGATAGATGTACTGACTTCAAGGATGGACCTGGCTACACGTACTATATAGAAGACGGAGAGATGATCCCATGGATGACCTCGGAGGAAAAAATCGAATGGCAGCAGAAACTCAAATTCGAAAGTGAAAACAGGAGCAAGGAGGAAAATGGAAACGTAGAAAAGCTCCTACAGAAAATACACAAAAAAGGAGGCCAAAACACCAAATAAAAAGTTCTTATAAGGACTGCAATCAGTCAAGCCAGACGAGCCAGGAGCCTTCACTAAAAAGATACCACGAAAGGAGACGAGCACAAAGGATAGCCGCCGACCAACCCCCAGCTGACGTCACAGACACAAATCAACATAACCAGTCCGAGATAGGACTAACTCGTAAGAGCGCACAAGACAAGAATTAGGGCGAATGAACACACAAAAAACCACGGACCTCAACAATAACCACAGCTGAAGAGGCAGGTTGAACGAGGCCGAATTTTGGAAATTTTGTTTTGAAAATTAGAATTGGAATATTCAGCTCTTGATGTATGGATACTTCCGGTAAAATGGCGACAAGATGAAGCGTTACTTTTCGGAGGGAAGCTATTTAGTGTTTTTCATTGGATTTCGTGTGATTTCCTTTGGATTCCCTGTGAATAGTGTTTCCCTGTGGATTATGTGATATTATATTGTGTTCCTTTTATTGGAAGTTTTCAAAAGAAGCCACGGAAGGCAGGTGGTGGATGTAATTTTGAGGGCAGCCGACAGATATTTGTGGGTCATGGCCTCGATTTACACGACGGCAGGCAACGGAACTCGTCTTGAGTCAATGGTTGCGGTCTCCGACCAGTAAGGTCACTGCCATAGAGGAAAGCAACGGCAAACTACCTCTTTAAAAGTGCCTAGTATATCATGATTCGCTTAAAGACCGATCATCGCAAGACAAGGACAGAGACGTTAAAATTAGCAACTTGGAACGTTAGGACGTTAAACAATGACGGAAAATTAGAAAACATAAAACAAGAAATTGAAAGGGAAAAAATTAATATTTTAGGTATGTGCGAAACGAGATGGACAGGAGCAGGCATCAAGATAGAAGAAGATTTCAAGATTATTTATTCTGGAGGTGAAGATCGTCATAGGGGAGTGGCAATTATTCTGGACCGGAAAACATCAAAATCTATTCAAGGATATTGGGCCGTGTCGGACAGAGTTCTACTAGTTAAATTAAGTGGCAGACCTTTTAGCATAAATATTATTCAAGTATATGCCCCAACAGGAGAATCCAGTGAAGATAGTGTAGAAGAATTTTATAATGACATAGAGTCTGCCTTAAAGAAATGTAAACATTCAGAAATAAACATCATAATAGGGGACTTCAATGCAAAAGTAGGAAATCAAGGAGATAGATACACAGTAGGAAACTATGGATTAGGAGAGAGAAAATGAAAGAGGATACAGACTCGTAGAGTGGGCAAAGGAACAGGAAATGATTGTAGGAAACACCTGGTTCAAACAACACCCTAGAAGATTATGGACATGGAGGAGTCCTGATAGCAGGATTAGAAACCAGATTGACTACATTCTGATTAGCAGAAGATTTAGAAACGCATTAACAATAGCAAAAACAGTTCCCAGTGCTGATTGTTATAGTGACCACAGATTACTCACAGGAACATTGAGGATAAAGTTGAAGAAAGTCAAGTATATAACAGGAAACACTAAATATGATTTGTGTACATTGAGTAATGACAAGGAAATACAAAACAAATTCAACATAGAAGTACAGAACAGATTTGAAATTTTGTCTGATCTAGAGATCCTATTCCAGGATGTGGATGATCAATGGGAAACGTTGAAGAATTCAATCAATGTGGCTGCAGAGACAACTATTCCAAAATTAAAGAAAGTGGGTAGTAAGAAATGGATGACTGAAGAAATTTTACACCTCATGGAAAAAAGAAGACTCAGCAAAAATAATTCTGTCAAATATGAAGAAATTCACAGACAAGTCAGAACATTATGTAAGGAGGCAAAAGAAGCATGGCTTGAGGAAAAGTGCTTAGAAATTGAAAGCCAACACAACGGTCAAAATACTAAATTAGTGCACAAAAGAATTCAGGAACTTACTAATAAAAGAACAAGTACATCAACCGGGTGCCTAAAAACTGAAGATGGCAAAATCATAATAGAAAAAGACCAGATTCTACAGGTATGGACAGATTATGTGAAACACCTTTATGATGATAACAGAGACGAACAGTATGATATTAGATTTAATAATGAAGGACCGCCAATTTTGGAGATGGAGGTTCGAAATGTTCTTAAGCATATGAAAGCTGGCAAGGCCCCCGGTGCAGATAACATCACAACAGAAATGATTAAAGCTTTAGAAGAATTTGGACTAGATCAAGTCACCAGACTGCTGAACACATTATATGATACTGGAGATATACCTCCTGAATTATGTAACTCTATATTTATTGCAATCCCAAAGAAATCAGGAACCTTGGAATGTGATCAACATAGAACAATTAGTATAATGAGTCACATCACAAAGATTTTGCTAAGAATTATCATGCAAAGAATGAGGAAGAAGATACAACCTGAAATAGGGGAAGAACAATGCGGGTTTGTAGAAGGAAAGGGTACAGTAAATGCTGTGTATATGCTGCGAACAGTTATTGAACGTGCTATAGAAGTAAACAAGGATATACATCTTTGCTTTATTGACTATACAAAGGCTTATGATAGAGTTAGACATGTCAGCATGGTGGATATGCTTGCAGATCTACAAATTGATGGGAAAGACATTAGACTTATAAAAAACATATATTGGAAACAACAAGCTGCAATAAGGATTGATAATGAAGTGGGACAGTATCAGCCAATTAAGAGAGGTGTTAGGCAGGGATGTGTGATGTCTCCAGATCTTTTTTCCCTGTACAGTGAAAATATTTTCAGAAATGTAGAGGATATAAATGGAATCAGCATTGGAGGACGAAACATCAATAACATTAGA
The DNA here is from genome assembly GCA_014155875.1 of Cepaea nemoralis. NCBI lineage: Eukaryota > Metazoa > Mollusca > Gastropoda > Stylommatophora > Helicidae > Cepaea > Cepaea nemoralis. The sequence goes on from JACEFZ010028219.1 coordinate 100,618, forward strand.
TATGCAGATGATACAGTATTAATTGCAGACAATGAGCAGGACCTGCAACAATTAGTAGATGCGGTTGTTGTACACAGTGAGCAACTGGGGTTAGAATTAAATTGTAAAAAGACTCAGGTTATGGTCGTCAGTAGGAAGGAAGAAGTGCCACAATGTAATATACAAGTAAATGGAAATATTCTTCAACAAGTGAATCGGTACAATTATCTTGGAACAGTTATAACATCTGATGGGAGATGCCTTGAAGAGATTAGAACAAGAATCGCCATGGCGAAAGTAGCCTTTAGCAAGATGAAAAACATTCTGACCAATAAGAAGATGTCAATTGAAACGAGAAAAAGAGTGTTGAGGGGATACATAGAGCCTGTTCTTTTGTATGGATGTGAAACTTGGACAATGAGCAGTCAAGCTGAAAAGCATCTGATGGCTGCAGAAATGTGGTTTCTGAGGAAAATGCAAAGAATACCATGGACAGACAGAAAAACCAATGACCAAGTACTACAGGAGACAAATGAACATCGTAAACTGATTAGAGAAATTAGACGTAGACAGTCAAAATTTTTGGACATGTTATGAGAAGAAATGGATTGGAGAACTTAGTGACAACTGGCAAGATCGAGGGGAACAGACCAAGAGGAAGACCGAGAGGAAAATACCTGGATGGCTTGGCCACATGGCATGGACGAGACAGGAACACTGAGCTGATCCACGACACTGGTGATCGAGTGAAATGGCGAGTCATGACCGCCCACGCTTTCAGGCATGGCACATGATTGATTGATTGATTTATGGATGCATTTATTCTTTTCTTTACCCAAGGTACTATTAGAACTCGTCTATAACAACATATAATATTTAAATCGAAAACAACCCGAAACAACCAAATAAATCAATATAACATTTATATTTAAATGAACGTATGCCCTGTTCAGCTTGTTTAATAAGTGTCCAGGTCTCACAGGCGTATGTTGCCATGGGAAAGATGCATGCTCTTAAAAATCTAATTTTTATAGTTCTGTCTGTCCCACTCCATAATTTATTCAGTTGTTTTAGTCTTTGAAGAGCAATTGATAGTCGTCGTTTAATTTCTTTCATTGTGTCACCGTTGTTGGTAATCAATGACCCAAGATATTCAAAATTGTCCACCACCTCCAATTTCTCCTCATTAACATATATTTCTTTCTCCATAGTGGTTTTATCTGTATGCATTATCTTTGTTTTTGCTATGTTAAGATATAAGTTGTGATTTTCACTATTCAATTGGGCTGAGGCTATTAGGTTTTCTATACCAGTCTGTGTTGTGGATAGCAATACTGTATCATAAGCATATCAAATCTCTGGTATGTCATGACCAGCCAATATTTAGGGCATCATAGCTCCCTGTTTATATCATCTCTTACATTTCTCATTATACCTTCGGCGTAGAGATTAAACAAATAGGGGGACAGCACACATCCCTGACGGACTCCTTGCTTGATGTCAAACCAATCTGATGTCTCGCCATCTATTCTAACCGCTGCTTGTTGGTCTAGATAGAACATTTTTATGAGTTGTATTACATGAGGTGGAAAGCCCATATTCTTCATGATTTACCAACGTTTCTGATGTTGTACACAGTCAAATGCCTTTGAATAATCCACAAAACATGAGAATAGGTTTACATTAAATTCTCTGCACTCCTCTATTATTAAACGCATATTGAGAATGTTATATTTTGTTCCTCTTCGTGTCTAAATCCAGCTGTGACACAGTTATTACTTTCAAATTGTTTATATAGTAGCTAACGTGTTGTTTTTTTTTAAATTATTATAACACACCAACATTTCGGCGATAACATCCCATGGGAGATAGGAGAAGTCACTTAAGACGATTAATGCTTGCTTACGTTTGCTGTCTGTGAACTCCAGCGGCATGAAGTTCTGTATGTCGGATGAAGACATCCTGTTGTCCAACATCAGTGTGATATTATAGCAAACTGAGGTTTGCGTGAGTATCCGTTGTCCCATGTGTCGCTTATTGGTGTGCAGACTGGTGGTTCCTCGCCGTGCAGGCAGATACTCTCCGACTTCGGAAGAATTAGCGATCCAACTGCGTTATCCAAGACCCGGAAGGGACCTGTTGCCCAGGACGCACGACTAGGACATGTCAGTAGGTCTTGACCAGTATAAAACCTGGCCCTGATGCCTTGGAAACACCTCTGCGTCCCAAGACGATTAATAAAGCCCATGGCATTTAATCGGTTTAACGGTCCCATTGGAGATGATACTTTCGGTTCTGGATCGGGAGACAAGCCTCTTGTCAAACCTCATTCTGATAGACGTGACCCTTTTTTGGTGCCCATTCGTACTTAATGTCATTGCACTGGACTTAAAGGATAACACTAAGTCTTCCATATAATTCACAACCAATCAACTATCCAACAAATGGCCTAACCAGCTACTCAAGTAGCCATCTTAGCAATCACACATCGATCCAATTATCCACCCATCCATACAACCATCTAACAAACTAACCAATAATTTAATCAATCACTCATATATTCAACTAACCATCCATCCAATCAACCATACATCCAACCAACTATCTTACTACCAACCGCCCAACCATCATTCCAGTAATTCATCCAACCAACCATCTAACCAACTATCAACAACAACAAAATCAACTAATCAAACAACCAACCATCCATCCAATCAACCAACCATCCATCAAATCAACCAACCATACATCCCATCAACCAACTAACCAACCATCTATCAAACTAACTATCCTGCCATGCAACCAACCACCAACAATCCAATAAACTAACCATCCAGGCAAACATTCATTCTACCATTCAACCAAACACCCATCCAACCAACCAACCGTGACAACAAACAGCCCTAAGCCAACGACCGAAGCCCGCTAAACATCACAACAACATCTCAGAATGTGAGTCGCCAGGGGACACATCTGGAATGTTCTTGGATCTATTTTCGTGGCCAATTTTCTCACAAATCATGAACCTGTATAATCCCATCCCACATGGCTTCTAAGCGCCCTTTTGAGGCACTACCCCCGTGCAATCTAACGGCCCCCAGGTCACGTGTCAGGCTTGCCATAAATAAAGCTGGATTTACGACATTTCAAATATGCTTTTTCTGGGGCATTTCCCTTTTGGGTGTCGTGTTTTCACTAGGGGATGGGGTTGAGGGATGAGGCGATTGTCAAGACATGAAATCAAATGTCCATGTTTATTATGTATGTTTATCTTCCGTATCTTCGTACCACTTCGCGCATAATCAATATCTTCTCCTCAAGATCATCCTGTTTTGTCTTTCAACACCACCATAGCATACTCCTCCTCACTCTCCTCCTCATTGTTGTTGTTCTTCTTGTTGGATATATATATATATATATATATATATATATATATATATATATATATATATATATATATATATATATATATATATATATATATATATAATTCATTAAGGCCAGCTTTGTCTCCTGATTAGAACATTTTCTACGGCAATTTATACATCTCTCGTCCATAAATCAATTACCACCACCACACTGCTGCTATTGCAAGATCATCTAATGTGACTACTACTACTACTACTACTACTACTACTACTACTACTACTACTACTACTACTACTACTACTACTACTACTACTACTACTACTACTACTACTACAACTACTACTACTACTACTACTACTACTACGGCGACGACGACGACGACGACTACGACTACTATTACTATTACTGCAACAACAACGACAAAAACAACAACTACTACTACTACTACTCCTAAATGGGTAAAAATGGATATGAATATATTAAGTATTAGTGAAATGCGATGACCAGGTGCAGCGAAAACAATATTAAGAAAAATGCAGTATATACTCAGGAGGGAAAGACTACAAAAGTGGAGTTGGCATAATGTTGGATCAACAGAACGCTAGCACATTTAAAGAATTTTGCACAATCTCAGAAAGTGTGTTTAGTTAGTTAGTTAGTCGCGGTTCCAACTTCATGGCAAAGGGTCACCCCTCAATGCTCCATTCCAGTGCAAATGAATATGACAGAAAATGCTCCTCACTGCCCAATATGAAGAGTGGAATAGAAGTAGTATCGGCAAACCAACAGCCCACACTGGTATACTGTGCATAATGCCACTACCAGAATGCCAACATAAAAGTCCTGTACGAAAAATAGTTTATCGTCGATGTAAGCGACAGTCATTAGAAAACCAGCCGCCATATATTACTGCATAAGGCAAACGCAGTTAGCTCATCAACATCGCCGGCCGCCATTTTTCTGAACAAACAATATATATATATATATATATATATATATATATATATCATATCATTGGCACCTTGCCGTCTTGACAGACGATAGTTTGTGCTATAAAAAGGCATAATAACTTTTAACTATGGCGGTAGCGAGTGTGACAGATAAGGCCAATTTGCGCTGTAAATGTCCGTTCACAGTGGGTGCATGTGAACACGTGGTCATTTCCACCATCATGCACCATCTTACGTCTCAAACGCTTGGTGTGTGACTTTTCTGCAATAATTTTCTCCTTTGACTTTATTCCATTTCTGATATTTGCCCTCCATGCAACACGTTCAGCGGCGACTTGCTCCCAATGTGCATTATCAATGCCTGTATCAATCATGTCCCGCTTACACACATCTTTGTATCGTAGTAGAGGCCGACCCTGAGATCTCTTACCCATCTGTAATTCACCAAAAAAGATATTCTTTGGTATTCTACCATCATCCATCCTCCTAAGATGTCCTATCCATCTAAGTCTACGAAGACTGAGCATGGAATAAACTGTCACACAACCTGATCTTTCCAATACTTCAGTATTTGTGATTTTGTCTTGCCACTTAATACCAAGAATTCTTCGCAGACACCGCATATGAAAGCTGTTTAAATTGTTCTCTTGGTGTGAATAAGTTGTCCAGGTTTCACTGCCATAGAGAAGAGTACTAAGGACACAGGCTTGATAGACAAGGACTTTTGTTTTGGCAGTAAGCTTCCTGTTCTCCCAGACTCTTTTTCTTAACCTGTTCATTGTTGTTGCTGCCTTACCAATCCGGTTGTTGATTTCCTGATCTAGGGATAATTTGCTATTTACCACTGATCCTAGATATGTAAAATGGTCTACTATGTCTAGTTCGGCGTCGTCAATAAAGATTGATGGTACCCCATGTGCACCTTGTGACATAATCTGTGTCTTCTTTTTGCTAATTGTTAAACCAAATTCAGAACAAGCATTGGAGAATGCAGATAGTAGACATTGCAATTCTTCCTCAGAGTGGGTCGTAACTACAGCATCATCTGCAAAAAGCAACTCTCTGATCAGTACCCTCCTAATTTTGGTCTTAGCCTTCAATCTCTGAGCATTGTAGAGGCCGTCATCTGAGCGTGAGTGAATGTATATACCACCATCCTGATCACGAACTGCATATTTCAGTAGAAGTGAAAAGTATATTCCAAAGAGGGTGGGAGCTAGTACACAACCTTGCTTAACTCCACTCTTGATTTCAAATTCTTCAGAAGTTGCACCATCAAACTTGATTATACCCTTCATGCCTGTGTGGAACGATTCCACAATGGACAGAAGAGTTGGTGGGCAGCCAATCTTCTTTAGTGCCTTGAACAGACCCTCACGACTGACCAAATCAAATGCCTTTGTGAGGTCGATGAAGGCAATAAACAGTGGTTGATTCTGTTCACGGCATTTTTCTTGCATTTGTCGCAATGAGAATATCATATCAGTGGTAGACCGGTTCTGTCGAAAGCCACACTGTGATTCGGGGTAGACTTGATCTCCTAGGACTTGAAGTCTGCGCAGAACAATTCTGGCAAATACTTTTCCAACAATACACAGAAGTGAGATACCCCTATAGTTGTTGCAGTCGCTCCGATCGCCCTTGTTCTTGTACAGTGTTATGATGTTTGAATCTTTGAAATCCTGTGGGACTTGTCCTTCACGCCAACATAGCTCTATTAGCTGGTGGATCTGTATAGTGAGTGTGTCTTGCCCACTCCTGATAACCTCTATTGGTATCCCATCCTTACCTGGAGCCTTGCCAGATGCAAGTTCATTTATAGCACACTTAACTTCTGTTATGGTGGGAAGTGTGTCCAGGTGGTCAAGAGTTGGTAGAGCCTCTATGGCGTTGAGGGCATCATCCGCTAGTTTGGTCTCACTTGAGTAAAGCTCCAAATAGTGCTCTACCCATCTGTCCATCTGCTGTTTCTTATCAGTGATGACTTCTCCAGTCAAGGTTTTCAATGGTGCATTTCTTTTGATCACTGGACCACAGGCTTTCTTTATTCCTTCATACATGCTTCTTATGTCTCCCTTATCACTTGCGATTTGAATGGACTCACATAACTTGATCCAATAATCATTTGCACACTGCCTGGCAGCCTTTTGCACATCCTTCCTAGCTTGCCTTAGCTCACTCAGAGTGTTACGCGTTGGTCTTTCCTTGTTTCTTAAGAGAGCTTTCTTCTTCTTATCAATCAAGGGCTGCAGAGTCTCGCTGTTGGCCGCAAACCAGTCCTGCCTCTTATGATCCACAGTGCCATAAACCCTTACGGCAGTTTTATAAAGAGTTTCCTTAATTTGTGTATTGAGGATATATATATATATATATATATATATATATATATATATATATATATATATATATATATATATATATATATATATATATATATATATATATATTTCCTCAATACACTATTAGAAAGAGCTATATAAGTAAAAGCAAATCTGTACTTATGCTTCATATTTTACATACAAGCGATTAACAATGTGAAACAATAGGATCTTTATTTCTGGCAAGTTATCTTTGTGCCTTAACCTCCCTGCACTCCTTCCCAAATAAATTTTTATGTTCAGCAATTTCTTAACAAAATTGTAACATCTAATTCTTGCTTTGAGTTTGCATTCTGGCAAAATGATCTCTCTTCAGAGTGTCATTGATAAAGCTTTTGTCCTTTTAACATGTCTTCGATTGTTTCTCTCCACCCACGCGCTGAACAGCTAAAAATAACATAAAGAGTCACACGACACCTGGAGTACGCTTAGACATGCGCACTTGATAATACCTTAGAGTTCCCGTTCTTGAAAATGATGGCTGCATGCAATTTCCGGTCACACGCAAAAAAAAGTGTATTTTGGATATCATCCGGACAGATTGCACTTGGAAATCATTCTCGGATAGAACCTGATACAAAATAGCAAAAACATCATAATTTAAAGGGCGCGTAATTATAACTTCTTTTTTTCTGTAATATTGTTTTTACAATGTCTAATATATGGCAAGTATCAATCATAATTATTATTGTCTTGGGGGAATGCGTCCACACATTGTCGTGTACACACTGTTTCTTCTGATCTTATATTATTGGCGTATTTATTCTTCTTATCATTCCTAAGTTGTATTCCTTCTTTTCTTATTTCGTTCCAATGCTTTTTTTTTAAACTTTAAACAAATTTACAGTTGTCTTTATCTCAATACACATCACTACTGTTATCTATCTTAAAGTTGCCTTTATCTCTGTGAACATCAATACTTTTATCTTCGTGAATTCACTACTTTTATCAGTCCTACGTCTGCTGTTATCTCCGTGAACAGTATAAATTGTATCTATCTTAAATCTACTTTTATCTTCATGAACGTCATTACTCTTTTATCTATTTTACTTCTGCTTTGATCTCTGCGAACAATAATTCTTTAATCTAACTTATATCTTTTTTTTGTTAAATCTATGTGAGCATTACCACTTTTAACTATTCTACGCCTGCTTTTATCTCCATGAACATCACCACTTCTATCTGTTCTTCATCTGGTTTCATCTCCATGAACATCACCACTTCTATCTGTTCTTCATCCGGTTTTATCTCCGGGAACATAACTACTTGTATCTGTTCTATATATGGTTTTATCTCCATGAACATTACAAGTTTTGACTATCTCTCATCTACTTTTATCTCCGTGAACATGCCTACTTTTATCTGTTCTACATCTGCTTATATAATGAGAAATGTGTCCTAGTTAACTTCCTTGGTCTACTTACTGCGATGTTGCATTCTGGGAGACGGAGACGTGACAGCAGGTCACTGAAACAATGGCTCTAAAACAAACTGCTGTACTTTATGAATATCTTAGGGTGCCTAAAGCGTTGGCTGTCTTGTAAACTGATGTACTTTGTTAATATCTTAGGTTGCCTAAAGCGTTTGCTGTCTTGTAAACTGATGTACTTTGTTAATATCTTAGGTTGCCTAAAGCGTTTGCTGTCTTGTAAACTTGCTGAACACAGATCCCACTGCCTCATGCCTGCGCCAGCCTGGCCATTAGCACCTGAAGGGATCCCTGGACATACCTCTTAGTGCTCTATGTTAATATAAGTCATGTGAGCCACTCCTTTGGGAACCACTGGACACACCTCACATTACCTCGTGTCCGAGCCAGTGTGGTGCTCCACACATTTGGGAACCACTGGACACACCTCATATTACCTCGTGTCCGAGCCAGTGTGGTGCTCCACACATTTGGGAACCACTGGACACACCTCACATTACCTCGTGTCCGAGCCAGTGTGGTGCTCCACACATTTGGGAACCACTGGACACACCTCATATTACCTCGTGTCCGAGCCAGTGTGGTGCTCCACACATTTGGGAACCACTGGACACACCTCACATTACCTCGTGTCCGAGCCAGTGTGGTGCTCCACACATTTGGGAACCACTGGACACACCTCATATTACCTCGTGTCCGAGCCAGTGTGGTGCTCCACACATTTGGGAACCACTGGACACACCTCACATTACCTCGTGTCCGAGCCAGTGTGGTGCTCCACACATTTGGGAACCACTGGACACACCTCACATTACCTCGTGTCCGAGCCAGTGTGGTGCTCCACACATTTGGGAACCACTGGACACACCTCATATTACCTCGTGTCTGAGCCAGTGTGACGATTCATTCCGTAGAGAACCGCTGAGCATATCCTCCACACTGTCGTGTCCGAATAATTGTGGTGATCAACTGCTTTGAGAACTGTTATGCACTTCTTCCAGAAGGTCATTCCAAATAATTGTGGTGGTCAGCTCCTGTAAGAACTGCGAGGCCCATCCTCCACACTGTCTTCTTCTTCAGCTTTCCGAGCCATTGAGGTTCTTTGCTGCAAATACAATCCGTCTCCATTCGTCTCTCTGGTTGACCTTCTCTTGCCAGTCGTTGATTCCAAGTGCTTGTAGGTCTGTACATGTATTATCTCTCCACCGTCTTCTTGGTCTACCTCGGGGTCTACGGTCATTTATTTCCTGAGGTAAGCGAGTTTTGTTTCCCTATTATCTTCCATTCTTTCTATATGCCCCAGCCATTGTAGTCTATTAGCCTTCATGATACCAGTGATTAGCGGGGACTTAAACAGATCATAAATGTCTTTGTTACTTCTTCTTTTCCACTCTCCACTTTGTGTATCCCTAATGGGTCCAAAGATGCGTCTTAAAATTTTGTTCTCAAAGGTTTGTAACAAGGCTTCGTCTCCTTTCTTTGTCTCCACACTGTCGTGTCCGAATAATTGTGGTGATCCATTCGGGGAGTCTGACGGTAGTACACGCTTTACACAGGTCCGGACACTTCTGTTTGACAGATGTACGCTTCCTATGGTCCAGGCGCGTACGAGGCCCTCACCTATGGGACTTGGCTAAACGCCTATAAGCCGGGTCCCTTGGGTTCCAGGGTCTGGCCATCACTTGCCATCTGCTCGTGATGGCGAGGTCTCGGAGGATTGACGCTGTGCCGCCAGCGTCTGCAGCCTACCTTGTGCCAGACGTATTGGTTACCCATTCATCTGGAATACACGAGATTAGGCCGAGAGAGGGAACATGTCGTTTAGGCACCACATGTTTCTCTGAAGCTCTGCCCAGGCATTGTGATGAAATTCTGGACACATTCCAACTCACATACTTTGGCCTGTCAAGACTGCAAGGTGCCATTCACTATATATTTGGAAACCACAAGACACATGCTCCCATCCACATTAGGCAACCACTGTGGAAGGTGTAATATCAGGACTATAGAAATAACGCGTGTGTGTGCTCTTCTTGTTTACATCAGTTGTATTGCGTGTAATTATTATTCCCACAAGAGCCGTTAACGACCAGTAAAGTGTCTTCTGTCTGATGATCCAGGGTTCAGATCCACGCATGGTGACGTTAGCTTCAGGGCTACATGTCTATGAGGTCAACTATTAGGGGACCTTTTCCGCCGCTTGAAATGTATAGGGTATATGGTGCTAGTCCCACACTTGTACACACAAATGGCACTCGATGGCGGCCTTCACTGCGCTGAACATATCCCGGTACCACTTGTAGGCTGGGTCGCCCAGGCAGCCTGCGTCAGTTTTTGCAACAACGAAATTACTGCCACTCTGGGACTCGAACACTTGACCACAGGACCGACAGAAAGATGAGGCACGGCTATACCACTGCTCCAATTCTTATCAACTAAGTCTTATACAACTGGTGCAGGGAAGTGGGCTGGCCACGGCCGTGTCAACTAAGTCTTATACAACTGGTGCAGGGAAGTGGGCTGGCCACGGCCGTGTCAACTAAGTCTTATACAACTGGTGCAGGGAAGTGGGCTGGCCACCGCCGTGTCAACTAAGTCTTATACAACTGGTGCAGTGAAGTGGGCTGGCCACGTCCGTGTCAACTAAGTCTTATACAACTAGTGCAGGGAAGTGGGCTGGCCACGGCCGTGTCAGCTAAGTCTTATACAACTGGTGCAGAGAAGTGGGCTGGCCACGGCCGTGTCAACTAAGTCTTATACAACTGGTGCAGGGAAGTGGGCTGGCCACGGCCGTGTCAACTAAGTCTTATACAACTGGTGCAGGAAGGTGTGGCCACGGCTATTCAGCTGCTCCAGTTCTTGTCAACTAAGTCTTATACAACTGGTGCAGGAAGGTGTGGCCACGACTCTACCGCTATTCCAGCCGTGACAACTATGTCTTATTCAACTGATGCAGAAAGATTTCAAAATAACTGTGTCCTATAGTGAATGTGGATCACCAAGACACAAATAATACAGTGCGCAATGACTACCTGGAACATTTCCCTGCATCTCGTTAGGTGCATACTGCAGAGGAATGCAGTGAATAAAAAAAATAATACATTGGTTGAAATACTAAGTATATGGTCACCAATATTATTCGTATAAGGAGTTCGTTTTGCCCACTGAAAGATATTCCCAATTTGTATTTAGTTTTCTTTCTTTTCTTTTTTTTTCTTTTTTTTCAGTTCGCTAGCTTTGAAATTAAGTGTAGTCCACACGCACTAACTCTTGTAGCGCTGGACTGAATTTTGCGTGTGGATTAGCTTTCCCTATTACCAGTGTCCCTCGCCATTAGTCGAACCCACATCGACTTCAGAGGTATTTTTAATTTACGTCCCCAAGTCAAGGCCGATAGGTCAACATTTGGATCCAACTGTCGGGTGTAGAGGTTGAACCTCTCAACTCGGCATTAGCACACTGGGTGTTTGAGAACACGCGTTCTTATCTATTCGGCCATGCTAACCTTCATATTTCAAAAACAATTGCTATTGTATATCTGGATAAGGTACCACTATTACAGGTAAATGTACAGAGGTCGGTCTCTGTGGCTAAGGGCTTGCGAACGCGGTTTGTGAGCCCGTATACTCGGGTTCGAAACACAGTGGTGCTGGGTTTTTTTTCAAAAAAGGTATAGGAGCCGGTCGTTCAGAAAGCAATCGCAAATTACTGAACGTAAAATTTGCCCAGGAATCACAAACAGCGAAAATGCTGGGGTTGACTGCTACGTCCTGTGAAGGACATGCAACTTAATTAAGAATTAAGTACAGGGGGTGGGTAACTTGTCCGGCGTGAGATTGACCACACATTCCATTGAATCCCTTTGATCATGGAAATACTGACCAAGACCACATTTCAACAAGTCAATCAGGTCGGCATGGAGACAAGGTCCTTGACCTAAAACGTGGAGTTATCCAGCCAGAAATCATTGCGCGTGTCGCGGGTGTTGATAAGACTCGGGGCCAGCGCATAGATCAGGACACGCAGACCCCTTGCAGCTGTAATTATCCGCTGTTGCCTAATGCTCCGTGATGATATGGCTTGCATTTGCCCACTTGTGTTCTTGTTGAGCATGTCACGGGTTGTCTGGACACATCGGACTAGAGCAGCTGTAGCAGAATTAAGTCCGCCATGCTGAGGTTATTTAACATTTTGAAAAGGTTAGCTACATGCGCTTTTTCAGGACTTTATTTTCACCTTTAGTATGAATTGTCTGTGTGTGATTTAGCAGGCAGTCGTTATGTTCAGTTTAAGGAATAGGCGTGGCAGAAAGGATGGTCGTTACCTAGTTCTTAAACTTCTATTGTGCTGACGGTGAGGAAGTGGGACCAACCCCTACATCTGTCAAAACATTGACTTCCCGTTCAGAAAGCAATGGCAAATTACTGAACGTTAAATAGACTATAACATCAACATTGGCTACAATCGCTACGTACTGCAAAAGGTATGCAATTGTTTAGTTAGCAATTGTTTTTTGAACGGCCGACCCTCACACTATCGCAATCAACGCAAAGCGATATGCTTCCATATCCACTGCGCCTGCTTTCAATCTGTCGACCGGGTCTGTCGAGGAATCTGTAGGGGTAATTGTGTAACTGCTTTCACTAACCTTCAAGCCGCGGACGCCGATATAAACACAGCATTTCTCTTTCGCTGGTCACTTTGAAATCAAACGTAGTCTGCACACACTTCTTCTAGTTGCACTGGACTGAAGTTTGTGGGTGCATTAGCTCTCCCGATTACCAGTGTCTTTCGCCATCAGGCAAACGCACACCGACTTCAGAGGTACTTGTAATTTACGTCCCCCAAGTCAAGGACGACAGGTCAACATTTTAGTCCAACTGTCCGGTGTAGGAGTTGAACCCGTTACCTCGGCATCAGCACACCGGATGTTTAAGAACTCGCGTTCTTATCCATTCGGCCACGCTGACTTTCGGCATTCTTTTAAATCTGTTGTCTGTATTTTAGCAGATCTTCAGACTGTGTTCTATAAATCTGCTGTCTGTATTTTAGCAGATCTTCAGGTTGTGTTCTATAAATCTGCTGTCTGTATTTTAGCAGACCTTCAGGCTGTGTTCTATAAATCTGTTGTCTGTATTTTAGCAGACCTGCAGGCTGTGTTCTATAAATCTGTTGTCTGATTTTAGCAGATCTTCAGGCTGTGTTCTATAAATCTGTTGTCTGTACTTTAGCAGACCTTCAGGCTGTGATCTATAAATCTGTTGTCTGTATTTTAGCAGATCTTCAGACTGTGTTCTATAAATCTGCTGTCTGTATTTTAGCAGACCTTCAGGCTGTGATCTATAAATCTGTTGTCTGTATTTTAGCAGATCTTCAGACTGTGTTCTATAAATCTGCTGTCTGTATTTTAGCAGATCTTCAGGTTGTGTTCTATAAATCTGTTGTCTGTATTTTAGCAGACCATCAGACTCCTGTTGTCTGATTTTAGCAGATCTTCAGGCTGTGTTCTATAAATCTGTTGTCTGTACTTTAGCAGACCTTCAGGCTGTGATCTATAAATCTGTTGTCTGTATTTTAGCAGATCTTCAGTCTGTGTTCTATAAATCTGTTGTCTGTATTTTAGCAGATCTTCAGTCTGTGTTCTATAAATCTGTTGTCTGTATTTTAGCAGATCTTCAGGCTGTGTTCTATAAATCTGTTATCTGTATTTTAGCAGACCTTCAGTTTGTGTTCTATAAATCGGTAGTCTTATTTTAGTACAACCCAGTCTTTGCTCTCCTGTCTTCCACATTCATTCCGCCATAGAACTCCGGTCATTTAAAACGAATATACATGCAATAGGAGATGATTGATTTCATGGCATCTGGTCTTACCTCACCTGGCTCAGTCTCTCTCCACGCAACAACAAGCGGTCAACATCCTACAAAACACTAACTCCGTGGTTTACTCAAGAACTGTACTCGTGGTCTACTCAACAACTGTACTCGTGGTCTACTCAACAACTGTACTCGTGATATAGTCAACATATGTACTGGTGGTCTACTCAACAACTGGACTCGTGGTCTACCCAACAACTGTACTCGTGGTCCACACAACAACTGTACTCGTGGTCTACTCAACAACTGTACTCGTGATATAGTCAACATATGTACTGTTGGTCTACTCAACAACTGTACTCGTGGTCTACCCAACAACTGTACTCGTGGTCTACCCAACAACTGTACTCGTGGTCTACTCAACAACTGTACTCGTGGTCTACCCAACAACTGTACTCTTGGTCTACACAACAACTGTACTCGTGGTCTACTCAACAACTGTACTCGTGGTCTATTCAACAACTGTACTCGTGGTCTAATCAGCAACTGTACTGGTGGTCTACTCAACAACTGTACTCGTGGTCTACTCAACAACTGTGTTTGTTCTACATCTGTTGTGCAGTGTTGTGTTTGTTCAACATCTGTTGTCTAGTGTTGTGTTTGTACAACATCTGTTGTATAGTGTTGTGTTTGTTCAACTTCTCTTGTCTAGTACTTTGTTTGTTCAACTCCTTTTGTCTAGTACTGTGTGTGTGTGTTTTTCTCCTTTTACCTTCAACATAGGTGTTTGTATAATTCCTCTTGGCTGTAACTGTGTTTGTTCATATTCTCTTGTCTAGTACTGTTTGTTCAAAATATACTGTATATTAATGCGTTTGTTCAACATCTATTGTCTAGTATTGTGTTTATTCAAATCTGCTGCCTAGTACTGCGTTTATTCAACATGTACTGTCTAGTACTACGTCTGTTCAACACCTACCGTTTGATCAAGATCTAATGTGCGGTACTTTGTGTGCTCAAGATCTAGTGTGCGGTACTTCGTGTGCTCAAGATACGCTGTGCAGTGCATCGATTGGTCAGAGTTTACTACTGTATATCTTCAAGATGTTCTCTTTATTTCGAGCCACAACTCCATCAATCCCTATCTGTAGAGAAAATGAATGTAGCTTGTTTTTTAAGAAAAACTACAATTCCCGTGACCCATTTTCTGCCCACAGTGTTCACACATTTGATTTGTTTGAAGAGACACGTGATTGTATTTCCGCACAAATCGGAAACGGAAGCACCGCCATTGTTTCTCGTTGATCCAAAAACGAACAAGAAGATCATTAACCCAGTTGATACATATTGATTAAGGCAACAACTTTAATGTGGACACGCATGAATATTTATTATAGGAATACCGATTTTACTTTCCGTTTCTGACGACAATGTAGATTACATTGGAATCTTCACGCCATTAATGTGAATAAGGCAAAATAAATATACAAGAATATCTGGGATTTTGTGTTTCTGTGAATCATGGACCTAGATTACCAAGATTAGACACAAAATGGCTGCCATGGAGATTTAGTTTCATCGTAAGGTTCTAAGAATCATCTAGCCGTTAAGGAAAGTCTAAAAGTCACATGAACGGCTAAGGAAATTCCAAGACCAAAAAACAAATAATAACATTAACGACTATGAAAATGCTAAGACTAAAAGTAACATGGACGGTCAAGAAAACTAATAATCACATGGACGGCTAAGAAACATCAAAGAATCACATAGACGGTAAAGATATTCCAAGAATCACATGGACGGTAAAGAAAAATCAAAGAATCACATAGGCAGCAAAGAAAATCCTAAGGATTAAATGAACGGCTAAGAATACCAATACACAAGTACCAAGAGGGCCATATTCGCAATAAAAGATGATCTCCCACTTCAAAGAGATGTCATCTGGGGAAACATTTCAAGAAGAGAAGGTCTGAAGACAATTGTGACAACAATAAGTATTCGGGGTGGCCGAGATGACGGTTACTGAATAGATGGGTAGAGTAGCAACAAATTCGCTCAGTACGTACGTAAGTGGGGCCCTTTGTCCTGTCTTGGGCCATACTGAATATACGGTTTTAAAGAAAGTCAAATCACCATTGCCTGGAGAGAATGGCGCTACAGGGAGTGACCAGATGATATGGTCCACACTCAGGACTCCGAGGAGAGACCAGACGGACGTTTAATCAGACTGCTACTGATACCATTAATATTGAGACTCTTCTCTGGCTGTTGCAGATGAGGATGGAGCACGTATGGGAATGTCCCGAGTGCAGTGATGTCGATTATTGACTCAGCTCAAGTCTAGAAAGTACAATGTAAAGAACCTTGTGTACTTGCGGCTCATTAGCCCCATATTTCTATACATCAGTCGACACTAGGGGCATGATATGCTCGATGTCATGTCGACCGCCTTTATTTCCACCCACACTTCCTGGTACCAGTCTTAAGCCTGACCGACTTGCAAGCCCTTGTCAATGATTCACATCCGCCTCGGTGCCATACCCACGCCCACAGGACCGGCATGCAAGCCCTGGTCAATGATTCACATCCGCCTCGGTGTCATACCCACGCCCACAGGACCGACTTGCAAGCCCTTGTCAATGATTCACATCCGCCTCGGTGCCATACCCACGCCCACAGGACCGGCATGCAAGCCCTGGTCAATGATTCACATCCGCCTCGGTGTCATACCCACGCCCACAGGACCGACTTGCAAGCCCTGGTCAATGATACACATCCGCCTCCATGCCAAACACACGCCCACCGAGCCGGCAGGCAAGAGTAACATCCATTGGGCTACAGCCCTTCCCTGGTATATGATGCCAACCCCAAATTGTATAGACCAACCGACACTTCATGAATGATGTGTTTAATATCATGCCGGCCGCCTGTAGCCCACAAGACACTTGCTGGGATCTAATGT
>JACEFZ010028219.1:122500-180000 GCA_014155875.1 Cepaea nemoralis
GCCCTCTGACTTTCCATAAAGGTGTAATATTTCTCCCCTAAGTGACCCTTCCTCAGCAAGACGAATCTCCTGCAGGTCAGTAATGTTAATATTAAAACGATTGAGTTCGGTATCAATAACAGCCGTTTTTCTCACATCGTCAATATTCATCAGGTCATTGGGAAATCGCGGACACGTGGTTCGTACCTTCCATGTTGGAAGCCGTAGCTTGAGATTTATATTTTGCATTTTAGTGCCTGGTGCATTGGTTTTACAGCCTGCGATATAGATTCTGTCCTAGCCCCAATCACCCATTGAAGCAGGCATGCTGAGGCGGATAAGCACTCAGATGCCCGGGGGCTGCCCAGCTAAAGGCGGGCGGTAGCTGATCATTAAGTGTCTCCCATCGCCAGAGGCAACCCGTGGCGCCCCATGTATACGCCAATTGACAAGGACTTATAACTCGTAACTGATACCCCTCGCTTTGATTCCGAGACTAATTAAGGCCGGGGAGGAAGTTATATCTCTCCATTGCACAAATGAAATGTAGCTGAATTGTAGAGAATATGTGATTCCCATGCAGCATGATCCCTTTCTCGGCTTACCTAGGTCACTCCAGAACAACGGTAATACGTACCAATACAGCTGGAACAAGACAAGCTGCAGATGCTGCAGGATCAACAAAGCAATGCTCTAACTGTCCGCCTGTGGAACTTTGATAATAATTTAAATATATACTACAACAAAGATCTGGAGACATTACATCCCCGAACACCATTCATGAAGCATTTACAATGATCTACTTCATTATACATTTTCATGGCAGCTTGTTGATTCCAGTATGTGTTTTATTTACGCGTCTTAGGTCTTTCTCATCAATTTGTAGATCTGCAAGCACCTTTATCATGTCGACATGTCACACTTTATCGAAGCATTTGTGTAGTCGGTGAAGCAAGGATGTAGGTCCTTGTCTACTTCTATGGAACGATCAGATACATTCATACCGATCTCATGTGGAGTGAGCAGTATCATAACCAGGTAGTCTCATGTTGAAGTAGTCTCATGCCGTGGCTGTACCATGGTAAGGTAGTCTCATGCTAAGGTAGTCTCATCCATGGTAGTCCCATGCTGGGGTAGTCCCATGCTAAGGTAGTCCCATGCTAAGGTAGTCCCATGCTAAGGTAGTTTCATGCTGGGGCAGTCCCAAGCTGAGGTAGTCCCATACTAAGGTATTCCCATTCTAAGGAAGTTAAATGCTAGGGTAGTCTCATGTTGGGGTAGTCTCATGTTGGGGTAGTCTGTAGTAGAGATAGAGAGATATAGAATGAGAGTTAGAGAGAGAGAGAGAGAGAGAGAGAGAGAGAGAGAGAGAGAGAGAGAGAGAGAGAGAGAGCGTGTTAGCTTTCTACCAATCATGTCCCTAGCACAGTCTGTAACTATTTAAAATATCTACTTCTCCGGGAGTCAGTGGTACTTATCAACACAAAGAAAACATCTTCCATTAGAAAATCAATATCAAACAGGAACCGGCCACACGTCTTTAAGAACATTTACAGACCTGGAGATCGCGTGCAGATGTGTCCGTGCGGATCCCTGTTGGAGGAACGCCTTCACTTCTGTTTGTCTGTCTTCCTGGTCCAGTTACATATCCGCCATTAAAACGTCAATATCACTCTCTTCTGGCTGTTTATTCTAGACACAATTGGGCACCAGACTATTTTCATAATTTTGTGTGAACTGACCGGGAAGGAAAGGAGAAGAGGAAGCAGACTGACCACCTGATCTCATGTGTCCTCTCCGAGAATATATGAAGCCCTAAGTCATCCTAATATATAGGTCAGCTTGGCCGAAAAGACAAGAGTCGGTGCGATGCTGGCGGAGTACAGTGTTCATTTACCATCCACCGGTCAGCTGGACTTATATTATGACTTCTTGATCAGAAAGCAATGACACACTTCTTTTTCATATAGTCTGTGCCGTGAGGCGTTGGTGATCATGCCTGTCCACAGCCTTCTGTCTCTTGTGTGCTTCCAGTCCATATTCCATGCCGTGTGACGTTTCTGATTATGTCTGTCCACAGCCTTCTATCTTGTGTGCTCTGTCTACACTGATACTGATGCTCCTCCATGCCATGATGTCAAACTGCCCAGTGTCTTCTCTCATGGTCTCCCCCTGACTCTCTTCATAAATGATGTTGAATGAAATAAAGTGTGAGATGAAAGAGAAGAAGGACAGATAGTCAGGCGGGCCTGCGTGCCCAATTTTTAACCCTTTAAAAAAACAAAACATTTGTTCGTAGGTTTCGTTCGTTATCATCTCTTCCCCCCCCCCCCCCCCCCCCCCCGTCCCAAATGTTGCGTTGTGCTGACATCTTCAGGTTTCTCTGTCTCATGACTTGCCCAAAGTTGGCGGTCCTGGGTCATTACATTCCCTTAGCCATTAAATACGGGATTATGTGCTCAGTTCCCATCCTCGTCATCTTTCCTTCCAGGGAAATTCCTAAAACTTTATGAACATTGTTTTGTACCCATATTTATGAATCTGGATCGACCCCAGTGCCACACGGGTGGGAAAAATAATCCTGTTAGTTATAGTACCCGGGTCATAGTTTGAACGCCCAAATCCACTAACCACTATGTCACGGCGGGTTCCATATGTGTATATATTCTCAGACTGCCAGGGTTAATGGCGGTGATGAGGCTCAAGGGGCACAGGCTCAAATATGAAGCTCGTTCGAAATAAACCGATGGAAGCGTCGGTAGGTTCAGAGAATGGTAGGAGTGTAGGACGCTTTAAAGATACTCAGAAGATATCGTTCAAAGCTTTTGGAATTCTTCTCGATACATGGGAGACAGCTGCCACAGGCCCATATTCATAGCGTACACCATTACGCAAGGGTGCAGTCACTTGTGACGTAAACAGGACTGCAAGAGTCGTGAAAAAAAAAACGACTAGAAAAAAAAAGTCACCTCAGAGGATCCTCCTCCTGAAACGTCAAACATTCTTTGCCCATATTGTTAAAGAACATTTTGCCATCTTAGAACTCACGGCTCTATACTGTCAATCCCACTGGATGAAATTAATGGTCATCATTCTTGATGAACAAACACCAACCATCTTAGAACTCACGGCTCCATACTGTCAACCTGTAGACATACATGATGCGTGTAGATAGGTTCAGAAAACAGTGGTAAACTACTGGAAGTAAACTTGCCAAGAAATCACAAACATTAACAAAAACTGATTTTAACTTCAACAAACTAAATTTAACACAAATGGCGACTGTAACGGAAACAATAATAAAGCCACAAGAAAACAACACACAAACATGTTAACATTATTCCTGTAAATCTGATCACCACAGCGTCACTTCAATGTTGATCCATTAAATAATTAATTGATTCTGACTTTGACTTATTGATTATGAAAATGTTTTATTGATTATTTCTGCGCGATGTGGTAGCCGTGCTGTCTTCGTTGTTATCGTACGGCTCACTGAACGCCATTTTGCCCAAGATGAAATTATTGGGTCATATTATGGTGAGGACAACTCTGGCCGACAGGAAGTTTGCAATTTTCAGCAAAAGTAGTGGAACTAATCATGTTCTGCTACATTTCCCATCGATTCTGGGTCATAAAGTGGGCCTGGAACTGATCCGTTAACTACCTGCTGTCGATGTTGTTTGTGTCCTACTTGTTGAACCCAGCACAGATTGTGTTGTAGATCACAGCAGAAGTGTACGGAATCTTAAATGGTTGGTGATGTACATCGGAGTGTATGTTTTAATGGAAACAGATAAAAACACAGACAGGCAGACATATTCCCTGACAGATCAAAAACAAAGACGCAGACAGACATATAGACAGACAGGCAGACATATAGACAGGCAGACATATTCCCTGACAGATCAAAAACAAAGACGCAGACAGACATATTGACAGACAGGCAGACATATAGACAGGCAGGCAGATTGACAGACAGACAGAAGATATGGTTATGGACAGGCAGACAGACAAATTTTATGGTTATGAACAAACATAGTCATGCAGAAGATATGGATATGGTCAGACAGACAGATGGCATTGTTATGGACAGACAGACAGACAGACAGACAGACAGACAGACAGACAGACAGACAGACAGACAGACAGACAGACAGACAGACAGACAGACAGACAGACAGACAGACAGACAGACAGATGGTATGGTTATGGGCTAACAGACAGACAAACAGACATTTGGTATGATTATGGACAGATAGACAGATAACCCTGTAAAATACGAATTACATGGACAACAGCGGTAGGCATGCATCATGTACATTGTTCTTTACCAAGAAAAAACCAGACGTAAGAATTGACAAATCCATCACTACAAACCTTCATCCTGTAGCAAGATAATTCATGTAGGGAAGGTCAGCATCTCCTGGCTCGACAACACATGGACATAGTTCACGGACAACACACGGACAGAGTTCACAGACAACACATGGACAGAGTTCACAGACAACACATGGACAGAAGTCATCGACAACACATGGACGAATGATGAGAACAACATGGAAGGATAGAAAAAGCCATGAAGATATCATGAAAGAAGTTAACTCAGAATGAGAGCTGGTTACTGGATTCAGAAAACGACAGTCCACATTCTTTGGGCAAATCATGAAACTGAGAGCGCTGGAGTATGTCGTTACAACGCGAATGGCAACCACCTGTGTGTTGCCGGGGCCCATAAGGGAAGCAAAGAATAGAAACACTGTAGCTTAACCTGCATGTCGTAAGAGGCGACTAAGGAGGCTTGATAGTTCCGTCGCCCTGCTACTGAGTGAGTGTGTGGTGCGACACTGTGAGCTGTGAATTTCGTGTGAAATGCTTTTGAATCTGCCAGAGGTTTTTTTGGAATGTGACTGCATGTTCAGAACGATGGCAGCTGGCTATGTCCCAGAGTTGACCACGTTTTGCCTTATGCAGAAATGCGTGGCTGCTGGGCTTCTGGTTGACTGCCGCTGCCATCGACGATGAATTGTATTTTCGTGGAGGACTTTTGTGTTGGCATTTTGGCGACGTCAATTTCATTATGTACAATTAAATGTTTCTACATATGCCCGAGGAAACATCTAGAAACGGAACAAACAACATATAGAAATATCTAGAATGTGTAGGTGAACATGTAGGAAAACATCCGGATGGGAAAATGGCTGCCGCGTCCACCGAAGATGGGCTGTGTGGTTTCGTGGAGGACTTGTGTGTTGGCATTCTGGCCATGGCATTGTAAAACATCTGGAAACAGAACAGACAAATTCTAAAGGTGTCTAGACTGTGTGGGTGAACATCTAGGAAACATCCGGATGGGAAAATGACTGCTGATTCCATCAGAGATGAATTGGGTGTTACGTGGGGCTGTTGTGTCTCGAGACTCCTGTCTATTCCACTTTTCACATTGGCCAGTGGGGAGCGTTTTGTGTGATATTCACTGGCACAGGAACAGAGCATAATGGGGACGACCCATTGCTATGAAGTTAGAACCGCGACTAACTAACTAACTCACTGTTACAAAACGAAAGCTGGCGTGGAGAAGAGGCAGAAAAAGATAAAGAGAGAAGATCCTGGACAGTTTGACTTCATGACATGAAGGAACATAAGTATCTGAAATAATTGGCAACACAAGAGAGAGAGAGAGAGAGAGAGAGAGAGAGAGAGAGAGAGAGAGAGAGAGAGAGAGAGAGAGAGAGAGAGAGAGAGAGAACGAACGAACGAACAAACAGACTTTATTTTCAATGGGTAACAAATTGGGCACGCAGGCCCGTCTTACATTCGGCCCTTCCAATCACTCATCTTTCTTTCATCAACAGTGCATAGGAAAAAACATTGTCACATGAATTTTGTAAACATAAACAATGCATGTTATGTGACACATCCACCACCCACCCACACATCCCCCATTCACTCCAACTCCTCCACCCAACCAAACACATAACCCACACACGCATACATTCCCCCACCCATCCATCACATCCCTACACCTACACATCTCCCCACCCACACACACCTCTCACCCATCACACATCCCATCCACCCACACCCCAAGCACACATACATTCCCCAACCCACACATCCCCCACCCACACACATCCACCCACCTACACACATCTCCCCACCCACTCACATATCCTCTACCCGTCCCATTACCCACCAACAATCACTCATTCACATATCCTCCTCCACCCACACACCTCCAACCACCCAGCCAAACACACATTCCTCAGCCACACATCCCCCACGCACACACACACATCTCCCCGTCAACTCACATATCCCGCAGCTACCCACACACAAATTCCGAACCCACCCCTACAAACATCTCCCACCATCTCCTAACCTACACACACTCACCCACCCTCGTATCCTCTACCCACCCACAAATCCTCTACCCACCTATCCTCCAACCAATCATCTCTTAACCACACACCCTTACTCATGTACAATCACCCACCCACACATCCTCTACCCAACCACACATCCTCCACCCACCTATCCCTCAGCCACACATCCCTTAACCACACACCCCTACCCATATACACACACATTCCCTCCCACGCACAATCTCCCCACCCATACACACATCCCTCACATACATCCCACCCACCAACACATCCCCCATTCACAAACACACACCTCCCATCCACGCACAACTCACACACACATATCCCCAACCCATACATCCCTCACCCACTCATCAACACATGCATCTCCTATCTACCCACCACACTCACACACCCCAACCACCCATCTAAACACACATCCCCACCGTCACACACATCCTTCACCCACCCGCACACCCAACCACACCCCACCCTTTATCCACTCCCAGCTCCCCTCCCACACAACACCACACCCACAAACATCCCAAAGACACATCCTTCACCCACACACACATCTCCTCACATATCTCCTACCCATCCACACATCCCCAAACTACAATCACCCTCACTACCCACACATACATCCTCCATCCAGCCACACACACCCCACCCAGCCAGACATATCCCCCACCCACACACACATCCACAAATCCATCACCAACACCCATCACGCATCCCTCCCCAACCCACACAATCCCCACACATCTCTCACCCACACACACACTCCCCACCCTTCCACCCAAACATCCCACACCCATACACATCCCTCATCCACACACCCATCCCCAAACCCACAACCACCCCTACCTGCACACATTTCCCACCCGCCACATATCCCCACACCCACATCTCCCCACCCACACATATATCCCCCACCCATCCCATAACCCACCATCAATCATCCACCCACATATCCTCCTCCACCCACTCACCCACAGCCACCTAGCCAAATATACATCCCCGCCCACACACACATCTTCCCGCCAACCCATACATCCCGCACGTACCCACACACAAATCCCCTACCCACCCACACAATCCCACCCCGCCCACCCACACATCCTGAACCCACCCACACACATCACGAATCAACGCACACACACATCCCCCCACCCCCAACCTACTATTATGTTCAAACTCCCACACTTTACACACACATACAGTGACGATTGTCGTGAGCATTGTCAAAAAATTGTAAAGAAAATGGAGAAAAATTGTACATATACATTTTGTAACTTAAAAATTAGTGATGCAATTCAACTCTCTCTCTCTCTCTCTCTCTCTCTCTCTCTCTCTCTCTCTCTCTCTCTCTCTCTCTCTCTCTCTCTTCCCTATCTCTTCTCTCTCTCTCTCTCTCTCTCTCTCTCTCTCTCTCTCTCTCTCTCCCACTCACTAACGCTCTCGCTCACATTACAGTAATGTTATATTATACATGATAAAATCAAGTGTCATATATACAAAATGATAATGTGAAAGATGAAAATACACAAAAAATATACAAAAAATATGGAATGGCATATTACAGGACATGCGTGCACTCAACTCTCTCTTCCTCCCTCTCTCCCTCTCTCTCTCTCTCTCTCTCTCTCTCTCTCTCTCTCTCTCTCTCTCTCTTTATTACACAGGCACACACTCACACTCATTAACTCTCTCTCTCTCTCTCTCTCTCTCTCTCTCTCTCTCTCTCTCTCTCTCATACTCCCTAATTCTCTCACCCACTATGCCTTGATGTACATGTGTTCATGTTATAAATTATAACATCAATTGGCATTCAAAATGGTAATATGAACTTGAGAATATATAAATTATATGGAATAGCATGTTACATCGTATGCGTGCGCTTAAATCTCTCTCTCTCTATCTCTTTCACTGTCTCTCTCTCTCTCTCTCTCTCTCTCTCTCTCTCTCTCTCTCTCTCTCTCTCTCTCTCTCTTCTCACCAACACACACCCATAGACACTCACAAACAATGCGCACACACATACACACACATTAACAGATCCATTCTTCCACTGTCTCTCTCTCGTTTGCTCTCCCTCCCTCTCTCTCTCTCTCTCTCTCTCTCTCTCTCTCTCTCTCTCTCTCTCTCTCTCTCTCTCTCGCAATCACTATTTCACCCATTAGGCACTCTCTCCATCTTTCATTTACCCAATATCACACTCTCTTTCACTCTCACTCACACACAAACAGACACACACCCTCTCGCTATCAAATACACACACCCTCTCATACACACGAAAGCATATACACATACATACACGAGCATACACACGCAAATACACGCATATCCCCTCGCACACATACACACATCCACACCCATACACACATACTTACACACACACACACACAAATACACACTCCCTCGCATACACTGCATGCATGCACACATATACACAAACATGTACATATATATATATATATATATATATATATATATATATATATATATATATATATATATATATATACGCACATACACACATATACACACGCACATACATATAAACACATGCACACATGTACGCACACATAAACACACATATAAACATACTTACACACACAAGCACACATACAAACACACATTTATACACACCCACAGGCACATTCAGTCGTGCACACACATATACCCACATACACACACATAAACACACGCATACACACATATGGACACACGTACACACCAACCCATCCACCCACACACTTACTCACACATACACGCTGCCTCACATAATCTCACCCTCTCACTCACTCATTTACTCTCTAAACTACACTAACTCACTCTCTTACTCGCACAGACAAGTACACAGACATACACACACTCACCCACTCTCTCTCTCTCTCACTCATTAACGTCTCATGCACTCTCTCACTCACCCACTGTCTCTCTCTTGCACACTCACTCGCTCTCACACTCACTCACACACGATCACACACACATACTCACAAATTCTCCCCCTCACTAACTCACCCTCCCTTACTCACTTACTCACCCAGCGGCTCTTTAACTCACACTCACTCACTTTCTCACTCTCTCACACAGATAGGTATACATACAACACAACCTCACTCTCTCACACTAACTCATTCTCTCACTCAATCCCTCACGCATATGTGTACACAGACATTCACTTACTCTTTCACCCTTGCAGACACACGTGCATACACACTCTCTCACTTTCTCTGTCTCATACTCACTCTCTCACTCATCCTCTTTCTCATTCACTCTCTCACCCACCCAGTGTAAAATGATGGTGAAAAAAATGATACCAGTAGGTGACTTATGGAGGCATATAGTCGGTATGAAGTAAGTATTGATAGAGTTTTCGGTTGAATGTGTAGGGACTCATTGGCGTTTTCAGATCTGGTGGAAGGCTATTCCACAAGTGAGCACCAGAATACGCGAGACATGTTTTGTATAAGTCCAATCTAAGCTTAGGAACCTGTAATAAATTTAAGCGCTTGCTGTTCATTGCATTAGGCTGAATTAACGGTAGAAGATACTCTGGGGTATTTTCAGATATAATTTTGTTCACTAATTTGGCTTTGTTAAAAAGGAATCGCTTTCGAAGTGGTAGAAGTCTTAGATGAGAGAGAGAGGGAGAGGGAGAGAGAGAGAGAGAGAGAGAGAGAGAGAGAGAGAGAGAGAGAGAGAGAGAGAGAGAGAGAGAGAGAGAGAGAGAGAGAGAGAGAGGACAGACAAGATCACTAAATTCATGTGGCATGGACTATAGACGTCGCTTACTTATCATGTCGTATACAGAAGAGGACATTCTAGAATGTCCTGTTAATGTCGCTACGTGTCTTTTACAGGACGTCGCAATAAACCCCAGCATGTTTATTTCTGCTGTTTGTGATTTACTGGGCAAATTTACATTCAGTAATTTGCCAATACTTTCTGAACACCTTACAGTTGAGATCATCGCAAGGTGGCCTGCTTCACAACACGTCTGCAGTTAATTTCGATCCCAGAATGTCGTGTTGTGGATCAATATTCGTTTATGAAGACAGGGAAATATGAAGAAGACAATATTCATTAGCATAATGATGAACTAAAGGGCGGCGGGCTTTGTTTGTGGCGATAGGCTGAGTGATGTTTCACAAGAAAGTGGGCATTGTTCGTTATTGTCGGTTGAATAATGATTTATAAGACACGTTTTGTAATCATATGTCGTGCTGGGTATTTGATAACTAAACATGCAGGATGAGAGGTATTTAACACTGTGTGAGGTGTTCTAAGCTGACAACAGTAGAGATTACTTGAAACTGTGGTATTTGACACTGAATGGGGTTTTCTAAGCTGACATCAGTCTAGATTATGTACTACATCAAACAATGAAAGGTATACAGCAAAACTTCGATTTTCGTCGATAATCCATCCGAAAACAATCGGCGAAATCCGAAACCGATGAAAACTGAGGCAATTTTTTTTTCGATATGAATAAATGTAAATACAATTAATTCGTTCTACACACTCCAAAATATATACCAAAAACACATTTTATAGAGAATAAATATCGTGTTTAATATTATTTATCGGTCCCAGACTTGTCCGAATTCGCACCTTTGCCGTGCTTAATAACACTGTGTATGCCAGTGCACATCTTTAATTTTTTTAACCATCCTCTGCTGGTCTTTAAACCACTAAGTACACCAACACTCGTCCCAAGCTTATTCTTAATGTGATCGGCATACAACAGTTTCCACATATGACTTGCCTCCGAAACAGAATCGCCATCTAACTGTATTTGATTTATCAAATTAATAATAACTGTTTGACATCTTCAATTGTTTGGGATCTCTGTTTCATTAGCACACTCACACATTTCGCTACACCTGCCTCCTTTATTGCTTCCTTTTTCAGCACAATGGAATGTATCGTGAATAGCGACTGCCCGTACATGCGGCCGATTTCAGCAATCTTAACGCCGCTCTCGTATATTTCAATGATTTCTTTCTTCAACTCGATCGTGTTTCTGGCCTTCTTCTTCAAAAGGCTGCCGGCTCTGGAAACTTTCTTTGGTCTAATGATGGAGCTAACAGGACACGGTTAACTTATTAGCAACATTGCGCACACAAAGTGAAACAACGCCAAACGGAGCAAAAGAACGCGTGGCTCCCTTTATTTTCGCAAAATTATCAGCGAGGTCCCGTGGGCACGCCGACGAAATTCGAGGCAACCGACGAAATCCGAGACACATTTTTCGCGGAAAAAAATCTACGAAAACCGAAAGCAACAAAACCCGAGGTTTTACTGTATTACTACACTACATCAAACAATCCAAAGTATATTATGCAATACATCAGAATCACCAAAGATCAGAAAGATAGTCCTGTAATGTTATATCGAACCTCTCCTGCTGTGTGGCAGCGAATCATGAAACGTGAAAGAAAAGATCAAGAAGAACGCGGAGGCAACAGAGATGTGGTTTGTGAAACTTGATGATCCGAATGCCTTGGATTGCCAGATTGACGTAACAACGATTGCCTGGGAAGGGCTAATGAAAGTGAAACATTATATATAAATATAAGAAAGAGACAATCAGCGCTCTGGTGTCATTTTATGAGATACGGAGACATTGGAAAACATATTCATGACACGAAAGATAACCGGTAGAAGAAGCAGCGACAAACCGAGAGAAAATGGTGGACAGAGACGGTTGCATGGAGGAATATCATCAACAGAACCGAGACAGAACAGCAGCTCTGTGGAGATGCATGGACGCCAACGCCGGCTGGCCGGGCACCTGATTATGTACTTGTGGCAATACATCTGATTAGATTACAGTTAATTCATAGTCTTGGTACAGTTCAATATTCACATGCATTTTGTACCTGTTCTTGAATAATATATTATCAGTCACCTAGCAACGATGACAACCGAACCGATTTATCAGCTCGTTATTTCCTCGACTCCCGCATGCCGGGCGAAGATGAAGGTGTTTTGCGGACAACAGACTTCCGCAGGACTCATCCACTGTCTACGTACAGATCCAGCTTCGACCTTCTGAATCATGCTCATTGAATCCTAGTACACACGTTGTATAATGCTGTGATTCCAGCCATATGAAAGCCTGTGTAACTGCCATCACCTCCATCGTCATGCTGCTCGTGGTCATAGAGTGGGCACCACTGGATTCTTGAACGGTTCGGCCCGCTGAACGGGGTGTAAATGCCCACGCACTTCTCTGCTGCTTTACAACAGATCCATCTGTATAGATGAGCACTTCGGGCTATCTGAGTGATCATAGATGAGCGCGTTAACCTCTGCATTGACAGCGGCAGGGTTCTGCTCTCTGCACCGTCTGTCGAGTGTGATAATGCAGGAGAAGGTACACTTAAAAGCTGGAGGCACCGGCACCCATTCCTTGCCGGGGTTGATACTGGTAAGACTGCAGACCTGTCCGACGACATCTTCCGCCCGACCCATCCATGATTTGCCCCTCTTTAGCCTGTCACCCTTTTCTCTGAATACAGCGTCATGCAGAGGGTGCTGCTCATCTGCACTTATTTTTAAGTATGCACGAGCTCTCCAGATCTTGATCCTGTGTTCCATTGTCGGGAAGTCAAGGAGGTATCTCATTGCTACACAGCTGGTGTCTCTCGTGCAGCCCAAAATGATACGCATGGCTTCGTTTTGTACCTTTGTACCTGATTATGTACTTGTGGCAATACATCTGATTAGATTACAGTTAATTCATCCGTTTGGTACTTCTACAAGATCAAATACGGCGAACAGCAATACGCGAAGAACATAAAAGCCTGACAGCCCACTCAAGAAATATGAACGGCAAATTTACAACTTCACAAAATGGCGATAATTGCTGTTTCTCATATGTTTATTGTTTATACGCTCGCCTAATTACACCTGGAGTACTGATTATAATTTACCTGTGGCAAGTAGGACGAGATGTGAGTGCCCAGTTACAATATTTCACATGCATTTTGTACCTGTTCTTGAATAATATATTATCAGTCACCTAGCAACGATGACAACCGAACCGTTATTGTGTTATCAATGAGCAGGAGTATTACTCCAGGGCTGTTTGTCTTACTGAGCGTTTTCAGGGAGGGTGGGCGTGGGGAATGGGATGAGAAAGGGGAACTCATTTAAGAGAGGCGTGGATAAGGAGCAGTCGTATTTAGTCTAGTGCCTCTAGTGCCGTTT
Source organism: Cepaea nemoralis (assembly GCA_014155875.1). Taxonomy (NCBI): domain Eukaryota; kingdom Metazoa; phylum Mollusca; class Gastropoda; order Stylommatophora; family Helicidae; genus Cepaea; species Cepaea nemoralis. The sequence goes on from JACEFZ010028219.1 coordinate 136,069, forward strand.
TCCGAGCCGTGGGGTTTATCGTGTATAAGGTGCTGGTGCCTCACGTTATAGGCTTAAAGGTGATCGATAAGTCATGTGATCGAAATATCATATGTTGCCATTAATTCTCTTAGCATTTGATGGTACCAATTTTAAGCTGGGGTGAGCTTTGAGATCAGGCCAGTTAAAATAGGCAACCCTGCTTTAAAGGAGATTCAAACACAAGACAACTGAGCCGGCAGGAAAGAATGCTAATTACAATTAAAATTTGTCTAAATCTAATGACATGTATCATGGATTAAATGTAAATACGTGAAAACTTGACTAAATTTACCTAACTGTGAAATGGATTGAATTTAATTACATGTAAACTTGTCCACGTCTGGCTAAATGTGAACTGGATTGAATGCAACTACATGTCAACAACACTAGACTAATCTAGTTAACCGTATACCGAATTTTTTGTAACTACATGTAAACTTGACTACATCTAGCCAAATGCTTAAATTATTTCAACTAGCTAAATGCTTGCTTGCTTGCTTGTGTTCGTTGGCTTGTGCTCCAACGCAAAGTCCTGTATGTCGGATGAAGGGATCCTGTTGTCCAACATCAGTGTGATGTCATACAGGACCTGAGTTTTGCGTGAGTATCCGTTGTCCCATGTCTGGCTTATTGGTGTGCAGACTGGTGGTTCCTCGCCGTGCAGGCAGACACTCTCCGACTTCGGAGGAATCGGCGATCCTATTGACTTCAGCCAGGACCCCGAAGGGACCTGTTGCCCAGGACGCTCGACGAGGACGCGTCAATAGGTCTTGGCCAGTATATAACCCGGCCCTGGTGCCTTGGAAACACCTCTGCGTCCCAACTAGCTAAATGAATACATCACAGAATTTAGTTCTCTCTCTCTCTCTCTCTCTCTCTCTCTCTCTCTCTCTCTCTCTCTCTCTCTCTCTCTCTCTCTCTCTCTCTCTCTCTCTCTCTCTCTCTCTCTCTCTCTCTCTCTCTCTCTCTCTCTCTCTCTCTCTCTCTCTCTCTCTCTCTCTCTCTCTCTCTCTCTCTCCTGTATGTATATGTATCTATATATATATATATATATATATATATATATATATATATATATATATATATATATATATATATAAACGGATACATTATTGAATTTAGCTAAGCATTACTTAATCCAACTAAATACACTAAATACACGACTGTAGTTAGCTAAATGTATTGATTGATTAATTGGGTGAGTGTGTGGGTTGGTGGGTTGGTGGGTGAGTGAGTGAGTGAGTGAGTGAGTGAGTGAGTGAGTGAGTGAGTGAGTGAGTGAGTGAGTGAGAGAGTGAGTGAGTGAGTGAGTAAGTGATTTAGACATCTACAAGATAGCGCATCGTGCAAACCCATAATGGTCCGACTCCCCTAGCAAACGTGATCAGATATAGATATATAGGTGCCAATCAGTCCAGTAGCAACACAGTTGTAAACACATAGCATTCTTCTTCTTCTAGTTCCTCCCTCCCCCTCTCTCCCTGCCAGACCCACGCTTACATCCACATTCCTACATCAGTAAATGTATGGCTTCTTCTGTAATTGTACCTTCAGCTAGCATTCGTGTATATGTGGCCTTAAGAATGTCTGTCTTGTCCGTTGTTTGGTGAGACTGGAGAATGTATATAGTTACCTGAGTGCCCAATGAAAGTGATTGTTTGCAAGCAGAATATACATCTACATAACTTATTTACAGTAAGTAGATGTGCTGTATACTTATGCTATTTCTCTGTTGTGTTGATAATCTATGTCATTGTTTTATGAACATATACCACAGGTTTCCGTTGATATGTCTATATAAGGGTCAAGTCATAACTCTTTATTCTGATTACAATATAAAGTAACATAAAGTAATGCAGCTTTACTGAATAAAATTACGAAAATACAGGACGTTGCGGCGACTAGCCTTTATCAGCAAACAAATACATACACAAAACACAACATATAATCACGGAGAATACGCTACAGTACCTACACTAAGACATAACAACGGGACGAGAAGAAAGGGAAAAAATGAAAAATTTAGAACAATGAAGAGACAATTAAAAGTTGGGGAGATGATGTGCTACTTATCACATAATCCCAGGCTGTGATGCTAACATGAATCTTCACACTGATATTATGACAGAGAAACAGGAGATGGTTGAAGCAGAGAAACGGGAGCAGGTTGAATCTAAGCATACTCAAAGGTCCTTAAATTTGCGAGTGGCGGCTTGTTTCTTGAACGAGTTCTGTTACTGTTTTGCAATGTCCACATTACTCTAATAATAGAAACCGCTGATTCAAAGATTTGTGGGAAACATGGGAAGTCATAAGCCAGGGTTGTAATAAAATGCCTGATGGTTCACTGAAAAACTATATAAACAGACAGGGATGAGGAGCTAATGGCTCATAATTGCTTTCCTTAGTATACTTCGGCTTTAAAAATAACCCTGTGTTAACAGTTTACGTGTGGCCACACAAGTGTAACTGATCTGCGAAGATCTGCGAGACCGTCTTCAGAGAGAAATGGCGACAATGTGGCAAGAGTGAAGAAAATCATTGAGCAGGATCGAATAACGACAGCTGTGTAAATAGTTAGTGCAGTAAAACTGAGAGGGAAAAAAAGTTAAATTAAATTTATACAATAGACTGAACGTGAGAAAATTGTGTGTCCATTGGGCCCGGCGCCTATTCACCTGTAAACAAAAACAAACACAAACATTCGGATAAATTGCTGTTAACAGTTGCTCAACAAGGGGTAGACAACGACCACGGTGACAGTAGAGGAGACTTGGGTTCACCCTATGACCCCGAGTTAACCATTTCCAGCATGCAAGGGAAACCCTCGGGTTCCCCAGCGCATTGCAAAGCTGAGAACATCTAATTCTGCAGGAAGAATGCTGTTTGATTGTTTATTTGTCTCTTTTGACGATATAGGGTCCTTTGAATGATTACCTATCGCGTTGCAACACGGTTAATAGACAGTAATATGCAAATCTCTTTTTCAACATAAAGAAGGCGATGATCAGAAAACAAATAATACAACTCACTCAAGTTAGTTAGTTAGTTAGTCGACAGATCATCCTCGTTGCACATCGAACCATTCAGTCCATAAGTGCTCGGATCCCCTCCTCAGCAAATCCCGCAGCGTGTAGCGGCTAACGACACCAGTTCTGTGTTGGTTTATCAATCTTCTTTGGCTTCCTGCGTAGTGTTCTTGTTTGGCCACCCCTCTTTTAATTTGCTGCTCTCGCAGTCTGGCCATTGTTGTAGATTCACAGTCATCACTTGGTTCTCGCAAAAGTCTCACTTCTCGTAGAGCATTCAGAATGTCAGCCTGGTCCATGGCGCGTCCGCCCTCCACAGTAGCCTCACCTGCGAGCTTGTCAGCCCGCTCATTCCCTTGTACTCCCGCATGCCCTGGCACGAAGATGAAACTAATCTTTGCCAGCCGAGACCGCTTCAGAGGCAGCAACCATTCTCTTCGGATCGACCCCTCCTCTATCCTCTTGATCATGTTCATTGAGTCGCTAAGGAAACAAGCCCTAGTGAATGTCTGTGTCTCGAGCCATGTTATTGCTTTACTTACTACCATGACTTCCATGGTCAGGCTACTTGTGGTTTCAGTGAAAGCACCAGAGTCCTCCTTCACAATTCTCCCTCCGGCCCGAGCTGTAAAGGCCCATGAGCTTCTCACATGTTGGACGACCGACCCACCTGTGTAGATGACCGCGTCACCGTCTAGCGAATTCTCGAAAATCAACGCTTGTACTTCAGCCTCAACAGCAGCCGGATTTTCTTGTCTGCATTTTCTATCTAGTTGGATGCAAACTGAAAAGGATGTGCAGAAGTCTGTTGGCACTTGCACCCACTCCTCGCCAGGTTCTAAGTCCTCAAGTGAACACACCTGTTGAAGAATGTCTTCGGCTTGACCCATCCACGACCGTCCTCTTTGTAACCTGCTGCCCTTCACCTTCCTAATTTCACTATGCAGTGGATGTTGTGTGTTTGCGTTAATTCTGAGGTAGGCGCGTGCCCTGCAAACTTGTATTCTCTCTTCAATGGTTGGAAAATCAAGAAGGTAGCGCATCGCCCTGCATGCTGTATCTCTTGTACATCCAAGAATAATGCGCATAGCTTCATTCTGTATCCTTTCCATCCTTTCTATCTGCTTATGGCTGAGAGTCAGGATTGCCATTGCATACTCCAAAACAGACATGACCAGCCCCTCGTACAGAAGACATAGATGGCGCTGCTCACAGTTTGCTGCCGCCATCACCCGCATCGCTGCCAAACCCCGCTTGGCCTTTGTTATCACCTGGTCTATGTGCACATTATAAGCAAGGCTTCGATCAAACCGTATCCCCAGGTACTTCATTGCCTGCGTTCTTTCCACCGTCTCTGAACACAGCATTACAGTTGGTGTTGGATTGTTGACAATATGATTATTCAACGAGAACCAAGTCACTGTTGCCTTTGTTGGGTTGACCATTGCCCCAGCTTCATCACACCAAGTACTTATGCGATTGAGTTCGGTTTGTAGTTCCACAGCAACCTCCTCTCTATCCTTACCCTGACGATACACTAACACATCATCGGCATATGACAATGTCCTGCCAGGTCCAGTGATCTGCTCACTGGTGATTCTCACTGTGTAGGCGTTGAACAGTACCGGAGATAATGGTGATCCCTGTGGTAGGCCAGGATATATTGTTGTTGGTTCCGAAGTCCAACTGCCGCATCTAAAAACTACTTTCCGTTGGAATAGGGCTGCAGCGATCCAACTAAGGAGGAATGGACTTACGTTTAGTTCAAGGAGCTGAAACATTAAAAAATCCAGTGGTACTCTGTTGTATGCATCCTCAAGATCAATCGCTGCAGCAACGGTTTCAGTGCCTGAGTGGAAACCTTCATAGACATCATGGGCAAAGACTGCTGCATTGGTCCAGGTTTCTCTTTTTGGACGGTACCCACCCAAGGTAGGTGGGAAAACACCTTGCCTCTCTAGTTGGCTTGATATTTTCCTGGCAATTACCTTCTCCAGCAGCTTGCCTATTGTATTCTGCATGGTTATAATTCGATATCCCTGAATTTTTTTGTGGTCTTTGTCAGGCTTCGGCAAGGGAATCAGATAGCTGTGTAACCATTCCTCCTTGATGCTAGCACTCCCTATACTGTTGTTGTACATGTCTGCTAGTTTCTCTAGCTCATTGTCGGTACACCTATTTATGTCGTCGTATCTTATGCCATCAGGACCTGGAGCACTGTTTTTTGATCGTCGAAGCACAGCCTTGATTTCTTTCACTGTCACTGTGTCTTCATCCGAAGTGTTCTGGGCCTTGCATCTGTCTGAGGTGACCTCCTTGGCCAGATTTCGGCCTCCCATGTCTGTCTGGTTGCTCTGCTCAAGGTAGCGTTCAAAGAGGGCTTTGCCCTTGTCCTCGTCAGTCCTCTGCCAGATGAGGTCAGCACCTTGGAAGTCAGAAATGCTCTTATTCTTGACTACACCACTCATGCTTTTATGTAGTCGCCAGAACAATTTCAGTGACTTGTCTGTGCTTACTCTTTGACACACCTCTGCCCATTTTTCGCTTTTAACCACCTTGACCAGTTTTTTGAAATAGCTTACTTTTGTGTGCATCTCTCTTTCTAAGTGCAAGCTGGGACTAGGATGACCAGCTCTGTTCTTCTTGGCATTTTGCCATCTCCTTACAGCACTACGCTTATCCACCCAAGCCTTCTCCACCTCTAAACTCCACCACGGTGGCTGCTCCCAGCTTTTTTTCCTGCCCTGAAACGTTCTGCGCTTGTCACGTCTTATTTTACTCACCACATCTTGCCCTGTACTGTCATACTGGAACGTCTTTACCTTTAGCTTGTGCTGCCTGGTTCTGCCTTTCTCCACCAATATGCTGCAAGGGTGGTGGTCGCTGCCATGGTGTCCTAGGACACCCCATCTACACACTGTAGTGAGTGAAGGTGAAACTAGCGCCAGATCAATAGCACTGTCCTCATCGCCTGGACGGCTTGCTGTCCTGGTGACACAGCCACTGTTGATACAAACCAGGTCGATGGTTTCCAGTGCAGTCTCGAGCTCCTCCCCTTGTGTATTGGAGGAAGTGTTTCCCCATAATCTGCCTTTAGCGTTGAAGTCACCACAGAAAATAACATTTCTCTCGTGGCCTAATATGCCACTTAAGCACTGCCACTTCTGGGCGTCCACACTCGCATTGCGGGCATAAACATTAACCAACACGAATGGTGTACTGGAATGAACTCTCAACGCCTGTATTTGTATATCGTCACTGTCCCAACTGGACATGTCTAGCTCTGACGCCACCATGCTGTCGCGAACGAGAATCGCCGTTCCCAGATGTCGTCTGTTGTAGAAACATTTGAAGCCGGCAATTCGAAGTAGCTGATCGCCCAGTCTCGTCTCCTGGAGTGCTACAATGTCGTTCCTGTAAACTAGGGTTTCTAAAATAGAGCCCCGTTGTTTTACACTGGCACAGTTCCAATATACAACTCACTCAAAACCCCACTCAGCTTCAAGCCAACGAGTTCTCTCACAAAGCACAGATTTTGCAGTTAGATGCCAAGCTTTAAGATATTGAGATTGTTCTACACGCACACTATTCTCCGGATTTGCCCCCGTCAGAAGTTTTTTTCTTGTCACAAATAATAAAATAACAGCTCATGAAATCATTGTGACATCGATGAAGAAGTGATAATCGCATGTGATAACTTGTTTAGTTCTAAAAATATCCTTTTTGAATATCGTCATTACCATCTTTGGACAACAAGCACCTTCACATTAATATCCTATTTGTGGCTGACTCGGTCACAGGATTATAGGATTATTAATCTGTGTAAATGGGGGTGGGGAGGGGGGTCGTTTCATGTTTCGCCATCTCACACGATCACCAGAGTCGATCACCAGAGTCGATCACCAGAGTCGAACATCAGCTCTGTGTTTTTGTCTCGATTATATCATGTGACTATTCATACAGATATTTTCATTTCTGCTTCCCCTTATTCTTTTCCCATCAATCTTGTCAGCTGATACCAAGTTCTCTAGTTTATTTCTTCTCATAACTATTCAGTATTGATCCCCCTTGTTTAACCACGTATGTACCATTGCATGTGCTGTATAACTAAGCTGCTCGTGTGTTATGTTAGATAACTGTGGCATTGTTTGAAGAATATCACAGTGTGTTTCTCTGTGTGTTTCAGACGAGGATGTCAACGATGTACCATTAGTATACAGTGATGAGGATGATGAGGCCAATGATCTGCTGGCGGTGTTCAAAAGGTAATCTGGCCCGTGTGTCCTCTTACAGATTTATTGTGTATATGTGTATAAATGTGTCTGTCTGTACCTTGCTTTATTATGTGTGCTGGGAATAGCGGAATGTTAGCCATCATCATCATCATCATCATCATCATCATCATCATCATCATCATCATCATCATCATCATCACCACCATCATCATCATCATCATCATCATCATCATCATCATCATCATCATCATCATCATCATCATCATCATCATCATCATCACCACCATTATCATAATCATCATCATCATCATCATCATCATCATCATCATCATCACCATCATCATCATCATCATCATCATCATCATCATCATTATCATCATCATAATCATCATCATCACCACCATCATCATCATCATCATCATCATCATCATCATCATCATCATCATCCCATCATCATCATCATCATCATCATCATCATCATCATCATCATCATCATCATCATCATCATCATCATCAATCATCATCATCATCATCATCATCATCATCATCATCATCATCATCATCATCATCATCATCATCATATCATCATCATCATCATCATCATCATCATCATCATCATCATCATCATCATCATCATCATCATCATCATCATCATCATCATCATCATCATCATCATCATCATCATCATCATCATCATCACCATCATCATCATCATCATCATCATCATCATCATCACCATCATCATCATCATCATCATCATCATCATCATCATCATCATCATCATCATCATCATCATATCATAATCATCATCATTATTCATCATCATCATCATCATCATCATCATCATCATCATCACATCATCATCATCATCATCAACATCATCATCATAATCATCATCATTATCATCAACATCATCATCATCATCATCACCACCATTATCATAAATCATCATCATCATCTTCATCATCATCGCTAACATCAGCATCATCATCATCATCGCTAACATCAGCATCATCATCATCATCATCATCAAAATTAATATAATCCCCAACATCATTATCAAAACCATTGTCATCGCCATCATCATCATCATCATCATCATCATCCCCATCATCATCATCAACACCATCATCAACAACACCATCACCAACAACGCCATCATCAACAACACCATCGTCAACATCAACATCATCATCATCATCATCATCATCCCCATCATCATCATCAACACCATCATCAACAACACCATCACCAACAACGCCATCATCAACAACACCATCATCATCATCCCCATCATCATCATCAACACCATCATCAACAACACCATCACCAACAACGCCATCATCAACAACACCATCGTCAACATCAACATCATCATCATCAACAAAGTCATCATCAACATTATATATCCTCCCCATTTTCATCATCATCAACATAATTATCAACTATATTATAATTATAATTGTAACTGACTCAGAAAGCATGCCGAGAAGGGTGAGAACAGGCAAGTTTCGTGCAGAGTGGCTTGCTTCGCTTCGAAGGTCACGGGTAGCAAGCATCATCTGGATCTTTTCTCCTGGGCATGCCAGTGTGCTAGGGAATGAACAGGCGGACAGATTGGCTGGCTCGGCAGAACTTGGTGGAGTATTGATGCATGACAGGGCAGACATGATTGCGGCCTTGTGGGAGCACGTGTACACCTCGGAGGAGCAAATGGATCACCATGGTCTGGTTAGAATGAGGCAGCGAGGTGTGACGAGGGGATCTGGCCGACGCTCGACGCTCAGAGGAAAGGCGAGACGGACATATAATCAGATTGCTACTGGAACTATTAGTGTTGGAACTCTTCGCTGGTTGCTGAGGATGGGGACGGAGCGCTTATGGGAATGTCCCGAATGCTGTGATGTCGGTTCCTAGATCAATCAATCAATCAATGAATTATCAACATCACCATAATCAACAATACCATCATCAGCAACACCGTCATCAGCAACATCATCATCAACAACATCATCAACATCATTATTATAATCATTATCATCAATAACACCATTATTATCAACAAAATCATCAAGAAAGTCATCAGCAACATCATCTCCATCATCATCTCCATCATCATCATCATCATCATCATCATCAACGTCATCAAAAACATCATCATAATTAACAACAACAACATCACCATAATCATCATCACCATCATCATCATCATCATCATCATCATCATCATCATCATCATCATCATCATCATCATCATCATCACATATTTCAGCCTGTCTGCTGGTCTTGTAGCCTTGTGATGGTGCCATTTTCTACCTGCCCGGCTCTAACAGCTGCCTGTAATCCCCACATTGCATGTGTTATTTGATGCATCTCTTTAGTCTTTCTTGATACATGATCTCTATTGTCATATGTTTGCCCATATTGTCAAAAACATTTCGAGCCAAAATAGGCCTTATCAGCCATCTTAGAACTCACGGCTCCATACTTTCAACCCCACTGGATGAAATGAATGGTCATCATCATTCTTGATGGACAAACAACATTGTCATATTCATTTTCCTTTGCCACGTAATGTATTTGCTAATGCTTTCTTTGGTGTTTTTATTTTCACGTCTGACAATGCAGTCATTTTTTGAAAGCTTTATTTCATCTTTGTTTTTTTATTAAGAAAACAAAACAAAACAAAATATAAAAATAAAACAAGTCCTATAGAAAGAGTCCAGATCTCAGGGTCATCATATTTTTGAAATCCTGAAATCAGCAGAAGATAAGTACGCTTCGGAAATTATCCGACTCTCGTCTTCAGACTCTGAAATCCTGAGATCAGCAGAAGATAAGTACGCTTCGGAAATTATCCGACTCTCGTCTTCAGACTCTGAAATCCTGAGATCAGCAGAAGATAAGTACGCTTCGGAAATTATCCGACTCTCGTCTTCAGACTCTGAAATCCTGAAATCAGCAGAAGATAAGTACGCTTCGGAAATTATCCGACTCTCGTCTTCAGACTCTGAAATCCTGAAATCAGCAGAAGATAAGTACGCTTCGGAAATTATCCGACTCTCGTCTTCAGACTCTGAAATCCTGAAATCAGCAGAAGATAAGTACGCTTCGGAAATTATCCGACTCTCGTCTTCAGACTCTGAAATCCTGAAATCAGCAGAAGATAAGTACGCTTCGGAAATTATCCGACTCTCGTCTTCAGACTCTGAAATCCTGAAATCAGCAGAAGATAAGTACGCTTCGGAAATTATCCGACTCTCGTCTTCAGACTCTGAAATCCTGAAATCAGCAGAAGATAAGTACGCTTCGGAAATTATCCGACTCTCGTCTTCAGACTCTGAAATCCTGAAATCAGCAGAAGATAAGTACGCTTCGGAAATTATCCGACTCTCGTCTTCAGACTCTGAAATCCTGAGATCAGCAGAAGATAAGTACGCTTCGGAAATTATCCGACTCTCGTCTTCAGACTCTGAAATCCTGAAATCAGCAGAAGATAAGTACGCTTCGGAAATTATCCGACTCTCGTCTTCAGACTCCCAGAATCCCACACCCATAGACTACTTTGGTAATGAGACTACGTTGGTAATAAGACTACTTTGGTAATGAGACTACTCTGGTAATGCCACTACTATGGTAATGAGATTACGCTGCTAATGATGTTTACCTAAGAATATTAGCTATTTGACTGTGACAGACTCCTACCCCATGCCCATGGGACCTAGATCAGTAAATACAAGTATATTAACTTGTTGGATGTTGTGTTCCTCAGCTGTGACCTGTGATTGTTGGATGTTGTGTTCTTGAGTTGTGATCTATAATATGTGATGGGTCATTGCTATTATCTTTATCTTGGTCTTCTGAGAGTGTGTTTCTTATTATACATTATTTCTGTTTTATAAATTGTGTGTAGTAATTTCTGGAGTGATGAATTCATGATTAGCATCCATATTTATTTTATTGACTCCCAGAAAAGGCCAGACGGACACATAATCAGATTGCAACTGGGTCTCTTCACTGATTGTTGAAGATGAATACGAAGGGTGTATTAAAAGGTCCAGAGTGCTGTGATTTCGGTTCTTGTCTCAACTTCACTCTACTCAACTTGGTTTAATTGAATTTGTGAAAATGTGTAAATAAAGTGTATGAATATATTTAAGCTCAATCATTGTGAAGAATGTTCTGTGTGTAATGCGTTCCCGAAGAACATTAAACAAGAAAAGAAAAGGCAGGCGAGGATAAACACACATTTATAACATCAACATAACATCCATATGGAGATATTGACAAGAATAAACACTTGGTATTTATGGTTTTGTTGGGATCAAGGTGGGACCAAGGTTGGGTCAAGCTATAGTACAATATTCTTGGGACCAATGTTGAACTAGTGTAGAACCAAACTATAATACAACATTCTAAGGATTGAGGAGCGACCAGGATATGATCAAGCTATATTATAACATTCTAGGGATCAAGGTGGATTTAGCATAGGATCAAGCCGTAGTATAACATTTTAGGGATCAAGGTGAGAACAGGGTAGGATTAAGTTACAGTATAACATTCTGGAGAGAAAGGTGGGACAAGTGTAAGATCAAGCTATAGTATAACACTCTAGGGATCAAGGTGCAATCAGGGTATAATCAAGCTATAGTATAACATTCTGAGATCATGGAGGATCAAGTTTAGGATTAAGCTACAGTATAACATTCTAGGGACCAAGGTGGGACAAGTGTTGGATCAAGCTATATTATAACATTCTAGGGATCAACGTGCGACGAAGGTATAATTAAGGTATAGTATAACGCTCTAGGGATCATGGTGGGGCAATAGTAGGATCAGGATAGAGTATAACACTCTAGGGATCAATATGGAACAAGTGTAGGATCAAGCTAGAATATAACATTCTAGGGACCAAGGTGGGACAAGTGTAGGATCAAACTAGAGTATAACATTCTAGGGATCAATGTGGAACAAGTGTAGGATCAAGCTAGAGTATAACATTCTAGGGACCAAGGTGAGACAAGTGTAGGATCAAACTAGACTATAACATTCTAGGGATCGTGATTGGGCCAAAATAGAGATTGACACTATTCGGATCACGATGGGATCACACAGAAACAAAGATGGATTCAAGTTGGGGCCAAGCTTTAGTATAATTTTATCGAGATCGAGTAAAGTATACCATTGTCGAGAACAAAGTGGCGTATAACATTCTCATAATTATGTGTGATTATATGGGGGAACTAGATTGGGTAATGTGCGGATCAAGATGGAGTTACGTGAGGTTCAAGAATGGATATAACATTCTCATAAATATGTGTAATGTTGTGGGATCAAGATGGCGTCATGTGGGAATCAAGGTGGAATAAATTATTGCCGAGGCCCGTTGGTGTATACAATTCACAGGATGGTGGTGAGATCCACGTGGAGTATAACATTCACAGGATGGTGGTGGGATCCACGTGGAGTATAACATTCACAGGATGGTGGTGGGATCCACGTGGAGTATAATATTCTCAGGATGGTGGTGGGATCCACGTGGAGTATAACATTCTCAGGATGGTGGTGGGATCCACGTGGAGTATAACATTCACAGGATGGTGGTGGGATCCACGTGAAGCATAACATTCACAGGATGGTGGTGGGATCCACGTGGAGTATAACATTCACAGGATGTAGGTCACCGGTAACGTCTCGTGATTAACGTGGAGTTGATCCTCCTCAGGATCAGTGTGAAGTATAACATTATCAGCGTATGTAGGATAAACGTTAAATCGGATTGGGATCATGGGGATCAAGGTGAAGTATACCAATCTCGGGGTCAATATGAAGCATAACATTCTTGAGGTCAATATGAAGTATAACATTCTCAGGGTCAACATGAAGCATAACATTCTCGGGGTCAATATGAAGTATAACATTCTTGGGGTCAATATGAAGTATAACATTCTTGGGGTCAATATGAAGTATAACATTCTTGGTGTCAATATAAATTATAACATTCTCGGGATCACATTGGAATATAACATTCATGGGAATACTGTTAAGTATAGCATTCTGGGGATCACAGTGGAGCGTAATATTCTCGGGATAAATATGAAGTATAACATCCTTGGGATCATAGTGAAATATAACATTCTGGGGATCACATAGGATTATACAATTCTCTGGATCACAGTGGAATATAACATTTTTTCTGGATCACAATGGAGTATAGCATTCTGAGGATTACACTGAAATATACAATTCTTGGGATCAAAGTGAAGTTTAACATTCTCTGGACGTCAGTGCGGTATAACAATCTCGCGATCAAAGTTAAGTTTAACATTCTCATTATCAAAGTGAAGTATAACATTCTCTGGTCGTCAGTGCGTTATAACATTCTCGTTACCAAAGTGAAGTATAACATTCTCTGGACGTCATGCGTTATAACAATCTCGGGATCAAAGTGAAGTACAACATTCTCGTTACCAAGGTGAAGTATAACATTCTCTGAATCAATGTGGGGTATAACATTCTCTGGATCAATGTAGGGTGTAACATTCACGGAAGCTAGTACACATACATTCGTTCTGCTCTTCAATTTACAGGCCAAAACTTCATTTCCGAACCACTCCTCAATCCCCCCGACCCCACCACCAGAACATTAGCAGAGGCGGAAGCAGCCCCTGGTGAACTGCTCCACTTGTTCTGTGAGCTCATCGACCACAAGCTGAAATAACGCAAGACTAACAAGACAACAAACAACAACACACACAGATATCTGCCTGTGGGATCATAACATCAGCCAGCAAACAGGCAGCTATTGATAAGGACAACTGAATTATAATCTCATACCCATTATCCCCGGACAAACAGCGTTTTGGTTGTAGGCAACATTTTGCCAGCGTGGTACCGCCGAGACTTCATGCGAATTGACAGCTTTGGCACCGCTGTATTTGTTTTTCGTTACTTGTTTGTTATTAGACAGCCAGACATTTGGTTATGGTTGAAACATATTCTAGGTTATCTGCCGGGGTAATTTATGTTAGCAGACACATGTAACATGTTAGGGGTATTCAGTGTGGGACGGTTAACGCGTAAGTGGCGGGAAAGTTACCGAGTAACTGACGGGATGGTTACCGAGTAACTGACGGGAAGGTTACCGAGTAACTGACGAGAAGGTTACCCAGTAACTGACGGGAAGGTTACCGGGTAACTGACGGGAAGGTTACCGAGTAACTGACGGGAAGGTTTACTCAGTAACTGACGGGAAGGTTTACTCAGTAACTGACGGGAAGATTTACTCAGTAACTGACGGGAAGGTTACCGAGTAACTGACGGGAAGGTTACCGAGTAACTGACGGGAAGGTTTACTCAGTAACTGACGGGAAGTTTTACGAGTAACTGACGGGAAGGTTTACTCAGTAACTGACGGGAAGGTTACTGAGTAACTGACGGGAAGGCTACCAAGTAACTGAAGGGAAGGTTAGCTAGTAACTGACGGGAAGGTTACTGAGTAACTGACGGGAAGGTTTACTCAGTAACTGACGGGAAGGTTACCCAGTAACTGACGGGAAGGTTTACTCAGTAACTGACGGGAAGGTTTACTCAGTAACTGACGGGAAGGTTTACTCAGTAACTGACGGGAAGGTTTACTCAGTAACTGACGGGAAGGTTTACTCAATAAACTGACGGGAAGGTTTACTCAGTAACTGACGGGAAGGTTACCGGGTAACTGACGGGAAGGTTACCGAGTAACTGACGGGAAGGTTTACTGAGTAACTGACGGGAAGGTTACTGAGTAACTGACGGGAAGGCTACCAAGTAACTAAAGGGAAGGTTACCTAGTAACTGACGGGAAGGTTACTGAGTAACTGACGGGATGGTTTACTCAGTAACTGACGGGATGGTTACCCAGTAACTGACGGGAAGGTTTACTCAGTAACTGACGGGAAGGATACCGAGTAACTAACGGGAAGGTTACCCAGTAACTGAAGGAAGGATACCGAGTAACTAACGGGAAGGTTTACCCAGTAACTGACGGGGAGGTTACCCAGTAATTAACGGGAAGGTTACCCAGTAACTGACGGGAAGGTTTACTCAGTAACTGACGGGAAGGTTACCCAGTAACTGACGGGAAGGTTTACTCAGTAACTGACGGGAAGGTTACCCAGTAACTGACGGGAAGGTTTACTCAGTAACTGACGGGAAGGTTTACTCAGTAACTGACGGGAAGGTTACCCAGTAACTGAAGGGAAGGATACCGAGTAACTAACGGGAAGGTTACCCAGTAACTGACGGGAAGGTTACCCAGTAATTAACGGGAAGGTTACCCAGTAACTGAAGGGAAGGATACCGAGTAACTAACGGGAAGGTTACCCAGTAACTGACGGGGAGGTTACCCAGTAATTAACGGGAAGGTTACCCAGTAACTGACGGGAAGGTTACCCAGTAACTGACGCGAAGGTTTACTCAGTAACTGACGGGAAGGTTTACTCAGTAACTGACGGGAAGGTTACCAGTAACTGATGGGAAGGTTTACTCAGTAACTGACGGGAAGGTTTACTCAGTAACTGACGGGAAGGTTACCCAGTAACTGAAGGGAAGGATACCGAGTAACTAACGGGAAGGTTACCCAGTAACTGACGGGAAGGTTACCCAGTAATTAACGGGAAGGTTACCCAGTAACTGACGGGAAGGATACCGAGTAACTAACGGGAAGGTTACCCAGTAACTGACGGGAAGGTTACCCAGTAACTGACGGGAAAGATACCGAGTAACTGACGGGAAGGTTACCCAGTAACTGACGGGAAGGTTTACTCAGTAACTGACGGGAAGGTTTACTCAGTAACTGACGGGAAGGTTACCCAGTAACTGATGGGAAGGTTTACTCAGTAACTGACGGGAAGGTTTACTCAGTAACTGACGGGAAGGTTACCCAGTAACTGAAGGGAAGGATACCGAGTAACTAACGGGAAGGTTACCCAGTAACTGACGGGAAGGTTACCCAGTAATTAACGGGAAGGTTACCCAGTAACTGACGGGAAGGTTACCCAGTATTTGACGGGAAGGTTACCCAGTAACTGACGGGAAGGTTTACTCAGTAACTGACGGGAAGGATACCGAGTAACTAACGGGAAGGTTACCCAGTAACTGACGGGAAAGATACCGAGTAACTGACGGGAAGGTTACCCAGTAACTGACGGGAAGGTTTACTCAGTAACTGACGGTAAGGTTACCCAGCAACTGACGGGAAGGATACCCAGTAACTAACGGGAAGGTTACCCAGTAACTGACGGGAAGGATACCCAGTAACTAACGGGAAGGTTACCCAGTAACTGACTGGAAGGATACCGAGTAACTAACGGGAAGGTTACCCAGTAACTGACGCGATGTCGTGCCACTTGGGATTTGTCCGTACGTGTTCAGACTTCCTGTGTAGATATCTGGGTGAGTGGATGGTAACAACCCTCGTTGGCGAACGAATGGAGACATTTCATAGTCATCGTCAAGTGCCGTGCCGGCTGACTTTGGCGATCATGTTTCTCCGAATCCTGCAATCTCCAACATTATGTAGCAATTCATTCACTAATACATTTCTGTGCATTAACATAAGGATAACATTGTCGGGTGCAATGAGGTATAAAGTTGAAGAATAACATTATCTGCATGAAGCTGGAATATACCATGTGTGGGACCAAAGTGAATATAACATTCTGGGGATCAAGGTAACCTATAACATTCTCAGAATCAAAGTGGTGTATAACATGCTATGAAGCAAAGTCGAATATAACATTATTGTGATCAAATATATCTTTTAACACTCTTGGGATCTAAGTGAATATAACGTTCTCAGGATCAAAGAGAATATAACATCAAATTGGATATCACATTCCCGGGATCAAATTGGATATTGCATTTATGGGATCAAATTGGATATTACATTTGTGGGATCAACTTGGATATCACATTCCCGGGATCAGATTGGATATAACATTCCCAGGATCAGATTGGATATCACATTCCCGGGATCAGAGTGATTATACAATTATGAGGATAAATATGAAATATAACGTTCTCAGACTCTGTGTATGTAAAGCTAGTACACAAAACTTCATTCTGTACTGTTCACTGAGCCACGGTGGTGTGGTGGCTAGACACTCGTCTGCGAAACCAGCGGGTAGGAGTTCAATCCGTAGTGGAGTGTATTCTAATATTTAGAATTGACCCTAATTCCAAGATGGACCATATCTAGCTTGACCACCAGGAGCTGTGTTAGGAAGTGACAGTTGCGGGTCGGGTACTGACCCCATGACCCAGTGGATGTCGGTTGCTTTATAAAATGTGGGTGAAGTAACATATGCCGAATGCGCCTTACGGAGATTAAAGGGGTCATTAACTTAGTGCTCAGTGTATAGGCCAAAAATGCATCTCCGAACCACCCCTCAGTCCCCCATACCCCAACATCAGCCGATGTAGTAGAGGCGGGAGCAGCCCATGGTGCACTGCTCTTTTTGTTCTATGAATTAATCGACCACAAGCTGAAATATCGCAAGACTAGCACGACAACAAACAACAACAACACACCTATATCTGCCAGTAAGATCATAGCATCAGAGAGCAAACATGCAGCTATTGATAAGGACAACTGAATTATAATCTCATAGCCATTATCCCCGGACAAACAACGTTTTGGCTGTAGGCAACATTTTCCCAGTGTGGTACCGCCGAGTCTTCATGCGAATAGACAGTTGTGGGGCAGCTGTATTGTGTTTCGTTCCTTATTTGTTATTTGACAGCCAGACAAATTATTAACGTTTGACACATGTTCTATGCTTTCTGCGGGGGTGATTTATGTTAGCGGACACGTGTAACATGTTATTCGGTGTGGGAAGGTTACGGCGTAACAGACGCGAAGTCGTGCCACTTGGGATTAGTCCGTGAGCGCTCAGGCTTCCTGGGTAGATATCGGGGTGATTGAATGGTAACTTCTCTCGTTCCCGCCCCACCCACACCCACCAAATGGAAACATGTTTAACCATCATCAAGTACAGTGCCAACTGGCGTGGGCGATCTTTTTTTTTTTTTTTTTCACCTTGCGATCTCCGTCAGCGTGTATGATGTTCTTACAATCACTACAACCTGAGCACCTTCCTACAATCACTTCAGCTTGAGCACCTTCCTACATTCAGAACACCATGAGTACCTTCTTACAATCAGAACATTATGGGTGTCACGAGGCTGCGTTGTTGGCTGTGGTTTGAATGATGTATTGCACCCAAGGCGACGAAGGATTGTATAAGCCTGAGCGGCGATCGGTGCCTCGCTTCTAACAGATAAGTTCCCGATCAACTGGTGCCATGTGCGCTGGCTCGTGCGTATGATGCAAACCGAGCTGAATCACATAAGATCATTATTCTGAATATACCGATAGGAAAGCAGTACTCTCTCTCACTCAAGAACAACTCGAAACAGCCTGATGAAGGGAACGACGATGTAATTACCACCAACAGACACCAGATGACAGTCATGAACGTTTATGGAGATCAAGTCTTCAAGCTCTCACTCTCATCTCACATTCCTGCTCTGTGCCTGTAAATCACACATTCATACCTGGCATGAGTGTTTGGTGATGAAGTCCGCTATCAGCTGCAATGGTAATATCAGAGGTGACGACCCCCGGCCGTCCCATCACGTCGACATAAAAGTACCATGGCGTGCATCTCTACGCGTGCGGCTATCGTTGAGCTTGTAGACTGTCAAACGAAGTGTTCTGTACGTGAGCTGGCGCTGGTACTCCTACAACTGCCGTATCGTGTGTAAGCTAACTATGTAATCCTAAAGCTGCCGTTCTGTCTGTAAGCTGGCGATCGAAAGCCCCAAAACTACAGTTGGGTTGTTATGCTACGTATTACTATGACGTGGCCCTCGTTTCCTATAAGTGCCACTATGTGCAACTTCTATTATTATTATATCTTTATATCCTGATGCACTCACTCATCAGATTAACTCTATCAGCCTGTCATCTGCTCTGTGACACTTAGCACATTCTTACAATCTCTTCAGCCTGTTCACGTTTACAATCACTAAATCCCGAGCATGTTCTTACAATTATTACACCATGAGAACACATTTACAATCATTACATTATGAGCACCCATTTACAATCATTACATTATGAGCATCCATTTACAATCATTACATCATGAGCACTCATTTGCAATCATTACATCGTGAACACCCACTCACAATCACTACAGCCTTAGTACCCACTCACAGTCACCACATTATGAGCACCATTACAGATCAGCTGTAGATATGAAATTGTTATATCTATGGAAAAGTACCTGTCTGTGACGTCATATATAGATAAAAAAGTTACTTTCTATGGACAAACACGCAGAAGTAGATCATAAATATTATCTACACTGCTATATGCGTGTGAAACCTGGACCGTTTACCAGAGACAATCTTGGAAATTAAACCCCTTCCCCACAGTCTGCCTTAGGAAACTACTGAAGATCAAATGGCGAGGTAAGATCCCAGACACTGAAGTCTTAGAAAGAGCTTCCATGCCCAGTATCTACACTTTGCTAATGAAGAATCAGATATAATCAGATTGACTCGGCTTGTCACTTGACTCGCATACCAGATCACAGGCTTCCCTAAACGTTTTTTTAAGATGAGTTAAGTTGTGGTAAACGCTCCCAAGGCGGCCAGAGGAAACGCCTTAAAGACACTCTGAAGATATCGCTGAAAGATTTTGAAATACATCACGACACACATGAGACTGCTGCCATAGACCGAAATGTATGGCGTACATCATTACGCAAGGATGTAGTCACTTCTTAAGCAAAGGAGACTACAAGAGCTGTGAGGAAAACAAGATTGGACACACCCCAACAACAACAACAAAACCACAGAAGGAGATTCTCCTCCTGGAACGTAAAGTATTCTGTGTCCACATATCAAAGAACATTTTAAGGCAAAATAGGCATTGCCAGCAATTTTAAAACTCATGGCTCGTTGAAGCCCACTGGATGAAATGATTAGGTCATCATCATTCATGATGGACAAACACCAGATCACAAGTGTAAAATTCTACAGGCAAGCACCCGTCTGTGAGGTCAGATGTAGATTACAAGTGTACAGTTCTTTGAACGAGCACCTGTCTGTGAGGTCAGATGTAGATCAGAAGTGTAAAGTTCTATGAACGAGCACCTGTCTGTGAGGTCAGATGTCCAGCGCCGCGAGCAAGCGGTGATATTTTTGTCTGGCATACTTAAGGAAAGGTAGGGCAAAGCTATCACTGGTTACCCGCGGTGGCCAAAGCACATCCTGAGAGAACCTGACCAAAGACTTCACATTGCAACAGTAGAAAATCAAGCCAAAGACTTCACAGAACAACAGGAGAGAATTTGAGAAATGAATTCACAGCTAAGGACGAGGAAGTATGACGAAAAATCTCCAAGCATAGCAAGAGAAAATCTGACGAATTATCTTATCGCTTGGCACAATGGAATCTTAATGTAGGCCTCATAGCACAACACAAGAGAATGTGAGGAATCATCTTATAGCACAACACGAGGGGACCTGACGAATCACCCTATAGCACAGCACCAGGGGATATGACGAATCACCTTATAACACAGGACGAGGGTACTTGACGAATCACCTTATAACACAGCACCAGGGGATATGACGAATCACCTTATAACACAGCACCAGGGGATATGACGAATCACCTTATAACACAGGACGAGGGTACTTGACGAATCACCTTATAACACAGCACCAGGGGATATGACGAATCACCTTATAACACAGCACCAGGGGACCTGAGGAACGGACCCACGCCACCTCTGAGGTGCTTAATGTCTCATGCACAGTGGCAATGGATAGACCATACTGAAGCTACTTGAACTAAACTAGATCAGCTAACCATATAGGCTGTCTGACCAACAGCTGTAATCAGTGAAGTTGAGTTAGAACAGACGTGAGTACAAGTGACCAGTACATGTACTGATGACTAGTGCACTGAAGATAGCTAGGGTCGAAGTATCAACAGTGCTTCAAGTACTAGCAGAGTTCGGAGTGGTCAGGGAGTTGTATTATTGGTGGTGTCACCAGCAGCTGAGCTGAAATTCTGCTGTCAACATCAGTGTCGATTTCCATCATCATAATTTTGAATATCGAAATCATCATAATTGTCATCATCATCATAAATGTCAGTTTCTTCTTCTTCTTCTTCTTTTATTATTATTATTCTCCTTCTTCTTACGCTTCTTCCTTCTTGTTTTAAATTGTATATGTGTTTGTTTCCTTCTTCTTCTTCGTCAGCGTCGTTTCTTCTCCTCTTGGCTCACTGGTACTTGTCTAGTTCTCTCCAATATCTGCACAATGGTGATTTTCTCATGCCATTGCATTCCTTCCAGTTTGCGCAGGCACCAATTATTGAATGTTTTGGTTTTTTAGTTATTTATTTTCAGTGCTTCTGATCCAAACAGTAGTAGTGAGCATTATAATTACATAGCTTCTTTTGAATTCAACAACTGTCTTTGTATTATTAAAGCTCCTCAAGGTGTGCGTATTTTATTCTGATATCTTTATGTGTTCCACCATCTTTATCTATATCGCTACATCGCAAGTAGGTGTACGGTTATTTGTCTTGAAGCGAGGTCTCCTTAAGGAAGATCAGGTTATAATTTGCGTTATTTATTCTCATTATCCGTGTCTTTCCTCTGTGAATTGTTAAACGTTATGACCTCCAGTCTAGTGGCGTTATGACCTCGAGTCTAGTGGTGTTATGACCTCCCATCTAGTGGTGTTGTGACCTCCCGTCTAGTAGTGTTGTGACTTTCCATCTAGTGGTGTTGTAACTTCCCGTCTAGTGGTGTTGTGACTTCCCCTCTAGTAGTGTTGTGACTTCCCGTCTAGTGGTGTTGTGACTTCCCCTCTAGTAGTGTTGTGACTTCCCGTCTAGTGGTGTTGTAACTTCCCGTCTAGTGGTGTTGTGACTTCCCGTCTAGTGGTGTTATTTCATCCTGCATCTGATTTCGTCTGTGAGGACAGTGTCATCACCGAGTCAAGATCATCGAGCTGCTTTGCCACAGACGTCGAGTGTATTCTATTTGTGGCCGTGCTTGTTGTTGTCTTCGTAATTAGTCATCATTAGATCCAACTTCACGGCAATGGGTCACACCAGTCATGCTCCGTTCCAGGGAATATCACACAAAATGCTCCTCACTGCCCAATGTGAAAAGTGGAACAAACAGCAGTACCGACAAACCAACAGTAGGAACGGGCAAGTACATGGATAAGGCCACTGCCAGAAAGCCAACACAACAGTCCGCCACGACAATTACAGTTATCGTCGATGGAAGCGGCAGTCACTAGAAAATCAGCAGCTTCACACACATTACTGCATAATGCAAAACTACCTAGTTCAGCAACCGACCTCCGCCATTTTATGAACATGCATAATGCAGTCTATAATCAGTAAGCTTAGCATAGGCATTCTTATCTCGAATGTCTCCGTTAATTGCCCCTCACGGAGGACCGTGCCCTTTCACGTCACTAAATGTTGCTTTACCAAGTTAATGATTCCTTGTGGAGTTCCATAATATCTCGTCAATGTTTCATCAGTGTCTGTCTACCAATTGTTTATTGTTTGCTGGGTCATTTAGCAGTTTCCTATCATTTATGGCCTACCAAATCATCCAAATGGACTTTTTTGATTGCACAGGACCAAGATTATATGCGTTTGGGTCTCCTTGTCAGAATGTCTACCAGTGTCTGATGGCTGATTACTGCAATACTGTGTTGGGTCACCAGTTGTCCTTTGCCACTTAGAGTCGTCAAGTCTCACGACTCCCTGCTTGACACCAACTTGTTTCATCCCAAGCGAGGCCATTGACTCACCATACCCCCGAGATAATTATTTTCACTGCACATGTAATGGTATTCAAGATGTGTGAGGGACTCGTCATTGTACCTCCCAAATTAGCCAAATCCGCCTTTCCTTTCACCCCAGTCTGTCCAGACAAAAAGAGGAAAGTAGCAGCCCCAGTCGTCGACTTCTGCATTGACACCAACCATTACTTAACAAGGGTTACAGGGGAGACGATCGGCTTCATTGCGCCGGCTTGTATCCCAGATGGCTCGGTCTATTTCCTCAAGGTGGTCTGTCTAGAGCGTGGCACAAAGCATGAACTCCGTAGCTCCAGCGACTCCTAGAAGTCTCCGAGATAAGTATGCACTTGAACCGACTGGCAGAAGTCTCCGAGATAAGTATGCACTTGAACCGACTGGCAGAAGTCTCCGAGATAAGTATGCACTTGAACCGACTGGCAGAAGTCTCCGAGATAAGTATGCACTTGAACCGACTGGCAGAAGTCTCCGAGATAAGTATGCACTTGAACCGACTGGCAGAAGTCTCCGAGATAAGTATGCACTTGAACCGACTGGCAGAATCTGAAATCTATCACTCAGTCTTTGGAGAGCCAGGCACACGGCTTTACAACCATTGCCAACGCGACACCACCCCCCCCACCCCCCAACCCAGCACCTCCCCAACAATTTCCTGCACAAGCATCCAAGTAGTATATACACTAGCACATTCATGACGTCACTCTATATTCTCGTATGTGTATAGTCCACACTTTCTAACAAACATAGAATCAAACAGTGTATTTTCCATTATGTCTATTGTAAGGTTACTGGTAGATGTGGAGACATCTTTGCTATCATCTCTATTGTAAGGTTACTGGTAGATGTGGAGACATCTTTGCTATCATCTCTATTGTAAGGTTACCGCTAGATGTCGAGACATCTTTGCTATCATCTCTATTGTAAGGTTACTGGTAGATGTGGAGACATCTTTGCTATCATCTCTATTGTAAGGTTACTGGTAGATGTGGAGACATCTTTGCTATCATCTCTATTGTAAGGTTACTGGTAGATGTGGAGACATCTTTGCTATCATCTCTATTGTAAGGTTACTGCTTAGATGTGGAGACATCTTTGCTATCATCTCTATTGTAAGGCTACTGGTAGGTGTGGAGACATCTTTGCTATCATCTCTATTGTAAGGTTACTATTAGATGTGGAGACATCTTTGCTATCATCTCTATTGTAAGGTTACTGGTAGGTGTGGAGACATCTTTGCTATCATCTCTATTGTAAGGTTACCGCTAGATGTGGAGACATCTTTGCTATCATCTCTATTGTAAGGTTACCTGCTAGATGTGGAGACATCTTTGCTATCATCTCTATTGTAAGGCTTACTGGTAGATGTGGAGACATCTTTGCCTATCATCTCTATTGTAAGGCTTACTAGCTAGATGTGGAGAAATCTTTGCTATCATCTCTATTGTAAGGTTACCGCTAGATGTGGAGACATCTTTGCTATCATCTCTATTGTAAGGTTACTGGTAGATGTGGAGACATCTTTGCTATCATCTCTATTGTAAGGTTACTGGTAGATGTGGAGACATCTTTGCTATCATCTCTATTGTAAGGCTACCGCTAGATGTGGAGACATCTTTGCTATCATCTCTATTGTAAGGCTACTGGTAGATGTGCGAGACATCTTTGCTATCATACTATATTGTAAGGTCTACGTGTAGATGTCGGAGACATCTTTGCTATCATCTCTATTGTAAGGCTACTGGTAGGATGTGGAGACATCTTTGCTATCATCTCTATTGTAAGGCCTACTATTAGATGTGGAGACATCTTTGCTATCATCTCTATTGTAACTACTATTAGATGTGGAGACATCTTTGCTATCATCTCTATTGTAAGGTTACCCTTAGATGTCGAGACATCTTTGCTATCATCTCTATTGTACAGGCTACCGGTAGATGTCGAGACATCTTTTCTATCATCTCTATGTAAGGTTAGCTAGTAGATGTCGAGACATCTTTGCTATCATCTCTATTGTAAGGTTACCGTAGATGTCGAGAACATCTTTGCTATCATCTCTATTGTAAGGTACCGGCTAGTGATGTCGAGACATCTTTTCTATCATCTCTATGGTAAGGACTGCTAGTAGATGTCGAGACATCTTTGCTATCATCTCTATTGTAAGGCTACTGGTAGATGTGGAGACATCTTTGCTATCATCTCTATTGTAAGGCTACAGGTAGGTAGATGTCGAGACATCTTTGCTATCATCTCTATTGTAAGGCTACTGGTAGATGTGGAGACATCTTTGCTATCATCTCTATTGTAAGCCTACTATTAGATGTCGAGACATCTTTGCTATCATCTCTATTGTAACCTACTATTAGATGTGGAGACATCTTTGCTATCATCTCTATTGTAACCTACTATTAGATGTCGAGACATCTTTGCTATCATCTCTATTGTAAGGCTACCGGTAGATGTCGAGACATCTTTTCTATCATCTCTATTGTAAGCCTGCTATTAGATGTCGAGACATCTTTTCTATCATCTCTATTTTAAGGTTACCAGTAGATGTCGAAACATCTTTGCTATCATCTCTATTGTAAGGCTACGGTAGATGTCGAGACATCTTTTCTATCATCTCTATTGTAAGCCTGCTATTAGATGTCGAGACATCTTTTCTATCATCTCTATTGTAAGGTTACCAGTAGATGTCGAAACATCTTTGCTATCATCTCTATTGTAAGGCTACAGGTAGGTAGATGTCGAGATATCTTTGCTATCATCTCTATTGTAAGGTTAACGGTAGATGTCGAGACATCTTTGCTATCATCTCTATTGTAAGGCTACAGGTAGGTAGATGTCGAGACATCTTTGCTATCATCTCTATTGTAAGGCTACACGTAGGTAGATGTCGAAACATCTTTGCTATCATCTCTATTGTAAGGCTACAGGTAGATGTCGAAACATCTTTGCTATCATCTCTATTGTAAGGCTACAGGTAGGTAGATGTCGAGATATCTTTGCTATCATCTCTATTGCAAGGTTAACGGTAGATGTCGAGACATCTTTGCTATCATCTCTATTTTAAGGCTACAGGTAGGTAGATGTCGAAACATCTTTGCTATCATCTCTATTAAAAGGCTACAGGTAGGTAGATGTCGAGATATCTTTGCTATCATCTCTATTGCAAGGTTAACGGTAGATGTCGAGACATCTTTTCTATCATCTCTATTGTAAGGTTACCAGTAGATGTCGAAACATCTTTGCTATCATCTCTATTGTAAGGTTAACGGTAGATGTCGAAACATCTTTGCTATCATCTCTATTGTAAAGTTAACGGTAGATGTCGAGACATCTTTGCTATCATCTCTATTGTAAAGTTAACGGTAGATGTCGAGACATCTTTGCTATCATCTCTATTGTAAGGCTACAGGTAGGTAGATGTCGAGACATCTTTGCTATCATCTCTATTGTAAAGTTAACGGTAGATGTCGAGACATCTTTGCTATCATCTCTATTGTAAGCCTACTATTAGATGTGGAGACACCTTTTCTACCATCTCTATTGTAAGGTTACCGGTAGATGTGGAGACACCTTTTCTACAATCTCTATTGTAAGCCTACTATTAGATGTGGAGACACCTTTTCTACCATCTCTATTGTAAGGTTAACGGTAGATGTCGAAACAACTTTGCTATCATCTCTATTGTAAGGCTACTGATAGATGTCGAGACAGCTTCGTTATCATTTCTATCGTAAGCCTACTGGTAGATGTCCGGACATCTTTGCCATCATCTCTATTGTAAGGCTACTGGTAGGTGTCGAGATTTGTGTTTCTTGCATTTTATTCTCTTTGGGAAAAGTCCGTTGCATTTGAGAGACGTCGCTATCTGGAAATTGACATAGGAAAAGGAAGTAGAAAGATCGTGAGGTCACATAGTAGAAACAAACATAAATACATGCCCCACCATGTCCTCAGTCTACGTTAAACACAATAACGGTCGTAGAGGGGAAATAGATTAAATTAATATAATCATATAATGACAGGTGAGACAAGTATCAACAGTTCTCCTGACCGACGGGATAAGAGCGGACTAGCTTTTAAACTTTTCGTGCGGTGAGGACGGGGTAGTAGGTGCATTCCGTATGCCTATCAGCTGGACGTCAACATTGAATTCTCGTTCTGAAAGCAATGGCAAACTATTGGACGTAAAATTGCCTAAATAATCGACCTAGAGGTGGTGTTGATCGTCACGTCCTGCTATTTATAAATGTACTAGCTGACCCGGCCCGGCTTCGCCCAGGCCCTGGAGGGGATCTATCTATCTATCAGTCTGTCTGTCTGCTTGTTTGTCTGTCTGTCTGTCTGTCTGGCTGACCCGGCCCGGCTTCACCCAGTCCCTGGTGGGGAGCATCTCATTTAATTAATATAAGTAGTCATATAAGCTCTCCCGTTCCCGACTATCTGTCTGTCTGTCTGTCTGTCTGACCCGGCTTCACCCAGTCCCTGGTGGGGAGCATCTCATTTTATTCATATACGTAGTCATATAAGCTCTCCCGTTCCCGACTATCTGTTTGTCTGTCTATCTGTCTGTCTGTCTGTCCCGGCCCGGCTTCACCCAGTCCCTGGTGGGGAGCATGTCATTTAATTCATTCATATAAGTAGTCAAATAAGCTTCCGTTCCCGACTATCTGTCTATCTATCTGACCCGGCGTGGTTTCGCCCAGCTCCTGGCGCACAGTAACTTAAAAGAATGTCCTTCCACACACCATTCATTATTTTTAATGAAAACTGTTTTTAATCTCCGACATGACAGTTGATAAGTTTTGTAAGCAGAAAAAGATGGGTTAAAATGTTATGCATAATGCATTATTTTTATGCAAACTTTAAAAATACCTTAAAGTTATATCATTATTTAATATAACTCATATGCCTAAAAATAACTATAGACAAAGAGTTTAACAATAGTGCAGGTAAGTCCAACAATATGACTATAAAGTATATAGAAATGTTATTAAAAGTTATGCCCCTTGAAATAACTTTTCTAGAGTGAAGTCCCCCTGCTATATAGACATTATATAATGAAAATGGAAAAGTAAATGTTATTAAATAAGTAGAAGATTTTACATTAAGAAATTATTATAGTCGGTTGCACAGGAATGAAAGGAAGACGTGTAGAAAATTTCATCTCAATCGGATGTACCGTTATCGAACGCATCCAAGACCCACAAACCCACAAACATACACTCTGTTTTATAGATATAGATTTAAGACATCATTGGCACCTTGCCGTCTTGACAGACCTTGTTTGTTACATTGTGCTATGACAGCTATGAAAAAGGCATAATAACTACAACCCATTGCGGTAGCGAATGTGACTGGTCAGGCCAAATGGCGCTGTATATATTTGTCCACACATCGTTATTTTCACCATAATGCACCATTTTACGTCTCACGCGCTCAGTGTGTGACCTATCTGCAATTATTTTCCCCTTTGTTTTTATTGAACTTCTGATATTCTCCCTCCATGCAACAGGTTTGGCGGCGACTTGGTCCCAGTGTGAATTATCAATTCCTCTATCAATCATGTCCCGCTTACACAATCTTTGTATCGTAGTAGAGGCCGACCCGAGATTTCTTATCCAACTGTAATTCACCAAAACAAGATGTTCTTTGGTATTCTGTCATCATCCATCCTCCTAACGTGTCCTATCCATCTAAGTCTACGAAGACTGAGCATGGAATACACCGTCACACAACCTGATCTGTCCATTACTTCAGTATTTGTGATTTTGTCTTGCCACTAAATACCAAGTATTTTTCGCAGACACCGCATATGAAAGCTGTTTAAACGTTTCTCTTGGTTTGATCAGGCTTCACTGCAATAAAGAAGAGTACTGTAACATGCCTGGGTTCATCAACATTGGGATGATTGCCCGGAGCGAAAGTGCTAGTACATAAACAAGTGACCGGGCCTGAGAAATAAGGCTGGGTGGTAGGTCCCCGGAAAAGGGCAAATAAGAGGGCAGGCGGGGAAGGTTGGAGACAGTGAGTTAAGGGGGAGTCGAGGAGGTTTCAGCCCGCTAGCGTGGTTGTGAGAGAGACAACTTAGGCTGGCGGGTAGTGTTGTGTGGAGTCAGGGGACTGGATAGTCAGTTGGAGCCTAGACATGGAGAGGGTCGGATAGTTAGTGGAGGCTTAGGACCCAGAGTGGGTTGGATCGAGTGAGTTCGGGCCGGGAGAGTGGCTGGTTAACTGTTGTGGTGGATTAGATTAAAAAGGCCTGGAGTAGGCAGTGTTATTTGAGTGTTAGGTTGTGATGAGGATATATTCTGGAATTACTGTTATTGGATTTATATATGTTGCTTGTGTCCGTGTTCATTCATCATTAAAGGGATATTATGTGCGCAAACTCAATCTTGTTCACTGACTGGTGGATGTGTGCTGCAGTGGTGACTTGTGGTGTGAGACAGGTGGCTAGCTCAGCTTCCACTCTGCAGTGATATAGAAGAAGCATTAGGATCTAGACAACGACCAATCTCATTCTGTTGCAAATGAGATTGTGACAAGTACTAAGGACACAGGCTTGATAGACAAGGATTTTTGTTTTGGTAGTAAGCTTCCTGTTCTCCTAGACTCTTTTTGTTAACCTTTTCATTGTTGTTGCTGCCTTACCAATCCGGATGTTGATTTCCTGATCTAGGGATAATTTACTATTTACCTTTGATCCTAAATATGTAAAATGGCCGACTATCTCCAATAAAGATTGTTGGTACCCCATGTGTACATTGTGACATAATCTGTGTCTTCTTTCCGCTAATTGTTAAACCAAATTCGGAACAAGCATTGAAGAATGCAGATAGTAGACGTTGTAATTCTTCCTCAGAGTGGGTCGTACTTGCAGCATCATCTCCACAAAGCAACTCTCTGATCAGTACCCTCTTAATATTGGTCTTGACCTCAATCTCTAAGCAGTATAGTGGCCGCCATTTGAGCGTGAGTGAATGTATATACCACCATCCTGATCACGAATTACATATTTCAGTAGAAGTAAAAGGTGTATTCCAAAGATGGTAGGGGCAAGTACTTTCGTGCCTTGAACTGACCCTCACAATTGACCAAATCAAATGCCTTTGTGAGGTCGAGGAAAGCAATAAGCAGCGGTTGATTCTGTTCACGGAATTTTCCTTGCATTTATCGCAATGAGAATATTATATCAATGGTAGACCGCAGAACAATTCTGGCAAATAGTTCCCAACAATACACAGAAGTGAGATACCCCTATAGTTGTTACAGTCGCTCCGATCGCCCTTGTTTTTGTACAGTGTTATGATGCTTGAATCTTTGAAATCCTGTGGGACTTGTCCTTCACTCCAGCATAGCTCTATTAGCTGGTGGATCTGTATAGTGAGTGTGTCTTACCCACTCCTGATAACCTCTATTGGAATCCCATCCTTACCTGGAGCCTTGCCAGATGCAAGTTCATTTATAGCACACTTAACTTCTGTTAAGGTGGGAGGTGTGACCAGGTGGTCAAGAGTTGGCAGGGCCTCTATGGCGTTGAGGGCATCATCCGCTAATTTGGCCTCGTTTGAGTAAAGCTCCAAGTAGTGCTCTGCCTATCTATCCATGTGCTGTTTCTTATCAGTATTTAAGAACATGTAAAATAGGTGAGAATAAAACACGACACAACTGTCCGAAGTTTCGGTAGTCGAAAACTTTGTCAAGAACAAAACAAACATATATATCAGAACATTAATTTGAAAGTAAAACACATAAATGTACATTAAAATTGCAATGGTACATTTACAAAAGGGAAGGTGAAGGATATGTCCTTGACTTCCGTGTATAGTTAGGGGAAATAATCTGCTAAATGGTAATAACAAATTAAAATCAAACAAATGTAGAAGTCTATCTTTTTGTCTACCTTAGACATAAATATAGATTTACAGACAAGATGACACAAATGAGAATTGTCAATTGCTACGTCTGACGCGGAATCCTGGACATTGAACAAGCAACTAGAAAGTCGTTTAGAAGCCCTGGAGATGTGGATATACAGACGAATAGGTCGTATTTCATGGAATCAAATCCAATCAAATGCAGAGGTCCTAGAAAAACTGGGAATGAAGAGAGAGATGATGAAAGAAATAAAGAGGAGACAAGTGAAATATTTTGGCCACATTAAAAGACTTGGTACTCTTATACAAAACCATACTGGAAGGCAAGGTTGAGGGCAAGGGCGCAAGAGGTAGACAACGATACAAGTGGGAGGATAACATCAGGAGATGGACGAACATCAGCCTGACAGAATGTGCAGTCAAGGCGAGAGACAGACAGTGTTGGAGATCTATTGCAGCCAACCTTCATTGCGGAGATGGCACCTGATTGATTATTTGACAGACTAGACTCTAAAAATGGACTATTAAAGACTGTGAAACTGTAACATGTTAAAGAAGGTTAGAGATTATTCTTGGTTTTCTAAGATCCAGTAAACACAGTATCATTAAATCAATGCACCTTGCTTGTTAATGATAATGACAGTTCGTTGATCTTCAGTTTTTGGCGCTTTCGTTTCTTCGGGAGAAATTAATTATTATAACAATTATGGATTAAGTACAGAGAGGATACATGAAATTAGCAAACTAAAATTCCAATTTAGTCAGTTTTTTTTTTTTAGTTATTATAGTTATTCTTGGTATGCTATTAAGGTATAATTCTCTTTTGTTTTTATTTGTTGGATGGATGCCAAAGCAATTTTAGAAGTTAATTTTGGAGAATTTGTTGTTTTTTATGTAATCATGCAAAGCATGGTTGTCCTGAACTTCTGATGTTATTTAAGGGTAATTGGAGTTTTAGTTCGTTGATTGTTACATAAAAGCTTAAAAGTACATCCGAAAACTGATATGACAGCGGTTGGCTGCGAAAATAGCACATATTCTCTCCAGTCACCACTAGTTGCCTGTGCCAGTATTTGTGGGGATGGCTTAAATACTGATAAGACAAAGTCTTCTATCTATTCTAATTTACCAACTAATGCTTCTGCTGTCCCCTTGGATTTAAGCATACTGCAAACTAGTAATTTAGTCACTCTCTTCTGACCTTACCAAACCAACAAAAGTTATCACATTAATAACTATACTTTATTGGAGGCTAAGCCTAAGCCTATAATACACAGACAGAAAATATTTACACAAGAATATAGATTCTAACTGAAGAAATGACAATAGTTTGTAATGGAGATTTCTGGAACCCCAAAAGGTAGGTTTCATCATTTAACCTGGGCAATGGAGAGTTACGGTCCGTCTGGTCGGGTGTGCAGAATGCATCATCTGTGGATAAGCTAGACTCCATCAGGATCACAGCTGCAGAGACGGAGATAACACCTCTTGATTAGCTTCGGACTCCGGACGTGTGCTCCAGGTGGAACTCTCCTTCCAAAGAACAAGACTTGACAACACGTTTATACGTCACTGAAGTTTGACTTACTAACAAAATACAATCTCTTACACGCACATTCACATTGGTTTCCCTATGGATGTTTACCATTGAATACAGTGTGTTAATGTTCATATATTTTAGCCCAGGCTTTGTGCTATGGAGAGGCAATAACTCCATCCCTGGTCTTAACCGGTCTCGGAATCAAAGCGAGAGGCAACTGTTACGGGTTATAAGTCCTTGTCAGTTGGCGTAGACATGGGGCGCAACGCGTTGCCTCTGACGGTGGGAGACACCTACAGGTGTCACTGATCAGCTACCGCCCGCCTCAAGCTGGTCAGCCCCCTTGCCAATTGGGTGCTGATCCGCCACAGCCTGCCTGCTTCAATGGGTGCTTGGGGCTAGGACAAAATCTGAATCGCAGGCTGTAAAACCAATGCACCAGGTACTAATAAAAAGAATAGAAACCTCAAGCTACGGCTTGCAACCTGGAACGTGAGAACCATGTGTCCAGGATTGTCCACTGACTTGACAAATATTGACGATGTGAGAAAAACGGCTGTGATTGATGCTGAACTCGATCGTCTTAACATTGATATTGCTGGCCTGCAGGAGACTCGCCTCGCTGAGGAAGGGTCACTCAGGGAAAACAATTACACCTTTTTTTGGAAGGGAAGAGAGCAGGCAGAAAAAAAGGCAACATGGTGTGGGCTTTGCAGTGAAGAATTCGCTACTGGGAATGATTGATATCCCAGCTGGAGGTAATGAAATATTATTATTACTGCGCTTGGCAACCTCCTGTGGATTTGCCACCATTCTCACTGCATATGCACCGACACTCGCTTCCTCTGATGATGTGAAGGATATGTTCTATGAGCAGCTAGACTCTGCGATCAAGGCAGTTCCAAAATCCGACTACATTTATATGCTCGGTGATTTCAATGCTCGTGTGGGCAAGGACTCGAGTTCATGGCCAGTGTGCCTTGGAAAATACAACATCGGTCGCATGAATGATAATGGGCAAAGGCTGCTGGAGCATTGCACTAGAAATGACCTATGTATTACAAACTCCTTTTTTAAAACAAAAGAGATGCATAAGGTCACATGGAAACATCCAAGATCCGGCCATTGGCATCAGCTGGACTTCATTATCACACGGAGACAACATCTGAACCATACATCATTAACTCGAAGTTACCACAGTGCTGACTGTGATACAGATCATTCTTTGGTTGTTGCAAGGGTTAGACTGAGACCAAAGAGAATCTACACAGCTAAACACAAGTCTAGCCCCAGGATTAATATTACTAACACTCATGATCCTGGAAAGTGCTTTGAATTTCAACAGCAACTTGAAGACGCTTTCAATGATACATCAGAAAATTGTATAGTAAATGATAAATGGAGTAAACTTAAGGAAACTATTTATAAAACAGCGGTAGGGGTTTACGGCACTGTGGATCATAAGAGGCAGGACTGGTTTGCGGCAAACAGCCAGATACTGCAGCCCTTGATTGATAAAAAGAAGATAGCTCTCTTAAGAAACAAGGAAAGACCAACGCGTAACACTCTGAGTGAGCTGAAGCAAGCAAGGAAGGATGTACAAAAGGCTGCCAGGCAGTGTGCGAATGACTATTGGATCAAGTTATGTGAGTCCATTCAAATCGCAAGTGATAAGGGAAACATCAGAAGCATGTATGAAGGGATAAAGAAAGCCTGTGGTCCAATGATCAAAAGAAGTGCACCGCTGAATATACTTTTCACTTCTACTGAAATATGCCTTTCGTGATCAGGATGATGGTATATACATTCACTCACGCTCAGATGGTGGCCTCTATAATGCTCAGAGATTGAAGGCCAAGACCAAAATTAGCAGGGTACTAATCAGAGAGTTGCTTTTTGCGGACGATGCTGCGATTACGACCTACTCTGAGAAAGAATTACAACATCTACTATCTGCATTCTCCAATGCTTGTTCTGAATTTGGTTTAACAATTAACAAAAAGAAGACGCAGATTATGTCACAAGATGCACATGGTGTACCATCAATCTTTATTGACGACGCCGAACTGGAGATAGTAGACCATTTTACATATCTAGGATCAGAGGTAAATAGCAAATTATCCCTCGATCAGGAAATCAACATCAGGATTGGCAAGGCAGCAACAACAATGAACATGTTAGCAAAAAGAGTCTGGGAGAACAGGAAGCTTACTACCAAAACAAAATTCCTCGTCTACCAAGCCTGTGTCCTTAGTACTCTTCTTTATGGCAGTGAAACCTGGACAACTTACTTACGCCAAGAGAAACGTTTAAACAGCTTTCATATGCGGTGTCTGCGAAGAATACTTGGTATTAAGTGGCAAGACAAAATCACAAATACTGAAGTATTGGAAAGATCAGGTTGTGTGACGGTGTATTCCATGCTCAGTCTTCGTAGACTTTGATGGATAGGACACGTTAGGAGGATGGATGATGGTAGAATACCAAAGGATATCTTTTTTGGTGAATTACAGACGGGTAGGAGATCTCAGGGTCGGCCTCTACTACGATACAAAGATGTGTGTAAGCGGGACATGATTGATACAGGCATTGATAATGCACATTGGGAGCACGTCGCCGCTGAACGTGTTGCATGGAGGGCAACTATCAGAAATGGAATAAAGACAAAGGAGAAAATGATTGCAGATAAAGCACACACAGAGCGTGAGAGACGTAAGATGGTGCAAAATGGTGGAAATGACCATGTTTTCACATGCACCTACTGTGGGCAAACATTTGCAGCAAGAATTGGCCTTACCAGCCACACTCGCCACCGCCATGGATCGTAGTTATTAAGCCTTTTTAAAGCACAATGTACCAAACTATCGTCTGTCAAGACGGAAAGGTGCCAATGAATCAATGAAATGTTCATATAGGATATAATTCCGTAACGTTCTGTATATATTTCAGACTAATGTGTTCAGTTCTAGTGACACTGTCCCTGGAGACTAGCACACAGTTCTTTGACATAACTATCACACTTGGAACGCTGTTGCAGTCCTATAAATAAATATCTTTGGAGCCAAAGCAAACACACCATCTTGAAATCCATGAAATACTATTGGGAATGGTTATCATAACCTGATACGTACACATTCCAGATAAGGTCAATGGTACTTGGTCATTTCTACCGAACCATATAGAACCTTAATGTAGATATTCACTCAATAATTCTTCACGAACTGAGGCAAGTATGCTCAGCTGGTCATTCCCACGACTAAAGGTTGACGCTAGTTGTAGGTATTCGGGCCACACAACACTCCTAGATGCTAGTTGTAGGTATTCGGGCCACACAACACTCCTAGATGCCAGTTGTAGGCATTCGGGCCACACAACACTCCTAGATGCTAGTTGTAGGTATTCGGGCCACACAACACTCCTAGATGCTAGTTGTCGGTATTCGGGCCACACAACACTCCTAGATGCTAGTTGTAGGTATTCGGGCCACACAACACTCCTAGATGCTAGTTGTAGGTATTCGGGCCACACAACACTCCTAGATGCCAGTTGTAGGTATTCGGGCCACACAACACTCCTAGATGCTAGTTGTAGGTATTCGGGCCACACAACACTCCTAGATGATGGTAGGTTTCAGTTGTCAATCCAACAACAACAACGGAGACCTAAAAATATAAACATATAACTCCAGGGTAGTACTCTGCATCAGCCCAATTAAACCTGATCTAAGACTACACCTCCTAGGCTAGTTATCAGCTATCTTAGTATCATCATGTGCATATGATATTACACTCAATGATACCTGTCTCCTGGACATTGCTGATAGACTTGACTGAAGATAGGTCCCCGTCTGGTAAGTGGTTGAGACCGGAACAGACTTATCTTGTCGGTCATCATGTCATCTGGTGCAGTGCATCTCTAATGGAGTCTGATCTAACTAACGGGAATTCATTCATACACCAACGCAAGAGTTATCTCTTTCATAGCCAGATTAACCCTTTGTTTCCCTGTCAGAAGTGAATATTCTTCCCAGGTGGATGTATGTTGATGTGTGTTTTATTTGTTCCATTTGCCCTATTTATCTTGTTGATCGCACTAGCCATATTTCCAGATGATAAATACATACAAGAGGAAAGACACCCTTTAGACAAAACAGACCCAATCTTTCCCATATTACGTTAATTAATAGTTGGTAAAGTGGGTTTTCTTAGCCTAATGGTGCAATTTCATCGTGTGTAAGTGCAAAGGTATAATTCAGAATCTAGAGAAAGATATTATGGTTTTTACTATTCATTCTAACAACCCTTTAGTTCCCATAAAATAAACGTTTGCATATCCTTTACAAGACATCGCTGTCAACATCAGACATCAGCATCTTTCAGCTGATTGTTGATTTCTTGGCAAGGTTACGCTCAGTAGTTTGCCATTGCTTTCTTAGCGGCCGGCTCACATACCCCGAAGTTACCGACGCGATTCGAACCACTGCTGATTCTCACCGTCGTCACGTTACCTACGAGAGTATACGAGATTACGGAGAAAAGTCGCTAACCTCTAGGCCAGGAAGCCGTTAGTTCCCATACGCTAATATATTTAGATGTAGTACCTATCAGAGGAAATATTCATGGAGGCGGTCATGGCGGTTAAACACTATATCAAGGCACTATACGCTGACTATCCAATTATAACCAACTGTCTTAAGTTTGGATTCAGACTACAGCACTTGTCTTCATGAAACTCATAGCCTATCTTTCTCTGCGGGATAGTCAGTTAGTTAGTTAGTTAGTCGAGGTTCCAACTTCACGGCAACGGGTCGTCCCCATTATGCTCCATTACCGTGCCAGCGAATATCACACAAAATGCTCCCCACTGTCCAATGTGAAAAGTGGAATAGACAGGAGTCTCGGCAATCCAACAAGCCCGCCATGGTACACTGTGCATAATGCCGCAGTCAGAATGTCAACACAAAATTCATCCACGAATACCACAGTTCATCGTCGATGGACTCGGCAGTCACCAGAAAGACCTCATTGACCCGAGTTTTCTCACATGGCTCGGTCTCTTACCGCAGGGCGACCCGCCGAAAGTGTCGCACAAAGCACGAACTCCGCAGCTTCAGCGCAGACTCCCAGGAGTCTCCCGAAAATGCAGTCGTGAACCGAAAGGGCAAAATAGTCAATTCAGCAACCGCCGGTAGCCATTGTTCCGACATTGAAGTTCACTGTACAGGACAGATGTAAAAGCATTCCACGCGAATTTCACAGCTCACGGTGTCGCCCACGCACTCACTCAGTAGCAGAGCGACGGAACCATGTACTACCAGTCCAACATGAGGAAAATGCGATTGCAAACCGTAGCCACAAGCATAAACACGCCACAGGCCTTAACGGCTCAACGCCTAACCGCCATGCTGGCGACCGGAAGTCTCTGCGGGTATAATATACTTGTTACGGTATTTGTTCATTTAATGCCTTGGAAATACAGCTACTACCCTTACTGCAAGATTGGTTTACGATTTAAGTAAGTAGCTCACAGCTCTCAGCTGTGAATGTGCTCTGACCTTGAACTTGCCTAACTGGTTTAAACTGTTTCAATGCTCGATTGGACTATATTAATTCCTCGGTTATTTTACCGAAGTGTTGTTTGTCCATCAAGAATGATGATGACCATTCATTTCATCCAGTGGGGTTGAAGGTGTGGAGCCGTGGGTTCTAAGATGGCTGATAAGGCCTATTTTGGCTCGAAATGTTCTTTGACAATGTGGACAAAGAATGCTTGACGTCTCTGGAGGAGGATTTCCTGCAGTGGTTTTTCTGTCCTGCCTTTTCTTCACAGCTCTTGCAGTCCTGGTTGCCTCACATATAACTGCACCTTTGCGCAATGATGCACGCCACGAATATCGGTCTCTGGCTGCAGCCTCCCAGGTGTCATGATGAATTCCAAAAGCATTCAGTGAAATTTTCAGAGTGTCTTTAAAACGTTTCCTCTGGCCACCTTGGGAGCGTTTACCACAACGCAGTTCGCTGTAAAAAATTCGTTTAGGGAGCCTGTGATCTGGCATGCGAGTCAAGTGACCAGCCCAGCGAATCTGATTCTTCATCAGTAGAGTGTGGATACTGGGTATGGATGCTCTTTCTAGGACTTCAGTGTCTGGAATCTTGTCTTGCCATTTAATCTTCAGTAGCTTCCTTAGGCAGACTGTGTGGAAGTGGTTTAATTTCCTAGCGTGTCGCTGATAAACAGTCCAGGTTTCACAAGCATATAGCAGTGTGGATAATACAACTGCTTTGTAGACTTTTAGCTTTGTTTGCAGGCTTATTCCAGTTCTGTCCCATACATTCTTGTACAGTCTGCCAAAGGCTGCACTGGCCTTGGAGATTCTTGCATTCACTTCGTCATCGATTGTGGCAGCTTGTGACACGGTGCTGCCAAGATAGGTAAATTTGTCCACAACACTTAGTCTATGATCATTCACTTTGATATTCGGCACAGCGTGATTATTCCCTGGAGCTGGCTGGTACATAACTACAGTCTTCTCCAAGTTGATATTGAGCCCAAAGTTGGCACAGGCATGTGAGAAAGCTGAAACATTATGTTGCATGTCCGCCTCTGAGTTGGCGTATAGAGCGCAATCATCAGCAAACAGGAGCTCTCTGACGGTGCCACTGTCAATTTTGGTTTTAGCTTTCAGCCTTCTGAGATTGAATAACTTTCCATCCATACGGTAGTTGATGTCTATTCCAATGTCGTCGTTCTCGAAGGCATTCATCAACATGGCTGAAAACATGAGGCTGAACAGTGTTGGTGCCAGGACACATCCTTGCTTCACTCCATTGGTGACAGGAAAGGGTTCAGACAGCTCACCATTTTCCTGTACTCTTGCCTGCATGCCGTCATGAAATAGCCGCACTATTTGGACAAACTTTCGTGGACAGCCATACTTTGCCATAATCTTCCACAGTCCTTCTCTGCTGACTGTATCAAAAGCCTTGGTAAGGTCAATGAAAGTGGAGAACATTTCGCAGTTCTGTTCCTGACATTTCTCTTGCAGCTGCCTTGCAGCGAAAATCATGTCAACAGTTCCACGTTCTTTTCTGAAGCCACATTGACTCTCAGGAAGAAGACCTTGATCGAGATGGGCCGTGAGGCGATTGAGAAGAATTCTGGCGAGTATCTTCCCTGCAATTGAAAGCAAGGAGATGCCTCGGTGGTTGTCACAGGATTGGCGGTTTCCTTTACGTTTGTAAAGGTGGACTATTGACGCGTCCTTAAAATCTTGTGGCATGGTCTCGTTCATCCATATGTTTGTGAATACTCGGTGAAGCTGCTCTGTTAGGACCGGCCCACCTGCCTTGTATATCTCTGCTGGGATGGAGTCAGGACCAGGTGCCTTGCCGCTGGAGAGTTGCTGGATGGCTTTGTTTATTTCCACTATGGTTGGCAGGTCATCAAGAGTCTCATTGGTGGGAACTTGAGGAAGGCAATTGATGGTTTCATCATCGAAGAAGGAAGTTGCATTTAAGATTTTGCTGAAATGCTCTGCCCAGCGTTGGAGGATTTCTTTCTTATCGGTGACCAATGTTCCCCCGTCTGCACTGAGGAGGGGAACTATGCCTGGTGATGAAGGACCATAGACCGCTTTCAGTGAGTCGTAGAAGTTTTTCATATCGTGTCTGTCAGCAAAGCCCTGAATTTCATCAGCTTTGCTGCTCAGCCAGGAGTCCCGCATGTGCCGAAGTTTCTGCTGCACTACTCTCTGAATGTTCTTGAAAGCATCTTTTTTTGATGTTGACTTTGGGTCATTCAAATGTGCCTTGAGGAGAAGATGTTTCTCGGCCAGCAATTGATTGATCTCTTCGGAATTTTCATCAAACCAGTCTTTATGTTTTCGGGGGGCTGGACCCAGGATTTCCATAGCAGTGTTGTAAATCGTGTCCTTTAGGGCTCTCCATTCTGTTTCTGTATCCTGTTTTGCTTCAGCATTGGGCTTGAGGCGGTCTTCCAGCATATTTTCAAACGACTGCTGCATTTTCTTGCTGTTTAGGCGGGTGACATTTAGCTTTGTTTGCATTTTTGCCCCTTGAGGACGCCGTGGTGGCCTGATGTGGATGTTCATTTTCGAGACAATGAGACGATGGTCTGTCCAACATTCGGCACCACACATGGATTTTGTCACTCGAACGTCTTGTCTGTCACTCCTCCTGACGATTACATAGTCAATGAGGTGCCAGTGTTTCGAGCGAGGGTGCATCCACGATGTCCTATTTCTCATGGGGAGACGGAAAATTGTGTTCGTAATCAGGAGATCATGTTCGGCACATGTCTGAAGGAGGCGGAGTCCATTGGTGTTACAATTTCCGACTCCATGCTTTCCAATAATGCCACTCCAAGAGGTGGTGTCCGTGCCTACTCTGGCATTGAAATCCCCAAGGAGTATAAGTTTGTCTCCTTTGGGAACAGATGTTAATACATTGTGCAGGTCCTCATAGAACTTATTCTTGACATCATCTTCGTTGGTCATAGTTGGTGCGTAGACACTCACAATGGTTGCGTGCTTCCTTCCATTCAGCAGAGGCAACTTCATGGTCATGAGCCTGTCGTTTACAGCCTTTGGAAATCCAGCTAATTTGCCGACCAGGGCCGACTTAATGGCAATTTTACCGAAGTATAAAGTAACCAAATTACAATTACCTTCGTTTAAAGAATAACACACTCCATTATCCTGCCGTAGATAGCCTTCACTATTCACTTCGGCTACTGTAATATGGAGATTATTGGAGTTTATTCACCAGCAGTGAACGTGATTGTCCTGTGTCTCTAGCACACGAACTGATGAATATTCAAAAGTGAATGGTCGTGGATCCGGAACAAAACGAAAAACTCGGAATGCACCCAAAAATGTAGTGAACCCTATTTTGCCAATCACGGATTTAAGTGATATCCTTTCTTTTGTACATGTAATACGTGATATAAGAGATGGAAAATCCACCGAAAATTTAGACAGCTGTCCCTACATTTTAGAAATAGGTTTCCCTAATTTGTATATGAGTAGAGACCCGTTTGGGTCGGGTTAACGACAGAGAAACGCAATGCATTTTGTTACATTCCCAAGGATCTGTTCAGACAACTAATGCCAAACATTCGATGTTACGTTGAGTTGAGTTGAGTTAAGAACCGACATCACTGCACTCAGGACATTCCCATACGTGCTCCGTCTCCTCGTTCAACAGCCAGCGAAGAGTCATACTACTAATCGTTCCCACCGCTATCTGATTAAAAGGTCTCCTGGTCTTCCCTCTCAGTTTTGAGATTCTTCCAGAACCCCTGCTGATCCCCCACAATCTCATTCTTTCCCCATATGGGTTCTCAGACTATTCCTTCGCTGTCTCCACCTGGTCCCACAAGCGCGCGACCATCTCCCCCTTGTCCATAGGCAATCCACCACCAAGAGGTGCATTCCCTGCCAGCCTATCAGCCTGTTCAATTCCCCGCACCCCCGCATGGCCATGGCAAAATATCCATACAGTTCTCACAATCTGTGACCTCTGAAGCGACGAGAGCCATTCCATACGAAACATTCCTTTCTCCACCTTACTAAGCATACTCTTTAAATCCGTAATGAATACAATGTGTGTTGCAGTAGTCTCCTCTAGCCAACGGAATGCCGCTGTTACTGCCTCCACCTCCATTCTCATGATGGAGGTCGTAGTCTCATATGCCAGTCTCTCCTTATTCAAGACACCTTCCATTAGCCTTTGCAATAAAGCCCCAACCACTACGTCTGTTACATCCGATGTTAAAATGTGATTGAACTATTACCCGTCTCAACAAACATTAGCCGAGCTAAATCCAGTCTAGTGGTGATTCCAACAAATTTGCTGTCACATACAGTCAGCCTGTGATGTATCCGTTGTCGTTTACTATGTGACAGTCGCGAGCAGTCTAGTTTCTGTTTTTCTGTCATGTTAGGGACATAGACATTTCTACTATACACGTCACTTGAAGTGTGCTTCAGGTCCTGCTGTCACTTCTCCTTATAGCCCATACCGTGCGGCGTCTGCGATCATGTCTTTCCCCAGCCTGCTGTTTCTTGTGCTACAATTATTTCCTATTTCAATGTTGCTCCGTGCCATGATGTCAAACTTCCCAGCATCTTCTCTCTTAGTCTCTCCCTGTTTCTTATTGTACGGTCTTTCGTGTGTTTAATTTCTGCCGCTAATTGTATAGTTTCCCGCGTGTTTCACTTCTGCCTTTCATTGCACGGTCTCCCACCCGCTTCATGTCTGCCTCTCATTGCACGGTCCCCCACCCGCTTCATGTCTGCCTCTCATTGCACGGTCTCCCACCCGCTTCATGTCTGCCTCTCATTGCACGGTCTCCCACCCGCTTCATTTCTGCCTCTCATTGCACGGTCTCCCACCCGCTTCATGTCTGCCTCTCATTGCACGGTCCCCCACCCGCTTCATTTCTGCCTCTCATTGCACGGTCTCCCACCCGCTTCATGTCTGCCTCTCATTGCATGGTCTCCCACCCGCTTCATTTCTGCCTCTGATTGCACGGTATCCCACCCGTTTCGTTTTTGTCTCTCATTGTAAGTTCTCTCATGAGTTTCATTTCTGCCTCTCCTTGTATGGTTTCCCGCGTGTTTCAGTACAGCCTGGCATTCTGAGATAATTAGTAAATTGTTGTTTCTTCTTCACGTTGTCATGTTCTCTTCATTTTTGTCATTTTTTTAAAAATCTTTTCATTCTTTTCATACCGTTCTTATGACTTAATGTAGTCATTGGAGGTTCATCTCCGTGATTATGTGTTCCATATTGTGTATGTTGCTGGTGAAGGCTAGTCTCCGCAATGTCCTCTGTTTTCCGTAATTATGTTCTGTAAATCTGCGTAACTTTTTAAAAATGTTATAGTGTTATGGTCCCCCATGTGTTTCAGTTCTGCTTGTCAGTGTGCTGTTTGTAGCTAGGGTTAAGAGTTCGCTTGTTGTTGCCTTCTTGACGATTGTCGTCAGTTTCTGTTTTCAGACTATTTGTTTTTGGTGTGTGTGTAGGTCAATTTGTTGTCTTTCTTCATTGATTCTGTTGAAAATATTACCCATTTCGCCTCTAAACGGGAAAAAAAGTGTCAGCATTTTCTATTTCTATCATACAACTGAAATCATAACTATGGAATAC
Organism: Cepaea nemoralis; assembly: GCA_014155875.1. Taxonomy (NCBI): domain Eukaryota; kingdom Metazoa; phylum Mollusca; class Gastropoda; order Stylommatophora; family Helicidae; genus Cepaea; species Cepaea nemoralis. Next base: position 179,860 of record JACEFZ010028219.1, read on the forward strand.
AGACAGTGAGGTGACGAGTTGATCATGCGTTGAAATGCAATTTTTTTTTTCCTACGGCGCTGTGGTTAATTGGCGGTGACAGGTTCGAATCCTGGCTTGGTAACTGTAGCTTTCAATGTGTCCGGTGTCCAGTGTGACCTT
>JACEFZ010028219.1:185000-207500 GCA_014155875.1 Cepaea nemoralis
CACGTTACTTACGAGAGTATACGAGATTACGGAGAAGAGTCGCTAACCTCTAGGCCAAGAATCCGACATTGACACATAGATGGCTATAAAATACGTGTCTGATGATAACGTTTCAACAACAGTTGTTGTTTTTTTTCGTCTCGCTAAGATGTGAATAACTAAGATGTGAAGAGAACTAAGATGTGAAGAACTAAGATGTGAATAACTAAGATGTGAAGAACTAAGATGTGAAGAACTAAAGATGTGAAGAACTAAACATGTGAAGAACTAAAGATGTGAATAACTAAGATGTGAAGAACTAAAGATGTGAATAACTAAGATGTGAATAACTAAAGATGTGAAGAACTAAAGATGTGAATAACTAAGATGTGAAGAGAACTAAGATGTGAAGAACTAAGATGTGAAGAACTAAAGATGTGAATAACTAAGATGTGAAGAACTAAAGATGTGAATAACTAAGATGAGAAAAACTAAAGATGTGAATAACTAAGATGTGAAGAGAACTAAGATGTGAATAACTAAGATGTGAAGAACTAAGATGTGAAGAACTAAGATGTGAATAACTAAGATATGAAGAACTAAAGATGTGAATAACTAAGATGAGAAAAACTAAAGATGTGAAGAACTAAGATGTGAAGAACTAAAGATGTGAATAACTAAGATGTGAAGAACTAAAGATGTGAATAACTAAGATGAGAAAAACTAAAGATGTGAATAACTAAGATGTGAAGAGAACTAAGATGTGAATAACTAAGATGTGAAGAACTAAGATGTGAAGAACTAAGATGTGAATAACTAAGATGTGAAGAACTAAAGATGTGAATAACTAAGATGAGAAAAACTAAAGATGTGAAGAACTAAGATGTGAAGAACTAACGATGTGAAGAACTAAGATATGAATAACTAAAGATGTGAATAACTAAGATGTGAATAACTAAAGATGTGAATAACTAAGATGTGAATAACTAAAGATGTGAAGAACTAAGATGTGAAAAACTAAAGATGTGAAGAACTAAGATGTGAAGAACTAAGATGTGAAGAACTAAGATGTGAGGAACTAAGATGTGAAGAACTAAAGATGTGAAGAACTAAAGATGTGAATAACTAAAGAAGTGAAGAACTAAGATGTGAAGAACTAAAGATGTGAAGAACTAAGATGTGAATACCTAAAGATGTGAATAACTAAGATGTGAAGAACTAAAGATATTAAGAACTAAGATGTGAATAACTAAAGATGTGAAGAACTAAAGATGTGAATAACTAAGATGTGAATAGCTAAAGATGTGAAAAACTAAGATGTGAATAACTAAGATGTGAAGAACTAAAGATGTGAAGAACTAAGATGTGACGAACTAAGATGTGACGAACTAAGATGTGAAGAACTAAAGATGTGAAGAACTAAGATGTGAATAACTAAGATGTGAAGAATTAAGATGTGAATAACTAAGATGTGAATAACTAAGATGTGAAGAACTAAGATGTGAAGAACTAAGATGTGAAGAACTAAGATGTGAAGAACTAAAGATGTGAAGAACTAAGATGTGAATAACTAAGATGTGAATAACTAAGATGTGAATAACTAAGATGTGCAGAACTAAGATGTGAAGAACTAAAGATGTGAAGAACTAAGATGTGAAGAACTAAAAGTGTGAAGAACTAAGATTGAATAACTAAAGATGTGCAGAACTAAGATGTGAAGAACTAAAGATGTGAAGAACTAAGATATGAAGAACTAAAGGTGTGAAGAACTAAGATGTGAAGAACTAAAGATGTGAATAACTAAGATGTGAAGTACTAAGAGGTGAAGAATTAAGAGGTGAAAACGTAAGATGTGAAGAACTAAGATGTGAAGAACAAAGAGTTCCGGGGAATGTTAATACCGAGAACCAGTACATATTTCTTAATGATCATAAAGACCACGCCACTTTGAATGGAATATATTTATATCCATGAACTCACAAATACAGTCTAGCTAACGTGACTCATAAACTATAACACGCCACCTAGCGTGGCACGCATTTTCATGCACGGAACTCACTAAGGCAATTAAACTAACGTGAATAATAAAATAGAACACGCCACCTGGCATGGCACGCATTTCCATTCAAGGAACTCACAAATACAACCTAATTCACATGGTTCGTGAATAATAAAGTGCCACGGGATGATTAATCGTCTTAAGCGATGTCCCGTATCTGCAATGGCTGTTTATATTGCCGAAATGTTGTCTCAATTAAAATATAAATATAGTAGTACAGTACTAGATACAGTACTAAGCAACATCCTTTAATTCGATATGTAGTACAACATGTCTGCACCATATTAACAACTTTATCTCCGTGGCGAAGGTGTTACGGACGCGATTCGTTATCGCGTACACGCGGATTCGAAACTTTGAGGTATTGGTTTTTTTTTCGAAAAATGTATAGGAGCCGGTCGTTCAAAAAGCAATGGCAAACTCATCTCATCTCATCATGTTCCTCTTGTACCTTGCGGTGTCGAGGTGAAGTATAAACTTCGTGAGAGTGCCCGGTTATGGGCTTCGTATATCGACATTCCCATGGATTCTGTTATTCCCTCAGTCCAACGTTTACGTGGTCGGCCTCTTCCTCTGTTTCCATCTGGTCTGTACATCATTGCTTGTTGTGGCATGCTGTTGACTGGTAGCCTACTTGCATGGCCAAACCATTTGACTTGCTGCTTTCTAATAAAATCTAGAGCAAACTACTGAACATAAAACTTGCCCAAGAATCACGAACAGCCAAAATGATGGATCAATGACATTGATTGCTACGTCCTGTGAAGGACATGCAACTAAAAAAAAAACACACACACACATAAACAAACAAAGGTCGTAACTGTGACAAGCCCCTACTTTCCATGTTCTGCCATCCATTTTTGTTTGGCCCAAGCCTACTTTTTTGTTTGGTATCTTCAGTTAACTGTTTTAGTTGCACATTTGTGATTTAAAACACACTGTCCTAGATCTCCCTATAACCCCTTCACTTCCAGAGACTTATGACTTCAAAGCACATTATTCAAATTCTTCCTTTAACTCCTGACATCTATGACTTGAGTAGATATATTAACCAAAATATTGAACTATGGTCAGATTTTTGTCCTAAACCTGCGACTGGCCTAGCAAGCCGGCAGGGGATCTTCATACTGCTCGTAGAAAAACTAAGAAGTATAAACCGACTGACCCTAATGGATATAGACACATCTAATGAGCCTATGTAGCTCATAACACCAGTGAATGCATAGTGAGGGCAACTGGAGGACACTCAGAACTCTTCACCATAATATCCGGAGTACGACAAGGTTGTGTCCTGTACCTCTCTCTTGTTTATAACATATATAGACAACATATGTAAAGAAACCAGCCAAACAGAGACCGCAAGAGCACCACATCACGAGAACACAGAAGAAGAATCATCTGCAAATCTAACCATTAGAGAACTCCTGTTTGCGGACGACCAAGCACTAATAGCAAAATCAGAAGCTGAATTACAAGACCACATGAATAGTCTAAACGAAATGTGTAGGGAACATAACATGAACATTAGCGCAAGTAAAACAGAGGTACTGACTATAACTAAAGAAGAACAAACAACAACAATTCACCTAAACGAACATCCATTGAAACAAGTAAAGAGCTTCAAGTACCTAGGAAGTATAATATCATCAAATGGCAAATCAGAAGACGAGATCGAAAATGGATGCAATAGGCAAACCAACTCATTGGACAAATGGCACTAATACTAAAGAACAAACATGTATCAATAACTACTAAGAAGCACTTTACAACACAATCTTCCTACGAACTCTATGTTACCAATGCCAAACCTGGACAATGACAGAAAAAGAGAAAAGAAACATCACAACAACAGAAATGAGATTCCTGAGAAGAATACTCAATGTATCAAGAAGAGATAAGATCAGAAATGAAGAAATCAGGACTAAAGTGGAGGTTACAGCTGCACTAGATTTTATTGGAAGGCAGCAAGTCAGATGGTTTGGCCATGCAAATAGGTTACCAACTAACAGTATACCACAACAAGCAATGATGTACAGACCAGAGGGGAACAGAGAAAGAGGCCGACCACGTAAACGATGGACGCAGGGAATAACAGAGTCCATGGGAATATCGATACATGAAGCCCATAAGCGGGCACTCTCCCGCTGTTTATACTTCACCTCGACACCGCAAGATTCAAGAGGAGCTTGATGAGATGAGATGAGACTGAATGATTTTTACAGCAGTAGATATCTACCGAGCGATATGCTGAAATATGTATTTATAGTTATACCAAAACAAATCAGGAGCAATTGAATGTGAAATTATTTGTACATTTAACATCATAAACAATATCACTAAGTTTCTACTCAGAATTAAAATGAAAAGAACTAGAAAGAAAATAAAAATGGAAATTAGTGAAGAACAGTACGGATTTATAGAAGGATAGGGTACAAACAATGATATATATATATATATATATATATATATATATATATATATATATATATATATATATATATATATATATATATATATATATATATATATATATATATATATATATATATTAGGGACACTAATACTCAATAGAAAGGTTAATAGAGACACAGAAAGACATATAGTTATGCTTTATAGATTATACAAAGGCTTTTGATAAAGTAAAACATGATGAGCTGATTACAATTTTGGAAGATATCAACATTGATGGGAAAGACTTAAGAATAATAAAGAATATTTACTGGAACCAAGTAGCAATAATTAAAATGGTAAATAAAGAGGGTAGTTACGAACAGATAAAGCTAGTAGTACGACATGGGGTGTTTGGCACCGGATCTCTTATCCCTTTATAGCGAAATAATAATGAGAGAGATCAAAGAGAAGCCAGGAATACTAGTTGGAGGTTATAATATAAATAATATACGCTATGCAGATGACACAGTATTGGTGGCGAATAATTCAACAGACCTACAACATTTTTGGACATTGTAGTAAACGAAAGTGCGAAGAAAGGACTCTCCTTGAATATCAAGAAAACAGTAACAATGGTGATATCAAAGAAACTGGTGACACCAAAATGTGACGTACATATAGAAGGGGAAATTCTTAACCAATTGGATAATTTTAAATACGTTGGGGCATTTATAATATCGGATGGAAGATGTACAACAGAAATTGAGAGCAGAATAGGGCAAGCAAGCGCCGCATTTCAGAACATGAAGAGTATCTAATGCAATAAGTCACTATGATTAAATGAAGAAAGAGAGTGCTGAAATGCTATATAGAACCAACTTTGCTGTATGGCAGTGAAACTTGGAACGTAAATGAACAAAGTAATAAGAAATTACGAGCAATAGAGGTGTGGTTCCTGAGACGAATGTTGCGAATTCCTTGGACTGCCAGAGTAACTAACAACGATTGCCTGAAACAGGCTAATGAAACTAGAACATTATATACAACAATAAAACAGAGACAAACATCTTTCTTCGGTCATATGATGAGAAGAGAGGCATCGGAGAACAACGTGACAACTGGAAAAATCGCGGGGAGAACGGCAGAGGCAGACCAAGAGAAATGATGCTGGATGTATTGAGACGGTGGCACGGAGGAATATCATCAGCAGAGTTGATCCAGAAAACCAAAGACCGAGATCAGTGGAGAGTCATGAAAGCCTACGCCAACTGACAAGGCACTTGATTATGATGATGATGACCTTTGACGTCAACCCCCACTCCTAGCTCTTACTTTAACCCTTTCAGGCCAAATCAGTTATAACTGTAAAACATTTCTCGCACAATAACAACAACAAAATAAAAACTACTTCCTAAATATGGTTGCCCAAAAAGGAAAGTAATTGTTCACTAATTCATCCGTTATATTTCAGAATGGTTATACCCACCAACATACGTAAAACCAGCTAAACTACCTCAGTATGAACACGGAAGTCACATAAATACACCAATCTTCCCAGCAATAATTTACAGCAGTCATATCAGTAGACAGGAGATGGTAGAGACAATTGCAAATTACCTGAGATATCAATTCACGTGTTTTAGCAGGCACTTAACGAAGCCATAGAATTGTATTTTTCCTGAAGAGGATGTCCTGGTCTCACGGCGGCATATGACACAACAAGTGGAGTGTCGGCTGACTACCGCTGTCACGTGTCTTATGTGTAATTTATGACTTAGATTGAGTTGAGTAGTCGTGGAACAGGGGGTGGCTCTGATTAACACAAACATAAGTACCCTTACTTATTAATTATTCAATAAGAGCTAGTCTTATTGATCTAAACCAACTCTTTACTCTAAGCAAAACAATAACAACTTACTTTTAAACAAGGCTAAATACTATTCAATAAACAAAGTAATTCAAATAAAATCACAATTCATGAGCAAACCGAAACGAAGTCAAAACAGGATATCATTCCCCCGAACATTTTAAAGACAATTTTTATCCCCAAATTTTAAATAAAGGCAATCAACCAAGTCAAAGGAAGACATTATTCAAAATAATATGACATACATGATGAAACAAAAAAATCATATTTAAATACAACCTATCCATTATTAGTCGCTACTACTAATGGACTAATAACCAATTATGTACCTACTAAGAAAACTCAACAAGTCAAATTTCAAAATTAAATGGCAATAAAGAATACATCTCCAAGACCACACGAGAATTGACACCCATATCACCTATCTTATTACAAAAATATACAATATCATGTCTACTCATCAAGACAACTCACAACAACTATTAACCAGGCTATTTGCTAACCTGTTTCTATAATCCATCTGTAATTCACAGCTACCGTTTTTCATCAATTACAAATTTCCTCTTTAAACCAAAAAATTTTCATCCTGCTATCTGCAGAATATTCTATCAATCTATTTACCATATCTCCACTTCTTCAGTAATTCTAGATTTTTCTCTATAAGAGCCATCTCCACATCAATGTCCTCATTTTCCCGAAGAGAAACATCTTCCTTCAAGCTACTATTTCCATTAGATTCTGAATTTTCGTCCATTTCTTGTTCTTCATCTGTATATCTATTGCTAGCGGCCGCTAATTTTTTTTTTTTTCTATATCTAATCTAATCTGTCTATCATGGTTTCTTAACGATCTTTCCAGTAGTGGCATATCTTCGTCGCTTGATGAATTTTCTCTAATTCTCTTTTGTCTTTTAACTTCTCTAGCTCTTTGTCTCTCTATCCTCCTTTTTACTGCTTGTCTGGTATTTTTAAATGGAGCGGTTACCTCCTCCTCCATAGATTCAACACTATTATAACCATCATACGTATTATTTTCTTCTCTCCTAAGAGTTTTCGGTACTGTTTCTGCTTGTTCACCAGTTTCGTCATAAATCGGTGTTGTTATTGTTTGTTTTTGTACCAGTTCTTTTCCAAAATCTGAGGGTATCGTATATTTGACTCGTCTGACGAGTTGTCCATCTGAGTATACCCCTTCTGTATAATTATTATTATTATCGTCTCCCTTATCTTCATTTCTCGTCTTAAATGCTCCACATGTAACCGCGCCACATGTCCTGTAATTTGGTTCTTGATACTATACGATACTGGACCTAACTTTTCTAAAATGTAATATCCTTGAATCCAATGAGCATCAAATTTGGAGTTTCTTCTATGTTTCTTATAGTAAACCCTATCACCTATTTTAAATTCCTGTAGTTGTATATTTTTGTCTGCGTACTTTTTCTGTCTTTCTCTGGCTTTAATTATATTGTTTCTTAACCTTACATGCGCTTTGTGCATTTCTTGTAAAATTACTTCCTGAAAATCTTCCCCCATATATTTACGTCTAGGTTTTAACAGATTGTCAATTGGGAGTATTGGTTCTCTTCCGTGTAGCAAGTAAAATGGTGAAAAACCTGTCCCTTCATTTTGATTTGTGCGTATCGCGCCCAATGCAGATCTCAAGTAAAGATCCCAATTCCTATCATGTTCCTCTACAATTTTTGCTATTATATTGTATAATGTCCGATGTTGTCTCTCATTTTTCGCATTTGAGGAAGGTCTATAATAAGAAGTTTTTATGTGGGCGATATTCAAATCTTGTAATAATTTCTCAAACTTCTTGTTCACGAACTCCTTTCCATTATCTGTGAATACCGTCTGTGGGCAACTAAACCTTGGTATGTACTCTTGTAGAAAAATATTAATGATGGTATCAGCGCTCTTATCCGGAATCGCATAAACCTCCGGCCATAAACTGTAAATAACATAAAGCAATCCACGATATTTAGTAGGTATACATTCCCCGATAACGTTCTAGGGTGAGGACCTGAAATATCTAACCTCACTTTCTGCACTGGAAACTGGGGGATGTCAGTATCTTGTAAGGGACATTTGATCGTTTTCATATTTCTTAACCTACATTTCTCACACGCGTCAACATATTTACAAGCGCTTTAAAATAAATTCGGCCAATAATATTTATTCTTTAGGGCTTTAACTAACTTGTCGCGACCAAGATGACCATTCTCATCATGATATGCTTTTAGAATCTCAATTTCCAAATGTTTCGGAATATATTTTCTCAACTCTTCACTTTTTTCACTCACATAATATAACTGATTGTCACCCTGCAAGACTAAAAAATTCTTCTTAGAACTGTTTTCGCCCGTTTCTTTCAACTTCTGTTTTATTTCTATTACCTTCGGATCCAATTCTTGTTCTTCTTTCATATCAAACTGCATTAATTGTGGATCTTCCGCTATTGGTTCGGATTCTTGATCTGACAGTGAGCTCCTAACATTTTCTCTATTCAATATGGCAGAATCTATTATATTTACTTGCCAATTTCGGTCATCTATTTCTGGTTCTCCCTCATCTTCACTATTCCCTGATGTCTCTGGATACGGGATTCTGGATAATAAATCTGCACATGTATTATTTTTACTGGATATATACTCCACTTTTGCGTTGTAGCCTTGTAAATTTATCGCCCATGTTTGTATTTTTCTATTTTGTACTGGAGCTTCTAACAAAGATTTTAATGGCATGTGATCAGTTCTTATAATGAAATTGGCGTTATGTAAGTAATAATCAAGTTTCTGTAAAGCATAGCGTATAGCGTATGCCTCTTTTTCTATGGTCGGCCATTTTTTCTGAGATTTACTAAGTTTGTGTGACAAAAAGTAGATTGGTCTTTCGTTCTTAACTCCTGGTATTCCTGAATTCTCTCCTTCATATGGTTGCGTTAAACATGCTCCTATGGCGTTATCTGAAGCATCTGTATATAAAATCAATTGTTTGTCTAGATCTGGATGTGCCAATAATGGAACTACTGTTAAACTATTTTTCAAAAAAATCAAATGCTTTCTGACAATCTTCATTCCATTTAAATCTTGCATATTTGCAAGTCAGATTAGTGATGGGTTCTGCTATCTGTGCAAAATTTGGAATGAACCGACGATGGTACCCACACGTACCAATAAAAGCCCTGACTTCTTTCACGTTGGTCGGAGCAGATAATTCTCTAATGACCTTTACTTTATCCTGATCTGGTTTAATTCCTTCTCTATCGATGATGTACCCCAAATACTTAGTTTCTGTTTTTAGGAATTCACATTTACTGAGTTTCAATTTAACATCGTGTAATCTTAGCCAATCAAATACTACTTTTACATGTTTCAGATGATAGTGTACGTCTCCTGCTGTGTAGATTAAAATGTCATCTATATATGCTAATGCGAACTTTTGCAAGCCCTCCAGTACTTGATTTATTAACAACATATAATGAGAAGGCGCTGTCTTGACCCCAAAATGCATTCGTAAAAATTCGTAAGAACTTGCGTGAGAACATAAAGCACTTTTCTTCTGAGCATCCGGAGACATAGGGATACACCAAAATCCTGACCTTGCGTCTAGCGTAGTGAAGAAGGTAGACCCATTAAGTAGCCCCAAAATATCGTCAATCACCGGCAACGGATAAGCTTTATTCTTGGTGATTTTGTTCAGGGCCCTGTAGTCGCAGCAAAATCTGTGACTCCCATCCTTCTTGGTCACTATTACAATCGGAGATGACCATTCTGACTTGGATCTTGTTATGATTCCTGCTTTCAGCATATCCTCTATTGCTTTTTCTACAATTTCTCTATTCCTTAGAGGAGTCCTATATGGTTTCAAACTAATTGGTGGGTGATTTCCTGTGTCTATTTCCATAGTAACTGTCTTAGTCTTACCCAACTCCAAGTCATTAATAGCAAAAACGTCCTGATTTTCTCTCACTAACTTTTCTAATACTTCATTATACTCTGGTGGAGCTTTCAACTGTGATAATAATTCCTGTTCTCTTGTTGTTTTGTCTACTGAATATATTTGAGATGTATGTTTTCTGAATGCATGGATCAATTCATCATTCTGTACGTTCCATCTTCTTCCACATCTATTTCTGGCATTGATTCTTTCAATAGGGGTTTCTGAATAATTATTTCTCGATATTTCCTCTCTTTCTGTAGTTGATATTCTGTTATGACTATGTGCTACTTTGGCGATCACGCAACCTCTATATAATTTAATCTCCTTCCCTGTTTTGTTAAAGAGCATCACTGGAAAGCTGAAGTGTTTATCTAGTGTTATTATCCCATCTGTGACTTCTAAGCCTGGTTCATCTATTATTTCTCTCTCTAACCCTGTTATCGAAACTGTTTGTCCTATCGAAAAATAAGGATTTTTTTTTTTATTTTTGCCTGTATCAGATTGACCGTCTGTGGTTTTAAGGACATGGACGTTTTTACTCTAACCAGCGCCGATACGTGCATATCTTCTTCTAAATCAACATATACATCTTGAAATCTTAACTTACGTAAATCAAAATAAAGTCTTATGCCATTTTTTTGCAAGAAATCTCTACCTAGGATCATGTTCCTACTTAAATCTTTAACTACATGGAAAAGGTGTCTCACATTTATCCCTCCTAACCTAAAGTTGATCATTGTTTGTCCGACCACTTCCAATCTTTGTCCGGTAACAGAATGGAGATTGTCCTGATTCCTAAATATTCTAAAATTCTTTAATATACGATATAAGAATTTTTCCTTGATTACACTGACTTGAGCTCCCGAATCAACCAATGTTCGAATTCTAAATTTTCTTATTTCTATTATGCAAGAACTGGGATCCGTCATATTCACTGAGAACTGTTTTATTTCACCAAGTTGAGACCAGTTTCTACTTATCCTCCTATACTTGTCATTAAAATATTCCTTAATTCTTGGGACCTTTTTATTTTCCCTCCTACCGCAGGTCCTACTCAGTAAGTGGGATGCCAGTTTTCCTGCGTTCTTGGCCTTGTAAAATTCCTCTGTCTGTCTTCAAAATTTCTATTTGGTCCACTGTTTACACTTCTATTCTGTGCACTAACCTGAGCACTTCTGTTGCCACAAAATCTAAAAGCGTGTCCCCTCTGACCACAATTCCAACAAACCATATTTGTACTACCTACCGTCTCTCTTATAGGGTTTCTCATTTGTCTTCTTCTATCATGAGTATTTTCATTATTTCCCTGCAATGTCTGTATTTCTCCTCGTCTTCTCCAATTCGTATCTTGTCTGTCCTATCTCCATAGGTTCCTCAATTCTCTCTTCTCTATTACTTTCTATCTCTCGTCCTACCATTAGTCTAAATCTCCTTCTCAAACTTTCTTCCTGTACAGCTATATCCACAGCCTGTGATAACCTCGCAGATTTTCCCTCATAAGTTTAAACTTAAGTCCATCTGACTTTATCCTATCAACAAAAATTCCAACCAGCATCCTCTCCACTTCCTCGCCTTAAACATTCTGGCCTATGAATGCTTCTTCAGCTAGATTAATCAGCCTATCACTGTACAGCTGAACACTTTCTCCATTATCTTGCCTAGATTGTCTTAATACTGAAAAAGCATGTTGGGGATCCGTGATCTCAGCATATTTATGAGCTAGATCATCTTTAAATTGCTCCCACGTCTTATCTGTTCCTGCCTCCAATTTTCTTCTAATATGATCTGAGACAGGCGATACACTTGTCTTATAAGCTACATTTTTCTTGTCTTCGTCTGTGGCGCCCACTAAATAAGCATGTTTTTCGATGGACACAATCCATTTTTTTAAATATTTTGCTTGTCCACTAAACTTATCAATGTCAACAGCTATGTTTTGCTGTTTCAAACCTGTGTCCAACTTGGATATGGCTCGACCTACACCACCAAGCACCTGTCCTAAGGAAAGGTCCTGGGGTTCCATTATAAATCTGAAATACGGAATATACCAGTACAACACAATATATTACAATAATATATAGCAACACAATATTATTATTCTAAACTCAGCAAGTTCAATAATTTTTCACCAAATTAAACTATTAGACTTGTATTTTCTTCAGTTACCAATGTTGTCGATATTGTTATTCTAAACTAACCAAGTTTTATAATCTTCTACTAAGTTAAACTATTAGACTTATACTTGCTGCTTTAGTTATCAATGTTGACTGCTCGAGCACTTCCCAGCTGAACAAACTGCCTGTCCTAAGTTCATTCTCAACACTGGGAGAAAATGACATTAAAGCTCACGAACTACAGCATCCAGGCGATGACCCAATCGACACAGTAAGGATTTACTTGACTGCCGCCTCTTGGTAGGCCCTTGATAGAAATCAACCTCACTGACAATTCGCCCTTGGTCGGGTTCTTGACTGCCACCTCTTGGTAGGCCCTTGATAGAAACCTCTTAGAGTGCTCACGTTCAGCTTGATAATGTGGACTTGACGACCGCAGAGCCAACGATCAACTTGATAATATAGACTTGACGACAGCAGAGCCAACGATCAACTTGATAATGTGGACTTCAGCTTTGATTATATTAGGCCGATGAAACGAGAATGTGAACGGCGACCTAATTAAGCAGCCTCTTGACACAGTCGAACAGGGCAAGATTACAAACTCACAAACAGCCACCCCTGGATGGGCTTTTGGCTGTTGCAAGTCTTACATTCAAGGTTGTAGCAACAAAGACAGCCATCTTCCAAGCGTGTTCCACAAGTGTTTCAAAACGTGCCGTGGTCAATACTTCGGTTAGTCACCGCAACAATGAAGATGTTTGACGAGCGTTTCAAAATGTGCCGTGGTTAATACTTCGGTCAATCCAGACAATCGCATCCTGGTCACGGCACCATCTCTACTCCTATAACAGTGCTGAGGTTATAGAGCAGAGACAAAGTCCTCGCTGTATTTCATATATTTATTCAATTGAATACATCGTAGAATATAAAACAGCATACAATGACTTTCTGGACAGATGTTATTACAATAGGTGTTGCTGATCCGAGGTACAGATGGTAACTAACTATTCTTACCCCCCACCCCCCGCGTCACAGCTTGAGCATCCCTAGTTACATCCCAACGGGATGCTCAGCCGTGCCTTGTATACTAGTCTTTTCCCCTTTGCACACCACCCATTAAACCCCCTAACAGAGATGATGCTCTGTTATAATTAACGTAACAAGTAAATGTGAAGTTATTGAAAAGATCTCTTATATAGACTCGGCAGACCAAACATCTGTTCAAAGATGGACGTTACAAGTAAATGTGGAGTCTTTGAAACGATCTCATGTATAGACCCGAAAGACCAAACATCTGTTCAAAGATGGACTTAACGAGTATATGAATGTCTGATGATATGATTGTTGTTGTTATCTGCAGGGCAGCCTCCAGCAGAATCAGCAATCACTGTATCCCATGGCGAGCCCCGTGTACACTGGATGATGCCTTGATCAGCAAGTACAGCTTCCTCAGATGCTGCAACAGCGGTGCCTGCAGGTACCATTCGGGTTGTACAATGTCTGCCTCGTTTGTGATAGACACTTATACTATAGAAGTAGTTTCATCAATAATGCACTAAAGTTACATTGATATTTTGAAAGCTTGCTGGCCGCTCACGCCCGAAGACCTGTTGCAGGTTTCATTCACACTGTCATGAGCTTTGACAGCTCTTCGCCGTGTTTTACAATCATAAATTGAGTCTCCAGTGTGGCCAGGATTTCAAGGATAGCCATCTCTCTCTCTCTCTCTCTCTCTCTCTCTCTCTCTCTCTCTCTCTCTCTCTCTCTCTCTCTCTCTCTCTCTCTCTCTCTCTCTCTCTCTCTCTCTCTCCAGAGATGTGAAGTTACAGTACTCATCTTGTCGTAAGTGTTTCTTGTATCTGAGCTTGATGAGTTTCAAGTCAGGAGGGAAGTGTCACTCACTGTCTTAGCTGCAAGCCTTTCCTCGGCTCCCCGCGGTCTTGAGCGACAGTTGGTCACACTCTTACAGAGTCAGCACCAACAGTCTTCCATGGGATCAACAACTAACCAGTTAGCCAACAAATCAATCAGTTAACCAACCCACGCATCGTCCTACACATTAGACGCTATTCGCGGTTCCAACTTCACTGCAAAAGGTCATCCCATAATGCCCCCTTCATGTAACAGTTACTATCACACAAAATGCTCCTCACTGTCACATGTGAAAAGTGGAACATACAGCAGTTCCGAGACACACACGTGCCTTGACAGGACTTGGTATATTCATATAGTCCATTCCGATCACAAGTCGATCATCTGATCTAGTGCTTGCCGTGTGTGGCATTTATTATTGGCCATTTAGTGACGCGGTGTCATAGATATTCCTCCTCCAGATACGCCTTACTTTACAATGTCCGGAGCTCACATAGAACAGTCCTCACTATCTGCTTCTGATGGTGGATTTGATCTTTCAACAGTGGTTAGTTAGGTCAACACACTATTCACGTGCCTCTATGTGTGTCTCTACGTGTCTCTACATGCCTCTAAGTGTCTCTGTGTCTATATGTGTCTCTGCATGTCTCTGCATGTCTCTACATGTCTCCACGTATCTCTGCACGTCTCTACGTGTCCCTGTGTGTCTCTACGTGTCTATGTGTGTCTTTACGTGTCTCCACGTGTCTATACGTGGCTATACGTGTCCCTGTGTGTCTCTACGTGTCTCCACATATTTCTCTACAGGTCTTTAATATTTAATTTGGTGTTCTGGATTAACTCTGCTGATGATATTCCTCCATGCCACCGTCTCAATCCATCCAGCATCATTTCTCTTGGTCGGCCTCTGTCTCTCTTTCCCGTGATCTTTCCAGTTGTCACGATTTTATCGAAAGTCTTTCTTCTGATCACATCATAACCAAAGAAAGCAGTTTGTCTCTTTCTTATTGTTATATATAATGTTATAGTTTCATTAACCTCTTTCGGTCAATCGTTATTAATTACTCTGGCAGACCAAGAAATTCGCAACATTCATCTAAGGAACCACATCTCCGATGCCTCCAAGTTCTTGCTAATGTGTTCATTTACATTCCAATATCCATTGCCAGACAACAAAATATGTTCGCAGCACTTCAACACTCTCTGTCTTACATTCAATGATAGGGATTTATTACGAATTGCATAATCAACCCACTTAACAAATGGCTTCCATAAAGTTGTCGGGTTTTTCTATGAACTGTGTAAGAAAGAAAGACGACGAGGAAAGAAATGTGAGACCACACCTCATTATATCGTTGTCTACAATAAAGGAAGACCTAAAACTTACTGCCCCAATATTAGTCTACGCACCGCGACTGCTTTGATCTTGTTCTGATATCGTCTGCATACAATGTGGAGCATGTCTAGTTCTTGTATATGCACACTGAGACCATCTTCTATGGTACAGGGTTCGTGCACTGTGCTCACGTGATCCTAGAACAATCAATTAAAAAAGATTAAGGCATACATTGAAGTGGTTGGTGTGTTGTGATACAGATGTTGATGTACACACTAACAACTGGAAAAACAACACAACAATGTCTTTTACAAAAGAGATCTTCTCTTGACAATTGTATTAATCGCCAGCGTTCGATTATACGCAACACAGAACACCTGCAATTGTCAGATGTAACACACAACACATAACACCTGCAACTGTCAGATGTAACACACAACACAGAACACCTGCAACTGTCAGATATTACATGCAATACAGAACATCTGTAACTGTCAGATATTACATACAACACATAACACCTGCAACTGTCAGATATTACATGCAATACAGAACATTTGCAACTGTCAGATGTAACACACAACACATAACACCTGCAACTGTCAGATATTACATGCAATACAGAACATTTGCAACTGTCAGATGTAACACACAACACATAACACCTGCAACTGTCAGATATTACATGCAATACAGAACACCTGCAACTGTCAGATGTAACACAGAACACAGCAAATATGCAACTGCCACATGTTACACACGACACAGAACACATGCAACTGGGACGTAGAGGTGTTTCCAAGGCACCAGGGCCGGGTTATATACTGGCCAAGACCTATTGACGCGTCCTCGTCGAGAGTCCTGGGCAACAGGTCCCTACGGGGTCCTGGCTAAAGTCAGTAGGATCGCCGATTCCTCCGAAGTCGAAGAGTGTCTGCTTGTACGGCGAGGAACCACCAGTCTGCACACCAATAAGCCAGACATGGGACAACGGATACTCACGCAAACCTCAGGTCCTGTATGACATCACACTGATGTTGGACAACAGGATGCCTTCATCCGACATACAGGACTTCGCGTTGGAGCTCAAGCCAACGAACACAAGCAAGCAAGCAAGCAACACATGCAACTGCCAGATGTTACAAGCATGATGGAAACACATAGTGCAAATAGTGCAAACAATGCACAAAATAGCACATGAACGCGCCATGGTTAGATGGATTAAGCTTGGTCATCCAGACTTGCCTACATTCCTGGCTGGCCTAACCTTGGTGGCAGAGGTTCCGTTCTTGTACTGGTCTGTCATAATTCCATAGTCACATGCCTGGACACGGCACACATTGAACGCGGCAAGACAAGACTGCCAGCCTGCCATACTAGTACGGGTATTGGGAAATAAATCAACCACTAAACAATAGACGGAATTCATGGCGGTGATAATCAGAGTTCATCTGTCAAATAACACCCCATGAAGCTATTGAGAAAGGAACAAGTAAATAATTATTCTTCCAATCTCACTCTCTCTCTCTCCCTCTCTCTCTCTCTGTCTCTCTCTCTCCCTCCCTCTATCTCTCTCCTCTCCTCTCTCTCTCTCTGTACACCTCTCTCTCTTTCTTGTGCACCCCTCTCTCTCGCTATCTCTTCTCTCTTACTGCGTCTCTCTCCCATGCAGTGTGTCCCTCTCTTTCTCATCTATATCCGTCCCTCTCTCGCATACTCACTCACTCCTTCTCTCTCCTTCATTCAACTGTCTCCCTCTCTGCCTGTCACCTCTCTCTCTATCTCTACACACACACATACACACACACACATATATATATATATATATATATATATATATATATATATATATATATATATATATATATATATATATATATATATATATATATATAAGGTGACCGATTTACCTTTGTTTCTCTCCAGGTGTAATCTGTGGGGCAACAACTGTAGATGTGAGGCAACTCTCGGCAGGTAACTCCACCAAGACAGGGCCCCAGATGTCCACGTGAACACCCCGTCACGGGCCGCCTGGCAGTGCCAGTGACGTCATGTATTGCCTAATAATTGTACACAATCACACAGTCAGCACTTGAGCACGTCGTGTACACACAGCCTCGTCAGCATAGCTAGGTATATGTTAGCTAGCACACTACAACAGTACACACACCACCAGTACACACACCAATAGTACGCATATACCAAGAGTGCTCATGCTCTAACAGTACATACACACCAATAGTACACACTCCAACATTACATACACCAACTGTACACACACATAAACAGTACACACACATCAATAGTACACTCGCGCGAATAGTATACACACATCAACAGTATACACACACAAACAGTACACACACACAACAGCACACGCACAAACAGTAAACACATAAATAGTACACATACCAACAGTTGACACACCAACATTACACACTCTAACAGTGCACACACTCCAACAGTGCACACACTCCAACAGTGCACACACTCCAACAGTGCACACACTCCAACAGTGCACACATTCCAACAGTACATACACCAACAGTACACACGATATTGCACATACCAACAGCACTCAACAAATGAACACCTCAGCAGCACATTCCAAGAGCACACTCCAAAAGTAGATTCCAAATTAACACACTTTGACAGCAGAATGCAAAAGCATAGTTCAACAGCATATTCGAACAGCAGACTCGAACAACACACACAAAGAACATATTCGAAAATCATACATCAACCGCACATTCCAACAGCACATTCCAACAGCACGTTTCAAAAGCAGCATTATCCAACAACACATTTCAACATCACCATCAAACAACACATTCTAACCGCACATTCCAACAGCACATTCCAACAATACACACCAATAGAACGCTCCAAACGCACACTTTCCAACGTCACCATTCAACAGCACACCCCAACAAGACACACCAACAACGTGTTTGAACCGCACACTCCAACAGCACATCCCAACAAGAGACATCAAACAACTCACTCCAACGAGCACAGCAACCCGATGGCTTCATACACCTAGTTGACACACAGACAAGAAAGAATACTTTTGGCCATCTCAGAAACCAGAGCCTGTATGTGTCATGACTTCACTCAGTGGCGGGTACATCAAGTGGATCAGATGTTTTGGACACAAATTCACGGTTGTTTATGTTTAGGTTAAATTATATTTGAAATGTTTATCCAGAAATGTGACAGCAGCAATAAAGGATTACAAACATCAGTACATGAATCAGGGATCATAGTTTGGGTTATTTTTATTGCAATTCGTGCAGGAATCCTTATTTGTTGTTGTAGCGTTACTGTTCTTAACTTGTATAAATGTCCATTGGCTGTGTGTGTGTGTGTGTGTGTGTGTGTGTGTATGTGTGTATGTATGTGTGTGTTTAGTTATTATGTTTTATATTATATTTGTGTGTATTGTGTGCGTTTTTATATGCATGAATATGTGTGTTACTGTATGTGTGTATGAATGGTGTAGTGTGTATGTGTTATATTGTATGTGTAAGTGTGTTCCTTTTTATGTCCATGAGTGTGTTTAGTGTACATGTGTGTGTATTTTACTGATCAAACAAAACCAACAAATGAACAACCAGAGCTCCGGCAGGACACTGCTGAGGGTGTGTGAAGCGTTGTTGTGACTATCACACACATATTGTAGGTTGAGATACACGGACAGTCTTGCCTCCCGTAGCGAACGACGAGGACTGACATCGGATACCCGTGATATTGTCAGCGTAACGTCCAAACCACTACTCCTCCTCCTCCTCCCCCCTTCCTCTATTTTACAAACAGTATTGGCTTTTTTTAGCACGAAGTATAGGACAGTTTTGCGAAACACAATTACGGAAATCAGAAAATAATGTTTTGGTGATGAGCCTTCATCAGCAAACAAATACAGGAAAAGACGACAACAAATAAACCACGGAGATAGACGATAGTTTGTAAAAATTAATTTAGCTATATCTCTCTATAATACAAAACCTGAGCTGAATTTAGAGACCATATGTTGCCCATGCAGCATGATCCCTCTCAAGGTCTGCATAGTTTACTCCAGAGAAAAGGTAACACCAATACGTCTGGAACAAGACAAGCTACAGACGCTGCCGCACCAGCAAAGCAATGCTCTAAATGTCCGCCTGTTGGAGGTCCATCCTAGACTAGTTGCCGACAAAAGGCTTATGACCAGTTCTGCCCTGCCATGACATTTAAACTTTAGTACAATTTCTCGTACTAGGATAGGTCTTGTACCCTCCAATTGCACTCCTCTGCCCGAAGTCGTTTGCACAATGTGGGGTGTCGAGTGGCACAATGTGGGGTGTCAAGTTTGTTGAGCGCCGCCCAACATTCGGCTACTGTTATATACAGTGACTACATTTAGGCAAAATAACAGAATGAAAAGAATAGGACAATGAACAATTTGTATTCATTTCATAACATTATCACTGCGAGGTGAACAGATTAACTGCATGGGAAATGTGATCAGGAAGCTGAACAGACAGTTGTAGTTGTTGCTTTCAATGTTTGTATATCTGTTTGTCTGTCTCTTTCTACGTCTGTCTGTTTTTCTGTCTCATTGTTCGTATGTCTGTCTGTTTGCTTGTCTCTCTATTTCTTTCTTTCTTTCTTTCTTTCTATTTCTCTCTATCTTTACATCTATTTGTCTGTCTGTCTGTCTATCTCTTTATGTATTTGTCTGTCCGTATTTCCGATTGTCTGTCTGTAGAAGATATCCAGCAAAAGACATCTGTGGGAGATCTCATCTACGAACAGAGATCTGGTGATTCTCAGACAGAGTTATGGGCTGTCAGACCAAGAACAGATAATTATCTTGCTGGGTGAATGTGCAGGATCATGGCAGAGAACAGAATTAAGTGTATATATATATATATATATATATATATATATATATATATATATATATATATATATATATATATATATATATATATATATATATATATATATATATATATATATATATATATATATATACACATATAGGCACCAGATGCAACATGACAATGGAGATTAAGGTGGCCACTGCAGCTCTGAGATAGCTTCCTAATGTCCCATTCAGTAAGGCTGTCACCATAATTACATAGGTTGCCCCGGGAAGTTACATCTGGTTATCCTTGATACAAGTTATCGGCATCTATGAAGGCATCACACCTATCGGAGCTGAAAGGGCTCCACTAACCAGGCCATACCGGGGTATGTGGAATTGAACTGGCTGATTTACTGGTCTATATGACACCTCTAGTGAGGACACAGAGGATGAGCGAGGGGTGTGATAATATCTAAACATTATCACCTGCTTTGCGTGGAAATTCAAATCAATAATTACATGAGCCTAAAACCAACAGACACAAGAAACCGTTTGATACTAGACGGAAGGATCGTGGCTAAAGGGCGGAGAAGATGCATACGTAACCACTAGGTCACTGGAACTGTAAGTACCGTGCTCCCAGTTCTCACGAGGTGACGGAGCACTTATGAGCATGTCCCTTGTGCTACGACGTCAAAAGTAGATGGTAGATTCTATCAAAGAACGTAAACTGCTATGACGACAGATAGTCACTGATGAATCACAGGTACTTCCAGGCTCGGCCAGCTTAATGCCATTAAAATCAATGTTGAAATTAACCAGGTATGTCGGCCAGAACCAACTACTATAAAATATGAACAGAATTCACAACCACACATTTACTTCTAGTAGTGACAAACAATGACCGTGAATGTATTTACTATGCTATTTGTTTGTATCAGAACTGCGTCAGCCCCGCGACCGCTCCTTTCTGACACATCTCCGTTGTATTCCACATTTCAGCACCCTTAGGCTTGTCTTTGTGTCAAAGGAGCCCTATCAGTATCGATTTGCTTGTTTCATACACAAATGCATATCCCCATTACTAACTATAACACAGAAAACAGGGCAGTGTAACAAGGACAGCCTCTCAAATTTCATTTCTTTTTCGCACGAATCTCACAGTGACGAATTATAATGAATAAAGGGATGTAATGATTAAAGATAATAAGCAATAATTGTTCGATGCAGGGTTGTTTACCTTTGCAGTTTAACATCCTTTCCTTATTCTTACCATACATAGAAATCACTGAGTTAACGCTGCTAAGGGGGTGACTTGCATGGCTGCGGGAAAACGAAATGGCAGTTTACAATGGAATAGATAAAACAGCTAGGCCAATCACCGAGATTTGAACTCAAGCTGATATACCTATGTCTAGTTGAGGTAGAGGTGCGGTCAGTGGACTGACTTACTGAACATATCTGAGGAGATGTGAAATAACAGTGACCGCGGTAACCGTCTAGGAGAGTGGTTCTCGACCTTTTTTTGGCCCGTGTCTCCTTCACCATATTTTCAGAATATCATTCCCCCCTTTCGTATTTCCTATCTAAAATTCCCGCCCCCGCCCCTACACAGTATACTTAATAATGGAAGCTAAATTTAATAGCACATACTAAAACAAGTCTAGACGTCCACATAAAACGATTTGTGGGTCTACTTTATAAATTGAATTTTAGAAGGGTGAGACGTACAGAACCGTACAGTATGAAGGGTAAAACAATATCAAGTAATCGGTTCTTGTATTAACGCGATCTTGAAAGAATCTTAATTTCCACTCCCCCCTTGGAAACCCTAAAATTCCCCCGGGGGTGGGGGGAGGGGATTCCCCACTGGTTGAGAACCACTGGTCTAGGAAGACACAGACATAAAGACAGATAAATACACGCCGAGAGTTAGGCCGAGGTTGTGTCTGTAACAACAATACATATAAGAACAAGAGTGCGGAGGTCGAAGGGGCTGAAAGGTTTAACGCTCTTAAACTTCCGCTTCTCACCGGGGTGTATTGGGTTCGTTCTACGTGATGGTATTGGTGGGAGTTATGAG
>JACEFZ010028219.1:212500-390000 GCA_014155875.1 Cepaea nemoralis
CTACCCCCCCCCCCCCCCCCCCCCCCCCCCCCCCACACACACATACACACACATCTCCCTACCAACCTATGCATCCCCAATCCACTCACACACACCCCACCACCCACACATACATCCCACACATACCCTAACCCACAACCCCACCACACATATATCCCCCACCCACACGCCACACACATCCACTGATGCAAGCTGACAGGATTCCTATTTCCCATTATCCCCCATTCCTTCCTCCGCCGACGGCATCCACGATAGTTGCTCCGTGACTACTGGGTACAGCTTTCATGAGTGGCCTCTCTGCTGCCCGAGGGTGCCGGCTTCTCCTCTTTTGACGTACGCGTTCTTGTTCCCCCTGCTCTGTTGTCTTTTGTCGTTTTCTTGGGCCTTCTTTCAACGGGATTTTTGTCCAGCGTAGAGAAGGAATTATCGCATCTCTCTTATCCATCACTAGGGATGTTTCCTACCGTATCCTCTTATCCAGCGCTGGACCTGGGCTCCAGATCGACGACCCGCTTACAATAGGTACCAGGAAAATTCTTGCGAAGTAAAGACGTGATATCGACCATATAACCCTCATAGTGAAATTTGGTATATCCGAATATGGGTCTACTCCTACATGCTCAATGCGCCTTAGAAATGTAAAAAGTACCCTTTTTTATGTATCGAGTGCTGAATGGTCTAAACATAAGGGACTATCGCCATATACGGGTAACGTTGTATGGCGTGAAAAGAGGTAGTTAATTGTACTTTTCTGTGGCTGTATAGGCGAGTCAGATCTTTGAATGTAGCGCCAGCGATCGTTACTTGCTACATAGCTTTGCTAAATTTTCAGGGCGTGTTTAAGAAAATAAAATACCCCAAGCGTAATGGGATTTATTTCTTGTAAAAAAACACACACCAGTAACCTGGCATTAGTCACACCGGGTGACAGTTCAAAGAACAGGTTACTGCTCTGTATGACTGATAAACAGTGTGAAACATAATCATGGACTTGTAGGTCTGATAAACAGTGTGAAACATAATCATGGACTTGTAAGACTGATGAAAAATGGTGAAACAAAGTTACGGCTCTGTATGGCTGATGAACTAGATGAAACAAAGTTACAGACCTGCAGGACTGATGAAATAGGTGAATCACAGTTACGGTCCTATAGGACTAGTGAACACTTTACACCAGTTATGGCTCTGTATGACTGATGAAGAATGGTGAAACAAAGTTAAGACCTTGTATGACTGAAAGATCACGATGAAATAAAGTTACAGTCCCTATAAGACTGTACTTAACCATACTTGCTCTCAACTCTGCAGCTAGTCCTATTAGACAACGGTTCTCACACTTTGTTAATCATTGGCACAGCTGATAATTTATGTTATGTCAATATTTGCCCAGCTAGATAACAGATAGACACCAGTCTGTCAGCCGTGCGCCGATGGATACATTTTGCTGCTGCGAGGCGCGGTGGTCATGTGGAGGCAGTAGTAGTTTGGAATCCCTGTGTGTTTATAACTTTAATAAGCGTGGTGGCTTAGTGGTTAGGTCGTCCGCCTTTGGCTAGGGAAGATCTGGTTCGCTTCGTCAGAATGTTAATAAAATAAGACAAGAATGTTATTAAACTCCCCGATCAATAGGTAGTGTATCGGACAACTAGCCTACTCGGATAAGGGCAGAAAACTTGAAAGAGGCGAGTAAATGTTCCACAAGTAGACATCTTTAGACAGTTTGAAATCGCACAGTTCAGGCAAAGTAAGGCGGAGCTAACTTTTTACATTAGAACACATACACATGCACGCACGCGCACATACGTTGACACATATACACACACATTAACATACACACACACACACACACACACACACATATTCACACTGACACATAAACACACAATCACACACCGACACGAAACACATACTATACATATATACACACAAACACATACACGCAACCACACGTATACACACCAACAGACACATACACACACACACAAACACACCCACCCACACATACACACACATATATACGTGTAGCAAGTGTGATTCTGGTATACACATACATTTGCACCCAGGCCGATGCTACGGTGGTAGTGCAATGTGATGAAAGTGACCGTCTGTGTTTAATGTCAGACACTAGAGAGGTTATGGGGACAGCAACAAGCAGTCAGAGTGACTCTACAACAAACCCAGCAGTTCGATGTCTCAATATGCAGGATTACTGACAGCTTATAAAACGTTTATGACACTGTATTATTGTCGCGACATTTAGGATCACCTACGGCTAGGAAAGGTTTATTAACACTGTATTATTGTCGCGACATATAGGATAATATTTGCATTTAAAAAAGATGCCTTCATTAACATTCAGAGAGTAGTGCAGCAGAAACTTCGGCACATGCGGGCCTCTTGGCTGAGCAACAAAACTGATGAAATTCAAGGCTTTGCTGACAGACACGATATGAAAAACTTCTACGACTCACTGAAAGCGGTCTATGGTCCTCCATCACCAGGCATAGTTCTCCTCCTGCAGATGGCGGAACATTGGTCACCGAAAAGAAAGAAATCCTTCAACGCTGGGCAGAGCATTTCAACAACTTCCTTCTTCGATGATGAAACCATCAACTGCCGTCCTCAAGTTGATACTAATGATAAACTTGACGACCTGCAAACCATAGTGAAAGTAAACAAAGCAAATTGCCAACGGTAAGGCGCCTCGTCCTGACTCCATCCTAGCAGAGGAATACAAGGCAGGTGGACCAGTCCTAACAGAACAGCTGCACAAAGTCTTTACAAACATATGGGTGAACGAGACCATGCCACAAGATTTCAAGGACGTGTCAATAGTCCACCTTTACAAACGTAAAGGAAACCTCCAATCCTGTGACAACCACCGAGGTATCTCCTTGCATTCAATCGCACGGAAGATACTCGCCATAATTCTTCTCAATCGCCTCACGGCCCATCTCTAGCAATGTCTTCTTCCAGAGAGTTCTTCTTCCAGATGAGTTAATGTGGCTTCAGAAAGGAACGAGGAACTGTTGACATGATTTTCGCTGCAAGGCAGCTGCAAAAGAAATGTCAGAAACAGAACTGCGAAATGTTCTCCACTTTCTTTGACCTTACCATGGCTTTTGATACAGTCAGCAGAGAAGGACTGTGGAAGATTATGGCGAAATATGGCTGTCCACGAAAGTGTGTCCAAATAGTGCAGCTATTTCATGATGGTATGCAGGCAAGAGTACAGTAAAATGGTGAACTGTCTGAGCCCTTTCCTGAAACGTCAAGCATTCTTTGCTCACATTGTCAAAGAACATTTCGAGCCAAAACAGGCATTATCAGCCATTTTAGAACTCACGGCTCAATACCTTCAACCCCACTGGATGAAATGAATGGTCATCATCATTTTTTATGGACAAACAACAATATTTGAATTGAACAAGACATGTTTGGAAAGGTGAAATCATTCTGGACAACTACAATACACAATGAAATAGAATGGAAAATTATGGAGTGTACGTCTCTTGTTTACCAATTGTCCATGATTGACAGTCATAAGCTACAACTTGTTTTCTATTATATGCGCACAACTCAACTTACTATAGCACAGCCGTGGTAGGTATCCATGACATCGATGTTGGATGGACTGAGACGGTGCCATGGAGGAAACGTCATCAGCAGACTTGATCTTGAACATCAAGGACCGCGATTTGTGGAGAGATAGGAACACCTTCGCTAGGTGGCATGGCACTTGATGATGATGGTGATTCCTCTGTGGACCCTTGTACTCCCCGTGAGAGGTAATGGATATATGGTGCTAGCCCTATATTTGCACAGACCAATCAACACTAATTGGGTCATGTGTTGAACATTCCGTAGGTTTTCTTTAGTTGACATGACATTTCCCGATCCCCCAGTGTAGACTGGATCGCCCTGGTGGCTCAGGTCAATGAAACGCATCTCAAGGCTAGATTGGGATTTAAACACCAGACCACAGGGACGTCACGGAAGCGAGCTATCCAATACAACACCACGGCTACCTGCCTGGCGTGACCTGTGGTAAGTTCAGTTGTGCGAGTTTAATCTAGATCAATCATGTACCATGCCGGAAAGCGTGGGCGGTCATGACTCGCCATTTCACTCGATCACCAGAGTCGTGGATCAGCTCAGTGTTCCTGTCTCGTCCATACCATGTGGACAAGACATCCAGGTATTTTCCTCTCGGTCTTCCTCTTGGTCTGTTCCCTTCGATCTTGCTATTTGTTACTAAGTTCTCCAATCCATTTCTTCTCATAACATGTCCAAAACATTTTGACTGTCTACGTCTAATTTCTCTAATTATCATTGGTCATTGGTTTTTCTGTCTGTCCATGGTATTCTTTGCATTTTCGTCAGAAACCACATTTCTGCAGCCATCAGATGTTTTTCAGTCTGGCTGCTCATTGTCCAAACCTCACATCCATATAAGAGTACAGGTTCTATGTAGCATCTCAACACTCTTTTTCTCGTTTCAATTGACATCTTTTTATTGGTCAGAATGTTTTTCATCTTGCTAAAGGCTACTTTCGCCATGGCGATTCATAACGTTGAACAATGAGAGAGTCGGCAAGACACATAACGTTGAACAATGAGAGAGTCGGCAAGACACATAACGTTGAATAATGAGAGAGTCGGCAAGACACATAACGTTGAACAATGGGAGAGTCGGCAAGACACATCATGTTCAACAATGAGAGAGTCGGCAAGACACATATTGTTGAACAATAAGAAATGTTGGTTTCTCCTGGTATTAGTTTGTGTGTCGACTACTGTGATTCCAGATCGGATATGAGATTACAACGACCAGCTTCTGTAATGACTTTTATCAATGGTTTTCCCCTTGATCCTAATCTTAATGCTCAAGGTTCAACTGCCATCTGTAGAAACTTTCCTTCTACCACCATTTATCATCGAAACACTTAGGCTGGGTCATTGGTTTTGGTAAACAAGTTCTGTAGCTATTTTTCTTCTTGAGATCACTAAATATGAACTCGAGCGTAGTCAATACACGTGCTACTACTGCCACTACTGGGAATTACACTGGACTTATTTTCACGTGCGGATTAGCTTTCCCTATTACCAGATCTTGTTTCCCTGTACAGTGAAAGTATTTTCAGAAATGAAGAAGATATAAATGGAGTCAGCATTGGAGGACGAAACATCAATAACATTAGATATGCAGATGATACAGTATTAATTGCAGACAATGCGCAGGAACTGCAACAATTAGTAGATGCGGTTGTTGTACACAGTGAGCAACTGGGGTTAGAATTAAATTGTAAAAAGACACATGTTATGGTCGTCACTACGAAGAATGAAGTACCACAATGTAATATACATGTAAATGGGAATATTCTTCAACACGTGAATCGGTACAATTATCTCGAAACAGTCATAACATCTGATGGGAGATGCCTTGAAGAGATTAGAACAAGAATCGCCTATGGCGAAAGTAGCCTTTGGCAAGATGAAAAACATTCTGACCAATAAAAAGATGTCATTGAAACAAGAAAAAGAGTGTTGAGGGGATACATAGAGCTTGTTCTTCTGTATGGATGTAAAACTTGGACAATGTGCAGTCAAGCTGAAAAACATCTGATGGCTGCAGAAATGTGGTTTCTGAGGAAAATGCAAAGAATACCATGGACAGATAGAAAAACCAATGACCAAGTACTAACAGGAGACAAATGAAACTCGTAAATTGATTAGAGAAATTAGACGTAGACAGTCAAACTTTTTTGGACATGTTATGAGAAGAAATGGATTAGAGAACTTAGTGACAACTGGCAAGATCGAAGGGAACAGACCAAGAGGAAGACCGAGAGGAAAATACTTCGATGGCTTGGCCACATGGCATGGACAAGACATGAACACTGAGCTGATCCACGACGCTGGTGATAGAGTGGAATGGCAAGTCATGACCGCCCACGCTTTCCGGCATGGCACATGATTGATTGATTGATTACCAGTGTCCCTCGCCATCAGACGAATCCACTCCGACTTCTGGGGTACTTTTAATTTACACTCGCAAGTCAAGAAAGAGAATTCAACGTGAAATGTCCATTATCGAACTGAATGATAGAAAGAATTTTGTCACTTTGATGAGAACTACGGTGAATTATTTTGTTATATCTAGTTGGGATTTCTATGCTTCTGTTATTCTCACCACAAAAGTGGGAATATCTGAGCTGACACCGGGCGAAACCTCATGCTGAGAACTATCATCCTGTTGTTCTAGTGAAATTTTAAATTACATATTTATTGATTAATCATATTATAGTTTAAATTAATGGTTCTCAACCGGTGAGGAATTCCCCCCCCCCCCCAGGGGGAATTTTAGGATTTCCGGGGGGGGGGGGGGGGGGGTGAAGATTATTTCAAGATCGCATTAATACAAGAACCAATTACTTCATATTGTCTTTCCCTTCATACTTTACGGTTCTGTAAGTCTCATCCTTCTAAAATTCATTTTATAAAGTAAGTAGACCCACAATTCACGTTTTATGTGGACGTCTAGACTTGTTTTAGTAGTATGTGCTTCCATTATTACGTATACTGTGTAGGAGCGGGGGGAGGGGGATTTTAGGTAGGAAATACGAAAGGGCGGGAATGACGTTCTGAAAATATGGTGAAGGGGGGCACGGCCAAATTTTTAGGTAGGAAATACGAAAAAAAGAAAGGGGGGGGGAGGATGACGGTTCTGAAAATATGGTGAAGGGGGACGCGGGCCAAGAAAGGTTTAGAACCACTGGTTTAGATCATTTAATGCCATCATCATTTCACATCACTATTTATAGTATACGTGAATGTCTTGTGTCTCGAATATCACTAGCTGACTGTCATCATACCACAAACCATTATATTATAATATTATGATTGATTGATTTATATAAAGACCTGGAAAGTAAGTAATCACAGTAGCTGTTTGTTTAACCAATGTTGTCGAAGTGTGTGTGATTGTGTATGTTTAACTCATAGTTCTATTTTAGTATTGTCCAAGTATTTGTGATTGTGTATGTTTACATGTTTACTTAAAGTACTTGGTGGGGGAAAAGGGAGAGGAGTCTCGTTTTGTTACCCAGGGATGGGGGATTGTCAGGGAGGTAATCTGTTTGTCATTGCGACAAATGCAAGAAAAATGCCGTGAACAGAATCAACCACTGTTTATTGCCTTCATCGACCTCACAAAGGCATTTGATTTGGTCAGTCGTGAGGGTCTGTTCAAGGCACTAAAGAAGATTGGCTGCCCACCAACTCTTCTGTCCATTGTGGAATCGTTCCACACAGGCATGAAGGGTATAATCAAGTTTGATGGTGCAACTTCTGAAGAATTTGAAATCAAGAGTGGAGTTAAGCAAGGTTGTGTACTAGCTCCCACCCTCTTTGGAATATACTTTTCACTTCTACTGAAATATGCATTTCGTGATCAGGATGGTGGTATATACATTCACTCACGCTCAGATGGCGGCCTCTACAATGCTCAGAGATTGAAGGCTAAGACCAAAATTAGGAGGGTACTGATCAGAGAGTTGCTTTTTGCAGATGATGCTGCAGTTACGACCCACTCTGAGGAAGAATTGCAATGTCTACTATCTGCATTCTCCAATGCTTGTTCTGAATTTGGTTTAACAATTAGCAAAAAGAAGACACAGATTATGTCACAAGGTGCACATGAGGTACCATCAATCTTTATTGACGACGCCGAACTAGAGATAGTAGACCATTTTACATATCTAGGATCAGTGGTAAATAGCAAATTATCCCTAGATCAGGAAATCAACACCCGGATTGGTAAGGCAGCAACAACAATGAACAGGTTAAGAAAAAGAGTCTGGGAGAACAGGAAGCTTACTGCCAAAACAAAAGTCCTTGTCTATCAAGCCTGTGTCCTTAGTACTCTTCTCTATGGCAGTGAAACCTGGACAACTTACTCACACCAAGAGAACAATTTAAACAGCTTTCATATGCGGTGTCTGCGAAGAATTCTTGGTATTAAGTGGCAAGACAAAATCACAAATACTGAAGTATTGGAAAGATCAGGTTGTGTGACAGTTTATTCCATGCTCAGTCTTCGTAGACTTAGATGGATAGGACATCTTAGGAGGATGGATGATGGTAGAATACCAAAGGATATCTTTTTTGGTGAATTACAGATGGGTAAGAGATCTCAGGGTCGGCCTCTACTACGATACAAAGATGTGTGTAAGCGGGACATGATTGATGCAGGCATTGATAATGCACATTGGGAGCAAGTCGCCGCTGAACGTGTTGCATGGAGGGCAAATATCAGAAATGGAATAAAGTCAAAGGAGAAAATTATTGCAGAAAAGTCACACACCAAGCGTTTGAGACGTAAGATGGTGCATGATGGTGGAAATGACCACGTGTTCGCATGCACCCACTGTGAACGGACATTTACAGCGCAAATTGGCCTTATCAGTCACACTCGCTACCGCCATAGTTAAAAGTTATTATGCCTTTTTAGAGCACAAACTATCGTCTGTCAAGACGGCAAGGTGCCAATGATGATGATGATGAATCTGTCCTACCTGGTTTTTCTTGCAGATACTTAATTCTAGGTACCTATCCTCCTCCTTCCCACTCCCTCGGGATATCAAGACCAGCTACTTTTACTGTTCTACGAACAATGTCCAGTTCTGCCCCTGTCTATCTAGGGACTTTGTCTTTAATCAGCTCAACAGAGACATTTGTCCTGAGATTGCTCATTTGGACCAGGACTGCCAGGGATTTGAAACCGAGCAAACTAGAACGCCAGTTTGAGCTCTAACCCAGTTTATGATAAAATTGATATAGACAGCCTTGTGTAGAATCCAGAGCAAACGCAATGTCTGAGTATGACTATGTGTGCTGCTTATTTCATCCAATATAATATTCGTCTATTCATTTCATATATATAACACTACAATATGCACCTGGCGGCAAGAGACATAATGGTGAACAACGGATCATCCATATACTTCAGACATTCGGCACACCTTCGGGAATATTTCCAGGCAATAAATTGTGCAATATATTATTTGTGGCTTCTGTATGTAGAATCAAACTTCTGGCTGCAGAAGTCTATTTCGTCCAACCGCTGTGTTCTATGGTGGAATCAGCCTCTGTGAGAGTTGAATAAAGAGATTTGCGTGACAATGTGGGATGGAGCTTGACCCCTCACTATCTACTTGTTCCTCTTCTCCTTCTTCTTGTTCTTCTTGTTCTTCTTGTTCTTCTTCTTCTTCTTCTTCTTGTTCTTCTTCTTCTTCTTCTTCTTCTTCTTCGTTCCTCTGTCAAGGGAAATGCCTTACATCAAGCTAGATATGCACCTCAGAGGTCAGGATATCCCACTTGTATATGCCTTTGTTTAAGGTTTATTTCCTCTAACACAGTGGTTCTGAACCTTTTTTGGCCCATTCCCCCCTTCACCATATTTTCAGAACGCCATTCCTCCCTTCCTATCAAAAATTTGGCCCGTTCCCCCCTTCACCGTATTTTCAGAACGTCATTCCTTTCATATTTTCTATCTATTTCCTATATTAACACTCCAACACCAACTGTAATGCTGTGTTCAGAGGCGGTGGAAAGAACGCAGGCAATGAATTACCTGGGGATACGGTTTGATCGAAGCCTTGCTTATAATGAGCACATAGACCAGGTGATAACAAAGGCCAAGCGGGGTTTGGCAGCGATGCGGGTGATGGCGGCAGCAAACTGTGAGCAGCGCCAGTCTATGTCTTCTGTACGAGGGGCTGGTCATGTCTGTTTTGGAGTATGCGATGGCAATCCTGACTCTCAGCCATAAGCAGATAGAAAGGATGGAAAGGATACAGAATGAAGCTATGCGCATTATTCTTGGATGTACAAGAGATACAGCATGCAGGGCGATGCGCTATCTTCTTGATTTTCCAACCATTGAAGAGAGAATGCAAGGTTGCAGGGCACGCGCCTACCTCAGAATTAACGCAAACACACAACATCCACTGCATAGTGAAATTAGGAAGGTGAAGGGCAGCAGGTTAAAAAGAGGACGGTCGTGGATGGGTCAAGCCGAAGACATTCTTTCAACAGGTGTGTTCACTTGAGGACTTAGAACATGGCGAGGAGTGGGTGCAAGTGCCAACAGACTTCTGCACATCCTTTTCAGTTTGCATCCAACTAGATAGAAAATGCAGACAAGAAAATCCGGCTGCTGTTGAGGCTGAAGTACAAGCGTTGATCTTCGAGAATTCGCTAGACGGTGACGCTGTCATCTACACAGATGGGTCGGTCGTCCAACATGTGAGAAGCTCATGGGCCTTTACAGCTCGGGCCGGAGGAGAGAATTGTGAAGGAGGACTCTGGTGCTTTCACTGAAACCACAAGTAGCCTGACCATGGAAGTCATGGCAGTAAGTAAAGCAATAACATGGCTCGAGACACAGACATTCACTAGGGCTTGTTTCCTTAGCGACTCAATGAACATGATCAAGAGGATAGAGGAGGAGTCGATCCGAAGAGAATGGTTGCTGCCTCTGGAGCGGTCTCGACTGGCAAAGATTAGTTTCATCTTCGTGCCAGGGCATGCGGGAGTACAAGGAAATGAGCGGGCTGACAAGCTCGCAGGTGAGGCTACTGTGGAGGGCGGACGCGCCATGGACCAGGCCGACATTCTGAATGCTCTACGAGAAGTAAGACTTTTGCGAGAACCAAGTGATGACTGTGAATCTACAACAATGGCCAGACTGCGAGAGCAGCAAATTAAAAGAGGGGTGGCCAAACAAGAACACTACGCAGGAAGCCAAAGAAGATTGATAAACCAACACAGAACTGGCGTCGTTAGCCGCTACACGCTGCGGGATTTGCTGAGGAGGGGATCCGAGCACTTATGGACTGAATGGTTCGACGTGCAATGAGGATGATCTGTCGACTAACTAACTAACTAACTAACTATATTTCCTATCAAAAAATCCCCCCACCCCTACACAGTATACGTAAAAATGGAAGGTAAATGTAATAGCATAAACTAAAACAAGTCTAGACATCCACATAAAACATGATTTGTGGGTCTACTTACTTTATAAAATGAGGTTTAGAAGGACGAGACATACATAACTGTAAAGAATGAAGAGAAAAACTATGTCAAGTAATCGGTTCTTGTATTAACACGATCTTGAAATGGTCTTCATTCCCCCCCCCCCCTGGAAACCCTGAAATTCCCACCTGGGGGGGGGGGGAATTCCCCACCGGTTGAGAACCACTGCTATAACAGATTCCACCCAAGGAAACCAGCTTTGTCTACCAGTTGGCAGGTTTCCTAACACTTTTGCCAGTGTGGCAGCCTTAATGCCTACTCTTACCCCTATGTATTACAGGCTGCTAAACTCTGTACTATGCGTCAGCACCCGACACTCCTGTATCCTGTTCTGCATGAGTTGTTTTGTTATTTATTGCATTGATAACCCCACTGCCAACAACAGTTCAAGAGAAAGATTTTCCTAGTTGCCCGTCAGACGGTTCAATATTTCATGTATCCACTTCAATGCGTTTTTGGAAGGAAGATAGCATCCGGACATAGTTCATATTGTACAGTGTTACCTCGTGCAGGAAGCATTGAATTTATGAAAGGGTTGTCAGTTCAGTGTTACCCGCAGGAAGTGACTCATGACATGCGCAGTGTCAAAGAAACCGCACTTGTATAAATCTTGATATACGCGCACTTACGCGGTGATACAAACAGATCGTGGTATCAGCGTTCACTGGAGCAGAAGTTCTTATTTGTTTGAAGTGTTTTGGTGCTTTCCATGATTGAATATTTGCCCTGTAGCATGATGTACTTTGTGGCGATAGCTGCATTTCAGTGGCTGCAATTTCAGATATAGAAGTGTTCGGCACAAAGTCAAATGCAGGTTTGTTTGTATAATGTTTGTGGGAGGTCTGTATCACGGAAGTATAGTTTATATTGATTTTATTTATAGCTGAGTGTGTGGTTAAGGTACTGTGTTTTCTTTGAAGCCGTGTGTTCAATAATGAGACAGTACTTTTCTTTCAATAATGAGACTGAGTACTTTTCTTGGGAGAGAGTGCATCTTGGTGACGGATTTATTCCTGTAGCAAACTGTTTGCAAACTAACGATTGTCCGGGACTGAAGGAAATAAAGTAATACGTATTTCGTAGAAACATGTAAAGTAACAGCTGACATACGTTGGGTGACATTAACAACGGCATGGGAGTGACGGCATTAAACTAACAGAACTATTTAAAGTTGCAGCTGATATCTATCCATCATGTGCCATGCCGGAAAGCGTGGGCGGTCATGACTCGCCATTTCACTCGATTACCAGAGTCGTGGATCAGCTCAATGTTCCTGTCTCGACCATGCCATGTGGCCAAGCCATCCAGGTATTTACTTCTCGGTCTTCCCCTTGGTCTGTTCCCTTCGATCTTGCCAGTTGTCACCAAGTTCTCAAATTCATTTCTTCTCATAACATGTCCAAACAATTTTGACTGTCTACGTCTAATTTCGCTAATCAATTTACTATTTTCAGAAACCTCTTAAGCAGTGGTTCTCAACCTTTTTTGGTCTGTTCCCCCCTTCACCATATTTTTAGGACATCATTCCCCCCTTACCATATTTTAGAACGTCATTTCCCCCCCCCCTTTTTGTATTTCCTCCCTAAAAATTTCCCCCTGCCCCTACACAGTATACGTAATAATTGAAGCTAAATTTAATAGCACATACTAAAACAAGTCTAGACATGTACATAAAATGTGATTTGCGGATCTACTTACGTTATAAAATGAATTTCAGAAGGGTGATGCGTACAGAAGCGTAAAGTATGAAAGGAAAAACAAGATCAAGTAATCGGTTCTTGTATTAACGCGATCTTGAAATAATCTTCATCCCCCCCCCCCTGGAAACCCCAAAATTCCCCCCTGGGGGGGGGGGGGGGGAATTCCCCACCGGTTGAGAACCACTGCTCTAAAGTAACAGAAACCTTTTCAGGTAACAGAAACCTCTAAAGTAACAGAAACCTTTAAAGTAACACAAACAACTAAAGTAACAGAAACCTTTAAAGTAACACAAACAACTAAAGTAACAGAAACCTTTAAAGTAACACAAACAACTAAAGTAACAGACACATTTAAAGTAACAGAAACAACTAAAGTAACAGAAACCTTTAAAGTAACACAAACAACTAAAGTAACAGAAACCTTTAAAGTAACACAAACAACTAAAGTAACAGAAACCTTTAAAGTAACACAAACAACTAAAGTAACAGAAACCTTTAAAGTAACACAAACAACTAAAGTAACAGAAACCTTTAAAGTAACACAAACAACTAAAGTAACAGACACATTTAAAGTAA
The DNA here is from genome assembly GCA_014155875.1 of Cepaea nemoralis. Classification (NCBI taxonomy): domain Eukaryota; kingdom Metazoa; phylum Mollusca; class Gastropoda; order Stylommatophora; family Helicidae; genus Cepaea; species Cepaea nemoralis. The sequence continues at coordinate 225,877 of JACEFZ010028219.1, forward strand.
CACAAACAACTAAAGTAACAGACACCTTTAAAGTAACACAAACAACTAAAGTAACAGACACCTTTAAAGTAACAGAAACCTTTACAGTAACATCGATACAGACTGGGAACTAACAACCGTCTGTGGGTGGGGGTGGGGGAGGGGGCACAGAAATAAAGACAACACAAATGGTTTTACCAAATAAGGTTTCACGGATCAACGGAATGTGCGATGCTTTTGTACAATATAGGTTAAATGTCTGATCGTTAACCTTGGTTGACCGCACAAAGGGTTAGTTTATTTGCTTCTTCTTCTTCTTCTTCTTCTTCTTCTTCTTCTTCTTCTTCTTCTTCTTCTTCTTCTTCTTCTTCTTCTTCGTCTTCTTCTTCTTCTCAGTACAGTGGGTTTAATGTTAGAGTTCAATAGTCTAAGTTGTTGCTAAATTTAATTTTTGTTTACTTCCATAAACTTCCCAGTACTTAAAACCTTCTCTTGCATTATTTTAAGTACTATTTTGATATCGTTATCTATTCATCCCTATTTGTCTACATTGCCATCCAAACAGGTTCATGATTCTGTCCCTGGAATTGAGGTTTCACCAAGGGAGTTCGGGTTATCACTGGCTTGGTTTATTCTCATTTTCTTTGACTATTTCTTGTGAATCTTTGCGCCGAATTGCTGTGACCTCACATCCAATGTTGTTAGTTTATCTGGCTTCTTATTGTGACCTCACATCCAGTGTTGTTAGTTTATCAGGCATCTGATTGTGACCTCACATCCAATGTTGTTAGTTTATCAGGCATCTGATTGTGACCTCACATCCAATGTTGTTAGTTTATCAGGCATCTGATTGTGACCTCACATCCAATGTTGTTAGTTTATCAGGCATCTGATTGTGACCTCACATCCAATGTTGTTAGTTTATCAGGCATCTGATTGTGACCTCACATCCAATGTTGTTAGTTTATCAGGCATCTGATTGTGACCTCACATCCAATGTTGTTAGTTTATCAGGCATCTGATTGTGACCTCACATCCAATGTTGATAGTTTATCAGGCATCTGATTGTGACCTCACATCCAATGTTGTTAGTTTATCAGGCATCTGATTGTGACCTCACATCCAATGTTGTTAGTTTATCAGGCATCTGATGGTGTGTGTGAAACAGGAGGGCAGTGTCGTTAGCCAAGTCCAGAGCATCCAGCTTCTTTGTCAGCGTGGCCACATGGATAACAGCGCTCAATCTTAAACTTCCTATGCGCTGAAGGTGGGGTAGCTGGACCAATCCCTTCACCGGTAATTTGGGCTTACACGTTAACTAGTCGTTCAGAAAGCAATGGCAAAGTGTTGAACGTAAAATTGTCTAGTAAATCAACACTGGGTTGGAGTTGAATACAATGGGCATTCCAACCTGTATATACGGGAGTCGTTCTGAAAGTAATGCACCACATCATTTCTCTAAGCTAATAATGAAGATAGACGCATGAAATTTTGCCCACTTTAAATATGTCATGTACCAACTGTGTGTACCAAATTGCAACCTAACCGGCCAAATAATATGGATGCAATAAATCGTTGAAATTGAGCGTATTAGACGCATGCGTTATAAGCAGCGAATTGTGATAGAATTTCTTGTTGCAGAGAAGGAAACTGTTGTGAACATTTAAAGGCGTCTGTGTGATGTGTATGAAAGTTTTACAGTGAAGAGGAGTACAGTCAGTTGCTAGGTTCAGAGAATCAGGAAGTGGAGAAACGGAGCTGCTTGATCGGCCGCGCGGTGGACGTCCTGCCACAACCACAACGCAGAAATGTTGAAATGCGCTGAGAGCATTATTGAATATTCTTAATGATAGGTGAACATGGTGAAGGCGTGATTCATGCGGTGAAGAAGTGGTTACATGATTCAGACAAACATCTGGTATCATGGTGAAGGCGTGATTCATGCGGTGAAGAAGTGGTTACATGATTAAGACAAACATCTGGTAACATGATGAAGGAGTGATTCATGCGGTGAAGAAGTGCCTACATGATTAAGATAAACATCTGGTATGGGAAAGGAATACACGCACTTGTTTGGCATAAAGTCGTACAAGTTGATGGGGATTATGTTGAATAATACCCATGTTTACATGGCGAATCCATGTATATTGTGTATAAATGTCATTCTTTTTTTAATAAACAACTCCTGAGACAAAACGACGTGGTGCATTACTTTCTGAGCGCCTCTCGTATATCTTCATTATTTTCTTGCTTATCCTCCTCTGCTTCCAAAACCTACAACCTCTTAGCCAGATGGACAATTTGTTTTCAGTCTGACAACCCCCGTTCCACCACCCGCCAATGAGAGAGGCATGAGGAGTCGAATCTGACTCAGTCTCACACAGTGTGCAACGTAGAGAAATAGTGAAATGAGATTGGTCTAACCGTTGTACTGCATTGCACACTAACACCTGACTCCACTAATATCTGACTCCACTAAGACCAGACTCCTTTAAGACCTGACTTCACTAAGACCTGGCTCAACTCAGACCTGACTCCACTAAGACTTGACTGCACTAAGACCTGACTCCACTAAAACCTGACTCCACTAACACCTGGCTCCACTCAGACCTGACTCCACTAACATCTGACTCCATTAAGACCTGACTCCACTAAGACCTGACTCCACTAATATCTGACCCCACAAAAATCTGACTCCACTAAGCCCTGACACCACTCAGACCTCACTCCACTAACACCTAACTCCACTCAGACCTAACTCCACTCAGACCTGACTCCACTAACACCTAACTCCACTCAGACCTAACTCCACTCAGACCTGACTCCACTCAGACCTGACTCCACTCAGACCTAACTCCACTCAGACCTAACTCCACTCAGACCTGACTTCACTAACACCTAACTCCACTCAGACCTAAATCCACTCAGACCTGACTCCACTCAGACCTAACTCCACTCAGACCTAACTCAACTCAGACCTGACTCCACTAACACCTAACTCCACTCAGACCTGACTCCACTCAGACCTAACTCCACTCAGACCTAACTCCACTCAGACCTGACTCCACTAACACCTAACTCCACTCAGACCTAACTTCACTCAGACCTTACTCCATTAACACCTAACTCCACTCAGACCTAACTCCACTCAGACCTGACTCCACTAACACCTGACTTCACTAACACCTAACTCCACTCAGACCTAACTCCACTCAGACCTGACTCCATTAACACCTAACTCCACTCAGACCTAACTCCACTCAGACCTGACTCCACTAACACCTAACTCCACTCAGACCTGACTACACTCAGACCTGACTCCACTAACACCTAACTCCACTCAGACCTAACTCCACTAACACCTAACTCCACTCAGACCTGACTCCACTAACACCTAACTCCACTCAGACCTGACTCCACTAACACCTAACTCCACTCAGACCTAACTCCACTAACACCTAACTCCACTCAGACTTAACTCCACTAACACCTAACTCCACTCAGACCTGACTCCACTAACACCTAACTCCACTCAGACCTGACTCCACTAACACCTAACTCCACTCAGACCTAACTCCACTAACACCTGACTCCACTCAGACCTGACTCCACTAACACCTAACTCCACTCAGACCTAACTCCACTAACACCTAACTCCACTCAGACCTGACTCCACTAACACCTAAATCCACTCAGACCTAACTCTACTAACACCTAACTCCACTCAGACCTAACTCCACTAACACCTAACTCCACTCAGACCTGACTCCACTAACACCTAACTCCACTCAGACCTGACTCCACTAACACCTAACTCCACTCAGACCTGACTCCACTCAGACCTGACTCCACTAACACCTAACTCCACTTAGACCTGACTCCACTAACAACTAACTCCACTCAGACCTGACTCCACTAACACCTAACTGCACTCAGACCTGACTCCACTCAGACCTGACTCCACTAACACCTAACTCCACTTAGACCTGACTCCACTAACACCTAACTCCACTCAGACCTGACTCCACTAACACCTAACTCCACTCAGACCTGACTCCACTCAGGCCTGACTCTACTAACACCTAACTCCACTCAGACCTAACTCCACTCAGACCTGACTCCACTAACACCTAACTCCACTCAGACCTAACTCCACTCAGACCTGACTCCACTAACACCTAACTCCACTCAGACCTAACTCTACTCAGACCTGACTCCACTAACACCTAACTCTACTCAGACCTAACTTCACTCAGACCTGACTCCACTAACACCTAACTCCACTCAGACCTGACTCCACTAACACCTAACTCCACTCAGACCTGACTCCACTCAGAACTGACTCCACTAACACCTAACTCCACTCAGACCTACTCCACTCAAACCAGACTCCACTCAGACCTGACTCCACTAACACCTAACTCCACTCAGACCTGACTCCACTCAGACCTGACTCCACTCAGACCTGACTCCACTCAGACCCGACCTGAATTACAAAAGTAAAGCTGTACAAACACAATGAGTAAATCAATGAAGAGTAGTCAGCTTTACAATGCCACAATCACAAGTAACAGATCAGATGTTAGTTAGTTAGTTCGTTAGTTAGTTAGTTACTTAGTTAGTTAGTTAGTTAGTTAGTTAGTTAGTTAGTTAGTTAGTTAGTTACTTACTTAGTTAGTTAGTTAGTTAGTTAGTTAGTTAGTTAGTTAGTTAGTTAGTTAGTTAGTTAGTTAGGTAGTTAGTTAGTTAGTTAGTTAGTTAGTTAGTTAGTTAGTTAGTTAGTTAGTTAGGTAGGTAGGTAGGTAGTTAGTTAGTTAGTTAGTTAGTTAGTTAGTTAGTTAGTTAGTTAGTTAGGTAGGTAGGTAGGTAGGTAGGTAGTTAGTTAGTTAGTTAGTTAGTTAGTTAGTTAGTTAGTTAGTTAGTTAGTTAGTGAGTTAGTTAGTTAGTTAGTTAGTTAGTTAGTTAGTTAGTTAGTTAGTTAGTTGCGGTTTCAACTTCACGGCAAAGGGTCGTCCCATAATACTCCGTTCCTGTGCCAGTGAATATCAATCAAAATGCTCCCCACTGCCAAATGTGAAAAGTAGAACAGAGGGGTCTCGGCGAACCAACAACCCGCACAAGACGTTGTGAATTAAAGCATTCTCTAGCACACAAACAACAATCAGCCACTGACACGACTGAAACAATCAGCATACACACATTGCGCACATGTTTAGGGAGGCAGAGCATTAGTAGAATAGTCCGGAGTGTTAGAATATCAATTCTTCATTGTCTAGCTGTAAAATGATTGAGGGTCTATTTTCTAACTCCGCCATTCCGTTCGATGGTGTCATTTTTTTCTGAGGTCCCAGGGTGTTATCAGCGGAACTCTGTGCAACGGATCCGGTAGACATTATGGCAATGCCAAGAGAGACTGAGATATTTAGGGGGAAACGCGGTGCAACGAAGCCTGTCCTCTTGTCCTTTCTTCCTCTTAATTAATCAGTTCCGTTAACAATCCGGGGTGTCCTCCTCTTCTGCATATTGACAATCCTTTCTTTTAGTTTCAGTTGCCTTTGCAACAGTCCCCGGGTCTTGCTCTGCGTTTGTCTGGCTACATATATCCGTTGTGTCCACATATATCCACTGTGACTACATATAGCCATTCCATCCATATATATCCACTGTCTCTATATATATCCACAGTTTCTACATATATCCATTGTGTCTACTTATAGTTTCAAAGCGTCACCACCAATCACACGCGTACAGCGGCTGTCTACCTGTTGTTACCTTCCATTGGCAGGTAAAACTGTCTTTAGCTTGGTTTAATGTATTTTTTACCTACTGCCGTAGAGCAAGATCCCAGTATTATGTTGACCATGTTTCTGGTTTATACAAATCTGTAGGAATTACCCCAGTCTCAGATGTGTTCATGGTTGCTCAGCGAGATTGTATCTCTGCCGTGGCAATGTCCTCCCTCCATGGGGTTACCAGTAAAAGTACAGGCCCTACTTTCACACCTCGAGGCGTTTTGGGGATCAAATGTAAACTTAATATTTGTATAGCCCCATAGACAATAGATGGGTGACGTGGTTAATATCACATCGAACGCCTTTATTTCCCGTAGCGTTTTTTCGGTACTCAGGGACGGCCGGGCCGAAAGGGGAGCAAAGCTGAATTTTGAAAGCAAAAACATTACACAACCTAACAACAAAACTTTTTTGTTTTTTGTTTTGTTTTTGGTGCCAAATATTTTACACGAGATTTTGCATAAAAGAGGCCTGCTATATCCAAATATCACATGTATTTTTCTGTAGCAGCTATGTTTTTTATATACAGGCTTTGTGGTGTAACCGCATGTGTTACTTCACTTTTGTGTTGATACATGAGAGAGACTATCGGTATAACTTCATATGTTACTTCACTTTTGTGTTGATACATGAGAGAGACTATCGGTATAACTTCATATGTTACTTCACTTTTGAGAAGCTTGGAGTATAGCTTCATATGTTACTTCACTTGTAAGTTGTTTCACAAGAAGCAAAAAGCCGAAGAGTTGGTTCAATCATCGGTCTAACACGCATGGACACTCTTTGTTTAATCACCGCTGAGAAAAGGGAAGTTACTCTCTCGAGTAAACTAATGTAAAAAACACTAATCCAGAACACTAGACGGCAACTGCTCTGGCAAACTTGGTTCATTCCCTTAGGCTTCATGTCAACCCTGTCGGTCGTTGTGCTAATATCCTAAACATAGTTTAGCAATGTGGCCTTCCAACATCATTATCATGCTCCATGCCGACAGTCGTGGGAAATCATGACTCACCATCTCACTGGACTACCGTCTAAGATCAGGTCTGTGTTTTCGCCCTGGTTACGTCATTTCGCCGACTGTATGTGTACTTATCGTCTGTGTCTCCTTATTGCTGTTTTCCCACAAATTTATCTGTTATAGCTATGCCTTCAAATGTATAAGGGGCGTTCATTTGAAATTCGTTCGTGCCGAATCGCGCGTAATTGCGTACGTTGAACATGATCATGTCATAGTCATGTGATAAGTACTGACCAATGAATAAAAGAGCACGTGCTTATCGTCACATGATGCATAGGTTCTGTTTCTGACCGTTGAGAAAATGGCCGGGTTGATCTCAAATCCGTCCAAAGAAGCTCAAAGAGTGGTGATTCAAATTCTTTCATTTGAAGGATGTCGACCAGTGGACATTCATCAAAGAATGCAGGCAGCGTACGGTAAAAATGTGTGTCAAAGACAACAGTGACAGACTGGGCACGAATGTTTCGTAAAGGACATCACTTCACGACAGATCTTCGACGGCCGAGTCAAGAGCATTTTGTTGGAACAGAAAAAATCCATAGGCAAAATTGATGCAGCAGTACAGATGAACCGTTGTCGAAGCATATGTTCGCTAGCGAAAGAATTTGATGTGTCCATTGGGACAGTTCAAAAGGTCTTTCGTAAGAAACTGCAATATCGGAAGGTATTCACAGTGGGTACCAGGGATGTTGACCGACCACCAAAAAGAGGAACGTATGGGATGATGTTTGAATGACTTGCTGCGTTACAGGGTGGAGGGTGGTGCATTTCTCTTCCGCATAGTGGCAGTCGATGAATCATGGTGTCACCACTTTGAGCCGAGCAGCAAAAGACAGAGCATGCAATGGAAGCATGCTGGATCACCAAAAGCCAAAAAATTCTAGTCACAGGTTTCCGCTGGTAAGGTTATGCTGGGCGCATTTTTTGACCATGTTGGCCGACTTTAAAGAACCTGGTGTTAACATCAACTCTACTCACTACTTGCAAACACTAGCAAGCTGCAAAAAGCCATCAAGAATAAACGACCGGGCATGCTTTCTCGCGGTGTAATTTTGTTGCACGATAATTCTCGTCCGTATGTCGCAAAGATTGTCCAGGAAGCATTAGCAAGGAAGAAGAGGGAAATTCTGTGACATCCAACCTATAGTCCTGATTTGTCACCATCTGATGTTCATTTGTTCGGACCTCTAAGAAAATCTCTCAAGGGGCAATGATTTCACACAGAAACAGACGTAATGAACGCGGTCAACACTTGGTTCAGTGAGTAACCACAATCCTTTGTTGCGGACGGCATTCGCCGCCTACCTAAGCAATGGGATGCTTGCCTGAATACCTACAGCGACTTCTTCTGACCAACCCATAGTGCATAATTAATTCAAAATGAATGCTTTGTTTAATTCTACCACACCTGTTAATGTTTCTTTCATGCTTTTGTAATAAAGCCCTTGGAACGGGTTTCAAATGAACGTCCCAAATATTTCTTCCCATAACATGCCTGACATTTAACAACGTCTATTATCTGTAATCAGTTTGCGGTTTTCATCGGCTTCTTAATTAACAGCCTCATTCATGTTTCTAACTGTGCAATATTGGTTTTTTCTTGTTTTTTTGTTTTTTTTTTTATTTTGTTTGCATTTTCCCCAGAAAGGGCATTTCTGCTTCCATTAGATGTTTCTCCGCATGTCTGCATACTGTCCATGTTTCACATTTACATAACAGTATCGGCTCAATATAGCACAAGTGAACTTATTCCAAGGCAGGCGAGTTAGCGCAGTTAAGTTTGTGTTTATTATTCGCTCAATTTAAATTTAAGTATAGTCCACCTGGACCACACTAGCATGTGGGTTAACTTTCCCTATTACAAGTGTCCCACGCCATCAGGCGAACTCACTCCGACTTTTGAGGTACTTGTAATGTAGGTCCCAAAGACCGGGACGAGAGGTCAACATTTTAATCCGACTGAACGGTGTAGGGGTTTGACCCCGCTACTTCGTTATCAGCACACCTGAAGTTAAAGAGCCACCGCTTGTATCCATTCGGGCTGACCTCCAGTGCAGTTACAAGGTGGCCACGCTGATAATATAATAAGCGCGGTCAGACGAGAGCACCACGCCAGCGCTCGTCGTCCACTACTTGAGGAAAAGACTGATCACCCATCCCATCGTGCAATCCGACCTACACAATGTGATGGCCCTTCCGTATCACGCGGTCATAGCTGCTTCCTGCATCCGGACATCTTTTTTACGAAGGGGCTTCAAAAGAAAACCTAATTTATTTTTTTTAAATATTATAACTATCATCCTGTGCCTTGCTGGCTGTTGTGGGCGATCATGCCTCTCCACAAAATGCTATCTCCGACGGCATGAATCAATTCGTGTGTTGGCTTCCTTACGTGCCATGATACAAGACTGTTAAGAATCTACTCCCGCTCTCTTCCTTTATCCCTCTTTCCGCAAATCTTTCTGGTTGTCACGACATGTTCCAGTTTGTGTCTTCTCAAAAAGTGGCCAAAGAACGAGGACTGCCTCTTTCTGATGTTTGTGATAAGTTGTGTTTGCGACTTAGCTACCCTTAAAATGTCCAGATTGCTTAGTTTGGCTGTCCAATTAATTTTCAGTATTCTTCTTTACATACACACACACACACACACGCGCGCGCGCGCGCGCACGCACGCACGCACACACACACACACACACACATGAAAAAGTAAAGAACAAATGTATTATTTTGTTATGTAGTCACCTCTGCATTCAATGCAAGTCCTCCAGCGCCGATGAAGTGTTTAAATTCCTGTAAAGAAATAATTATTTTGGTCGCGAGCGTAACCACTCATGTACCCCCCGCTACAGCTCGTCCTAGGACCTAACAGTTTTGAAACTTCCTACTCCATTCATACACTTGTTGGACTGACAGGCATGCATCACCATACAGAATCTTCATTCGCCGATGAAAGTCTACAGGTTTCACCCCTTCACTGATCAAACATCGGATAACAGAACACTGCTCCTCCTTGCCGCAAAAGTGGAGAGGCCATCTTCAAACTGTCCTTATGAAGTCACCGTTTTCGTCTGCACCGTGATGTCTCGTGCTGAATACTCTTGACATGCTTAACAACAATATTGACAGGTTACAAGACAATGGCATGGTTATTGTAATTTCTATCACACTGTTAAGGTTGTCATTTGTATCCCCCATGTATATGTTACCGATGTCCTCATTGCAAGTGAAGCCTTGTATTCGTATGTGTTCCATCTGGATAAAGATAGAAAAGTAATAATGCCAAGGTGGTTCTTGTTCAAATCTCCACAGGGCGTCTCCTGTTTGATGTAGTGACTGTCCCAAGATAGTTGAAATTTTCCGCATGTACTCAGGCATTGCGTTTTAACATTTCTTATCTTTGGTTTTTTTTCTTTTTTAAGCAGATGGCCATAAATTGTATTTTCTTGCATATGCATTCTAATCCTGGTTGCCCACTGCAAACATAACAACATCCGTGTATTGTTAATGGTGTGTTTGATTGTCTTCAGTTAATATTATATCAACATATCCTATATTTGGAAGACGTGCTAGCCTAGCGAAGTTGATAGCGTACTCCGCTGGTAATGTCATGAGTACAGGCACGTGGATTCAACGCCTGAGTCTTTCACTTGCCAAAATGAGGGAACCACTGGCCATCTCCTCCCCCTGGCTCTTAGGTCAACAAACTGATGCTATGACATCACAGTTCCATGTCAGGAAACTGCTTGGGAACAAATTATTATTTTATTATTATATCCTTATTTCTTTCACTCGCTTTGAACTCAAGTGTAGTCCATACACGTGCTATTATTTCTAGTGCATTTGACACTGAATTTTGCGTGTGGATCAGCTTTCAGACGAACCCACTCCAACTCATGATGTACCTCGGTATAAGCACACCGGATTTTTAAAAGCGAACGCTTTTATCCATTCATCCATGCTGACTTCTATTATCTATATCTATATAGATGATAAAGTGGTTGAGCAGCCTGTTTGGCGCTCCGAATGTCAAGAGTTCATTTCTGTACTGTATTTGATTCGTCTTCCGGTTTCAAGATGGCGACGGACGGTTGTGTTGTTTTGTGTTCGTTAACTTTTTCGCGTAGGGGATGGATTTATTCATCTCTTGCGTGTAATTGGTGTGCCAGGATGTAAAACCAGGAGTTTCTACTCAAGATCTGCGCGGGTGCTACGGAGTTCGTGCATCGAGCGAAGCCATCCTTGAGTGAATTTTCAGCAGCGTGTGTGGTTTTCTCAGTCTGTGTTCACGTTTTTTCAACATGGCGGAAGAACGTGTTTTTTCCGAGCGGTCAGCAGTCAACATAACGAAGCGGCGTGGTAGCCGCGCAGGGACAAAGAAGCAAGGTAAGCGCGGTGGTTTGAGGCGTTTTAGACTCAAGTGTCACCGTCTAGGACTCAGGAATATCCGTATTCTATATTGGAACTGTGCCAGTGTAAAACAACGGGGCTCTATTTTAGAAACCCTAGTTTACAGGAACGACATTGTAGCACTCCAGGAGACGAGACTGGGCGATCAGCTACTCCGAATTGCCGGCTTCAAATGTTTCTACAACAGACGACATCTGGGAACGGCGATTCTCGTTCGCGACAGCATGGTGGCGTCAGAGCTAGACATGTCCAGTTGGGACAGTGACGATATACAAATACAGGCGTTGAGAGTTCATTTCCAGTATACCATTCGTGTTGGTTAATGTTTATGCCCGCAATGCGAGTATGGACGCCCAGAAGTGGCAGTGCTTAAGTGGCATATTAGGCCACGAGAGAAATGTTATTTTCTGTGGTGACTTCAACGCTAAAGGCAGAGCATGGGGAAACACTTCCTCCAATACACAAGGGGAGGAGCTCGAGACTGCACTGGAAACCATCGACCTGGTTTGTATTAACAGTGGCTGTGTCACCAGGACAGCAAGCCGTCCAGGCGATCAGGACAGTGCTATTGATCTGGCGCTAGTTTCACCTTCACTCACTACAGTGTGTAGATGGGGTGTCCTAGGACACCATGGCAGCGACCACCACCCGTGCAGCATATTGGTGGAGAAAGGCAGAACCAGGCAGCACAAGCTAAAGGTAAAGACGTTCCAGTATGACAGTACAGGGCAAGATGTGGTGAGTAAAATAAGACGTGACAAGCGCAGAACGTTTCAGGGCAGGAAAAAAAGCTGGGAGCAGCCACCGTGGTGGAGTTTCGAGGTGGAGAAGGCTTGGGTGGATAAGCGTAGTGCTGTAAGGAGATGGCAAAATGCCAAGAGGAACAGAGCTGGTCATCCTAGTCCCTGCTTGCACTTAGAAAGAGAGATGCACACAAAAGTAAGCTATTTAAAAAAACTGGTCAGGGTGGTTAAAAGCGAAAAATGGGCAGAGGTGTGTCAAAGAGTAAGCACAGACAAGTCACTGAAATTGTTCTGGCGACTACATAAAAGCATGAGTGGTGTAGTCAAGAATAAGAGCATTTCTGACTTCCAAGGTGCTGACCTCACCTGGCAGAGGACTCACGAGGACAAGGGCAAAGCCCTCTTTGAACGCTACCTTGAGCAGAGCAACCAGACAGACATGGGAGGCCGAAATCTGGCCAAGGAGGTCACCTCAGACAGATGCAAGGCCCAGAACACTTCGGATGAAGACACAGTGACAGTGAAAGAAATCAAGGCTGTGCTTCGACGATCAAAAAACAGTGCTCCAGGTCCTGATGGCATAAGATACGACGACATAAATAGGTGTACCGACAATGAGCTAGAGAAACTAGCAGACATGTACAACAACAGTATAGGGAGTGCTAGCATCAAGGAGGAATGGTTACACAGCTATCTGATTCCCTTGCCGAAGCCTGACAAAGACCACACACAAATTCAGGGATATCGAATTATAACCATGCAGAATACAATAGGCAAGCTGCTGGAGAAGGTAATTGCCAGGAAAATATCAAGCCAACTAGAGAGGCAAGGTGTTTGCCCACCTACCCTGGGTGGGTCATCATCATCAAGTGCCGTGCCGGCTGGCGTAGGCGTTCATGGCTCTCCATAGATCTCGGTCTTTGGTTTTCTGGATCAACTCTGCTGCTGATATTCCTCCATGCCACCGTCTCAATCCATCCAGCATCACTTCTCTTGGTCTACCTCTGCCTCTCTTCCCCTCGATCTTTCCAGTTGTTACAATGTTCTCCAATGCCTCTCTTCTCATCACATGACCGAGGAAAGCTGTTTGTCTCTGTCTTATTGTTGTATATAATGTTCTAGTTTCATTAGCCTGTTTCAGGCAGTCGTCGTTAGTTACTCTGGCAGTCCAAGGAATTCGCAACATTCGTCTCAGGAACCACATCTCTGTTGCTTCTAATTTCTTCTTAATTTGTTCATTTACATTCCAAGATTCACTGCCATACAGCAAAACTGGTTCTACATAGCATTTCAGCACTCTCTTTCTTACATTCAGTGACAGTGACTTATTGCATAAGATACTCTTCATTTTATGAAATGCGGCTTTTGCCTGCCCTATTCTGCTCCTAATCTCTGTTGTACATCTTCCATCTGATGTTATAAATGCCCCTAGGTATCTAAAATTATCAACTTGGTTAAGGATTTTCCCTTCTATTTCTATGTCACATTTTGGTGTCACCATTTTCTTTGATATTACCATTGTTACTGTTTTCTTGATATTCAAGTTGAGTCCTTTCCTTGCACTCTCTGTTACTACAACGTCTAATAATTGTTGTAGGTCTGTTGAATTATCCGCCACCAATACTGTGTCATCTGCATAGCGTATATTATTTATATTATAACCTCCAACTAGTATTCCTGGCATCTCTTTGATCTCTCTCATTATTACTTCGCTATACAGGGAGAAAAGATCTGGTGACAAGACACACCCTTGTCGTACTCCTAGCTTTATCTGTTCGTAACTACCCTCTTTATTTCCCATTTTAATTGCTGCTACTTGGTTCCAGTAAATATTCTTTATTATTCTTAAATCTTTTCCATCAGTGTTGATATCTTCCAACATTTTAATCAGTTCATCATGTTTCACTTTATCAAATGCCTTAGTATAATCTATGAAGCACAAATATATGTCCCTCTGTTTCTCTATTGACCTTTCTATTAGTGTCCGCAATGTATAAATTGCATTGTTTGTGCCCTTTCCTTCCACAAATCCATACTGTTCTTCACTAATTTCCATTTTTATTTTCTTTTTGGTTCTTCTCATTATGATTCTGAGTAGAAGCTTAGTGATATGGTTTATAAGGTTAATTGTACGAAAATCTTCACAATCAATTGCTCCTGGTCTTTTTGGTATAGCTATAAATACAGATTTCAGCATATCACTGGGTAAATATCCACTGCTGTAAATATCATTCAACATTTTGGTTAATATATCTACTCCAAATTCTCCCAATACTTCTAATTCTTCTATTGTGATTTCATCTGGCCCAGCTGTTTTTCCTTTCTTCATACGTTTCATAGCGTCAGCGACTTCTTCTTTCAGAATAGGTGGACCTTCTAAGTTACTATCTTCTGTTAATTCTGCCCTTTCTCCTTCATATAATTCTCTTATATACTCATTCCACCTCTTCATTATAGCATCTTCCTCTAATATTATCTTTCCTGTTTTTGATTTCAAACACCCTGTATTTATTCTTATTTTTTTTCCTGTAAGCTCACTGATTTGTCTGTGCATATTTTTTGTATCTTTAATGGAATTTAATTCAATTTTTTTGCATTGCTCGTTTAACCAACTTTCTTTAGCCTTCCCACATTTATCTTTTATTTCTTTATTTATCTTAGCGAATTCTTGTTTGTTATTTTTATACTGTTTTCTTTTGTCCATCAGGTTTAAGATATCTTCATTCATCCATTTTTTCTTAGCTATTTTGCCTCTCTCTGGTAATACTTCTTTGCTAGTTTGATGAATGGAGTCCCTTAACATTTCCCATTGTTCATCTATACTCTGTATTTTAGTTATTGCATTGTACCTATTTTTCACAGTCACTCTGTATTGTTCTTGCATTTCTTTATCTATTTTTAGAACCTCTTTATTAAGTCTCATGTTCTTAACCATTTTTTTCCCTCTTTTTAATCTTACTTTTATTTGTCCACATAGTGGTACATGATCACTATTACAGTCAGCACCAGGCATTGTCTTTACATTAATTAAAGCATTTCTAAATCTTTTATTAATTAGTATGTAGTCAATTTGGTTGCGTATATTCTTATCAGGGCTTATCCATGTGTACAGTCGTCTTTTATGGTGTTTAAACCATGTGTTTCCAATTATCATATCATTGATATTTGCCCATTCTATTAGCTTTTCCCCTCTTTCATTTCTTGTACCTAAACCATAATTCCCCACTACATCCTCCATTTTTCCCTTTCCTACTTTTGCATTAAAATCACCAAGTATTATCTTTATTTCTTGTGATCCAATTTGAGCCATCGCCATTTCTATTTCGTCGTAAAAGTGTTGTATTTCTTCATCACTACTGCTTGCTGTTGGTGCATATACTTGTATAATATTTATGTCTATTGGTTTGCCTTTGATTTTTACCATAATAACTCTATCTGAAATACACCAGTATCCATTAATTGACTTGGCTGTTTTTTCATCTAATATTATTCCTACCCCTTTCTCATGTGTCTCCCCTCCAGAATAAATTATTGTGTGATTGTCAGCTATAATTTTGCCCGATCCCTTCCATCTCATCTCACTAACGCCTAGTATATTCATTTTCATGCTATCCATCTCACTTAGAACATTGGTCAACTTTCCTAGCTCATTTAATGTCCTAACATTCCATGTTCCTACTCTAAATTTATTTATTTTAGTTAAGATTTTGCCATCAGTAGCTGGATGACGGTCTGGTGTCACCTGTGGCTCATGACTGTCCCTACCGGACGAGGATGCCCTAAGACAGCCATTAACGTCCTTCACTAACTTTGATTTATGTTTTGCCATGAAGTCTTGGGAAGATAATGTGGTGGTTTCCCCTTGCCTTCCACATTCACATGGTGGTCTTTTTACCTCTGCTTTTGACAGCCATTTCCGACTGTAAGGACAAGTGAGTGCCCTGCTCTGCTCAGCTGCAGAGTTGTCCACTTATTCCGGTGGATACTCGGTCCCCAGAGCTGTGTTAGCCACACCGTAGTGTGTTTCCATCCTCTACCGCGTGGAGGTGCAGTTGGGATTTTCCCTTCATAAAGTTATGGTCTCTGACCAAAACTCTCCAGTACTTTTAGAGGACAAGAAGGTACCCTGGGTGGGTACCGTCCAAAAAGAGAAACCTGGACCAATGCAGCAGTCTTTGCCCATGATGTCTATGAAGGTTTCCACTCAGGCACTGAAACCGTTGCTGCAGCGATTGATCTTGAGGACGCATACAACAGAGTACCACTGGATTTTTTAATGTTTCAGCTTCTTGAACTAAACGTAAGTCCATTCCTCCTTAGTTGGATCGCTGCATCCCTCTACCAACGGAAAGTAGTTTTTAGATGTGGCAGTTGGACTTCGGAACCAACAACAATATATCCTGGCCTACCACAGGGATCACCATTATCTCCGGTACTGTTCAACGCCTACACAGTGAGAATCACCAGTGAGCAGATCAGTGGACCTGGCAGGACATTGTCGTATGCCGATGATGTTTTAGTGTATCGTCAGGGTAAGGATAGAGAGGAGGTTGCTGTGGAACTACAAACCGAACTCAATCGCATAAGTACTTGGTGTGATGAAGCTGGGGCAATGGTCAACCCAACAAAGGCAACAGTGACTTGGTTCTCGTTGAATAATCATATTGTCAACAATCCAACACCAACTGTAATGCTGTGTTCAGAGACGGTGGAAATAACGCAGGCAATGAATTACCTGGGGATACGGTTTGATCGAAGCCTTGCTTATAATGTGCACATAGACCAGATGATAACAAAGGCCAAGCGGGGTTTGGCAGCGATGCGGGTGATGGCGGCAGCAAACTGTGAGCAGCGCCATCTATGTCTTCTGTACGAGGGGCTGGTCATGTCTGTTTTGGAGTATGCAATGGCAATCCTGACTCTCAGCCATAAGCAGATAGAAAGGATGGAAAGGATACAGAATGAAGCTATGCGCATTATTCTTGGATGTACAAGAGATACAGCATGCAGGGCGATGCGCTACCTTCTTGATTTTCCAACCATTGAAGAGAGAATACAAGTTTGCAGGGCACGCGCCTACCTCAGAATTAACGCAAACACACAACATCCACTGCATAGTGAAATTAGGAAGGTGAAGGGCAGCAGGTTAAAAAGAGGACGGTCGTGGATGGGTCAAGCCGAAGACATTCTTCAACAGGTGTGTTCACTTGAGGACTTAGAACCTGGCGAGGAGTGGGTGCAAGTGCCAACAGACTTCTGCACATCCTTTTCAGTTTGCATCCAACTAGATAGAAAATGCAGACAAGAAAATCCGGCTGCTGTTGAGACTGAAGTACAAGCGTTGATTTTCGAGAATTCGCTAGACGGTGACGCGGTCATCTACACAGATGGGTCGGTCGTCCGACATGTGAGAAGCTCATGGGCCTTTACAGCTCGGGCCGGAGGGAGAATTGTGAAGGAGGACTCTGGTGCTTTCACTGAAACCACAAGTAGCCTGACCATGGAAGTCATGGCAGTAAGTAAAACAATAACATGGCTCGAGACACAGACATTCACTAGGGCCTGTTTCCTTAGCGACTCAATGAACATGATCAAGAGGATAGAGGAGGGGTCGATCCGAAGAGAATAGCTGCTGCCTCTGAAGCGGTCTCGGCTGGCAAAGATTAGTTTCATCTTCGTGCCAGGTCATGCGGGAGTACAAGGAAATGAGCGGGCTGACAAGCTCGCAGGTGAGGCTACTGTGGAGGGCGGACGCGCCATGGACCAGGCTGACATTCTGAATGCTCTACGAGAAGTGAGACTTTTGCGAGAACCAAGTGATGACTGTGAATCTACAACAATGGCCAGACTGCGAGAGCAGCATATTAAAAGAGGGGTGGCCAAACAAGAACACTACGCAGGAAGCCAAAGAAGATTGATAAACCAACACAGAACTGGCGTCGTTAGCCGCTACACGCTGCGGGATTTGCTGAGGAGGGGATCCGAGCACTTATGGACTGAATGGTTCGATGTGCAACGAGAATGATCTGTCGACTAACTAACTAACTATCTATATCTATAAAACAGAGTGTATGTTTGTGTGTTTGTGGGTATTTATGTATTGGATGCGTTCGATAACGGTACATCCGATTGAGATGAAATTTTCTACACGTCTTAATTTCATTCCTGTGCAACCGACTATAATAATTTCTTAATGTAAAATCTTCTACTTATTTAATAACATTTACTTTTCCATTTTCATTATATAATGTCTATATAGCAGGGGGACTTCACTCTAGAAAAGTTATTTCAAGGGGCATAACTTTTAATAACATTTCTATATATTTTATAGTCATATTGTTGGACTTACTTGCACTATTGTTAAACTCTTTGTCTGTAGTTATTTTCAGGCATGTAAGTTATAATAAATAATGATATAATCTTTAAGGCATTTTCAAAGTTTGCATAAAAATAATGCATAATGCATAACATTGTAACCCATCTTTTTCTGCTTACAGAACTTATCAACTGTCATGTCGGTGATTAAAAACTGTTTTCATTAAAAATAATGAATGGTGTGTGGAAGGACATTCTTTTAAGTTACTGTGCGCCAGGAGCTGGGCGACACCACGCCGGGTCAGATAGATAGACAGACAGACAGATAGTCGGGAACGGAAGCTTATTTGACTACTTATATGAATTAAATGACATGCTCCCCACCAGGGACTGGGTGAAGCCGGGCCGGGTCAGACAGACAGACAGATAAACAGACAGTCGGGAACGGGAGAGTTTATATGACTACGTAAATGAATTAAATGAGATGCTCCCCACCAGGGACTAGGTGAAGCCGGGCCGGGACAGACAGACAGACAGACAGACAGACAGACAGACAGACAGACAGACAGACAGACAAACAGAAAGTCGGGAACGGGAGAGGTTATATGACTACGTATATGAATTAAATGAGATGCTCCCCACCAGGGACTGGGTGAAGCCGGGTCAGACAGACAGATAGACAGACAGACAGATAGTCGGGAACGGGAGAGCTTATATGACTACTTATATGAATTAAATGAGATGCTCCCCACCAGGGACTGGGTGAAGCCGGGCCGGGTCAGCCAGACAGACAGACAGACAGACAGACAAACAAGCAGACAGACAGACTGATAGATAGATAGATCCCCTCCAGGGCCTGGGCGAAGCCGGGCCGGGTCAGCTAGTATCCTATATTGTTGATATTGTGTGCTCAAATTTTGATCCCTATCTTGACATTTTAATCTCATAAAATATCCGCTGTATAGAGGAGTGCGGAAATTCCTGGAAAACAATTCTACATCCCTGTCACCTCTCTTGATATTCTTATATATGTTTACAGCAGAATATTGAAAGGGCAGAATGTTAGCAAAGCTGGTGTTGTATGATTGGAAGGGCAGAATGATAGCAATGCTTGTGTTATATGACTGGAAGTGCAGAATGTTGGCAAAAGTTTGTGCTATATGATTGGAAGGGCAGAATGTTATAGAGCATTATATTATTATGTGTTGTTTACAAGTCTGAAGTTATATACAGGAAAGATGGACATATATATTTACAGTTGTTACCTCCACTGTAGGCAACCTGTGTCACTTTACTCTGTTGTAATTGTATAAGGTCACTCAAGTAAAGGACAATCTTACAACGCTAGCTGTGTATAAGGTGCTAGCTCCATATATTTATAGCCCAATAGGCACACGGTGGCTGATGTGGTTAGTATCACTCCTTTACATCCCAAGACATTTCCTGGTACACATTTTTAAAACGGGTCGCCCCAGGACCCCAGGACAATGTTCTAATTCTGCGTCTATACGGGGTCGAGTCCCTGACCAGCAGGCTGGGAGGGGAGCGTCTAGCCACCACGCTACCGCGGCTCCCTGTATTTAAGAACATGTGCGGAAGCAGGCACTGACTGTGGGTCTGTGACGTAATAGGGCCGTCACATCATGTAGGCCTGGATGTACGGAGGAATTCGTGGTCAGTTTTACTGTCACTTAGCGAGACGGCGAGTGCAGGGTGGAACTAGCGTCTCTCCGCGCACAATTCGTGATCAGATCACGTCCCTGTGAACTTCGCTAACGCGATCACTCTATATTGTATAGTTTTATAAATGTGCCGGCGATGTGGCTAGGGGACAGTGAACGCCTTTCACACTTCCCCAACATGCAGAGCCCAGGGTTCGAAATCAGCGGCCGACGATCTGGAGGCAGACCACCTTGCGTTGTTTTCGTTTGTATGGGCGTCGGTCGTTCAGAAAACATTCGCAGACTACTGAAAGCAAAAACTGATTAGGAAATCACAAATAGCCAACAAAAACAATGCAGGGGTTGACTGCGACGTCCTGTAGAGGACATGCAACTAACTTCACTCCTAAATCTAGGTCTCCTCTGCCTAGCTATCCTCCCTCCCTGATACACCTTCCCACGTGGCCCTCTCCCCCTGTCTACAGTCGACACCACTCCCCCTTCTTTCAATAAAACGAGGAACGTTCTAGCAGCCTAGCAGCTGGATTTCCCACCTATTAGGAACATGAACAAGATCAACAGCATAGAATGTTGTCAATGGACGCCACAAGGGCACATGTCAATAGCCCCTATTTAACACTTGACGAACTATACATGCAAGATTTGCCAGGGGTTACACGTCCCAGTGTGGTTGCTGAAGGGGGATACGTGGGAACTTCTGTCGCGGATGTTTGTTTAGTGCAGCACCGGTGCTCTCCAACACATAATGTAGTCTAGAGCGGTTCATAAAAGCACTGCGACAACTCATCATGGCTATATGTGGCGCCCTCGTTTGTTATCGCTATACAGCTTTACAAGTCGAGGTCGAAGAGAAATGGGGGATATAACAGAAATGTGGAGTAAATAGTACGATACTGATAGATCGGTTAGGTTGTAAACAATGATTACAAGTTGTGAATGTTATGAAAGAAGAAGAAGAAGAAGAAGAAGAAGAAGAAGAAGAAGAAGAAGAAGAAGAAGAAGAAGAGAGGAAGCAACTGTTTTCATTATTGTCCCTTGGAATGTGGCAACCATGGCAAACTGATGACAATCATCCTAGAGTGGAAACATTGAAGCCAGGCGAATAAACTTCTTGAGATTGAGTAATTGGACGGGCAGCATGTTGACTAGGCTTGTGTTGTATGATTGGAACGGCAGCATATTGGCACGCTTGTATGACTGTAAGGGCAGAATGTTAGCAAGGCTTGTGTTGTATGATTGTAAGGGCAGCATATTGGCACGCTTGTATGACTGTAAGGGCAGAATGTTAGCAAGGCTTGTGTTGTATGATTGTAAGGGCAGCATATTGGCAAGGCTTGTGTTAACTGATTGGAAGTGCAGAATATTAGCAAGGCTTGTGTTGTATGATTGGAAGGGCTGCATATTGGCAACGCTTGTGTTGTTTAATTGGAAGGGCAGAATATTAGCAGGGCTTGTGTTGTATAATTGGAAGGACAGAAGGTTAGCAAGGCTTGTATGATTGGAAGGGCATAGTGTTGGCAAGGCTTGTGTTGTGTGATTGGAAGGGCAGCATAGTGGCAAGGCGTTGATGTGCTTGACCAGGCTCTACCCGCAGCCCATGCAATCAGGCTAACGTTGCAGTGAGTTCATTAACCGCCAGCCGAGCCCGTACATACTGTATTGATTATTTCAGCCCTGCTCATGCTTCTTCCCGTGTGCTGTGCTGCAATATTAGCCAGCTGGTCAGCGAATTCAACACCTTTCACTCCGGCATGTCTCAGCGTGTTCATCCAGCTGAGTGATGTGAAACACGACTTCCGAATTATTATGTCTATCCATTCGAAGTGGAAACTGCCGGCTGCCATGTTCTTAACAGGTTCATGGATTCGCATATGATTAAGACGCGTGGGACTTCCCGTTCTGCTGCCCAGGTCAGTGCTCAGAGGGAAGCGGAGATCTACTTAATCAGGCTTGATGTATTTGTTTGGAAAGCTCCGTTAGACTCTGAAAGTGCAGTTATCCTCTTTAATTGTTTGTTGTTGTTGTTGTTGTTGTTGTTGTTGTTGTTTTCGTTCTCTCGCTTTGTACTCCAGCGTAGTCCATACAAGCGCTACTACTTCTAGTGCACTGAACTGATTTTTCCGTGTGGATTACCTTTCCTTATTACCAGTGTCTCTCGCCATCTTTCGAGCCCACTCTGACTTCTGAGGTACGTGTTATTTATGTTCACAAGTCAAGGACGGAAATTTAAGAGCCAGCCGTCTTATCCATTCGGCCATGATGGCCTCTGATTGTCACAACCTCCCACCCCCTCAATCCTTTGTTTTGTTACCCTATTGTTGGCCTTGAACATTGCTTCACGGAGGCAGATGATGATGATGATGATGATGATGATGATGATGATGATGATGATGATGATGATGATGATGATGATGATGATGATGATGATGATGATGAAGCAAAATAAATAGAGAGATGCCCTAAAACACACGGAGAAAATCATTACAAACAGATTAATATTATGAGGCTTGGAGGACATACATGACAAACTAAAATATATGACGATTGGCGTGAAATGGTTTGACAGCCTACGCTCTAAAGAAGAAGAAGAAGAAGAGGAAGAAGAAGAAGGTTGACATGTGTACGTTTTAAGGCCAACACAACGGTTGCACAGCGTGTTGGCATGTTGTGGCGACACCAACCCTCCATTAGCCTCGCCTGAGCTCGTGATCTCTGTCGGCAGACTGCTTTTAGTGAACTTTGACCTGATACGTAAAGAGCTTCTCGTGAATTATCACTGAGGAAAACTCCAAAGCTCGATCACCCACAAACCTGTTCTGCCAGCTGTTACAGAGAACGTGATCAGCGTTACTGTTACGTGAGGTTATATACATATGTATGTGTGTGTTAACGTTAACGTTTAGTATTCACGACATGCACTATGTGGTAATTTTAGTGTTGTTTTGGTAATTTTAAGTAGGCATTCTGTCATAGTCCATGTGGTAACGTTAGTGGTGCTTGCTAATTTGTTTAGTGTGTGTTTTCTTTATTTCGATCATACCTCTAGCCCTTTCAAACTCATCGAGAAGTTATATTAGGGTTCATCCCTGGCTCGGATTAATAATCCCCTAAAGGAGTTAGCCACAAATAAGATATTGATTTGAATGTGATCAAATAAGATATTGATTTGAAGGCGATTGTTGTCCAAAGAGGGTAATGTGTTTTGATTTGAACAGTTAGTATTATATCATAACTTATGTAGTGGTGTTTGCTAATATTTTAGTAGTGTTAGTAATTTTACCAGTTAGTATTCTCAGCATAATCAATGTAGTAATTTTAGTGGTGGTTGATATTTGTTTTGTGTGTGTTTCGTAATTTTAACAGTTAGTGTTCACGACATATACAATCTGGTAACTTTAGTGGTGTGTACTAATTTTTTTCACTATGGTAATTTTAACAATTAGTATTATATCATGATCTATGTGGTAATTTTAGCGATGTTTGCAAATGTGTTTAGTGTAGTGTTGGTACTTTTATCAGTTAGTATTCTCAACAAAATCTATGCGGTAATTTTAGTGGTATTTGCTAATCTGTTTAGTGTGTGTTTGGTAGTTTTACCAGTTACTATTCGCAACATAATATATGTGGTAATTTTAATGATATTTGCTAATTTGTTTTAAAGTGTTTTAGCTAATATTAACAGCGTAATTCTAGTGGTAAGTTCCCATCAAAGTGCTCAGTACGTGCGGTAATGTTAACAATCAGTTTCCAGTTAGTTAAAATGTCACAGAGATTAAGCAAGTAGGTTCTTCCTTCTTCCTGTGCCCATGCAGGTAGTTTATTTCTGTTGTTTGGGGCACACCATGTCAGATAGACAAGGCCGGCATGTATTGTGCGTGTTTGTTTGGTGTTACTACATAACGTGTAACCTCATCAAGTATCATCTCCGCAGTGTAGGTTGATTACAATAGAATTCTAACCCAGGCCGTCAGGAGCTCTGACGATACATTCTGGATGTCTTCCTGCTTGTGTCCCTGTCTACGTTGTTCGACTGTCTTCCACTTTGGGATGGCTGTCATCAGTTTGCCATGGTTACCAAATTCCAGGGGACTATCATTATTTCTTCTTCTTCTTCTTCTTCTTCTTCTTCTTCTTCTTCTTCTTCTTCTTCTTCTTCTTCTTCTTCTTCTTCTTCTTCTTCTTCTTCTTCGTTTTCTTCTTCTTCCTCTGCTGCTGCTGCTGCTGCTGCTGCTACTACTACTACTACTACTACTACAAAGTAACTCAACTTTTTCGTTTTCTTCTTCTTCTTCTTCTTCTTCATCTTCATCATCATCATCTTCATCATCATCATCATTATCATCATCATCATCATTCCCCCACTTTCTTCTACTCCTTCTAATCCTTCTTTTTATGTTGTGGACATGTGTATTCATTCTGTTATGCCCAGTGCTGAACCACAGAATGATATTCTGTCGCTGTGATCCAAAGATGTGGTAGTCGTCAGTGTGTTGATTCTGTTCTTGTCTAATTGTCTGCTAGAACGCTTTATCACTTCGTTGTCTTCAAGCTCATGTAGTCCTTTGTAATGCCATTATCAATTCATTGAGTCATTTACCAGCAGAAACACTTGTTTTTATTTAGCAAATTCCTCAACTAGGAGATCTAATCTATTGTGTGCATAACACCAAACAAGTGTATGTGTGCAAATCTCAACATTACTCGCCAAAACACATTCAATCTTTTTTAAACACTCCATATTGACAATCTACCCAAACGAGATCAACATGGTATGTCGACATGTTGCTCTTACTACAGCAATACCAAGCAATATTGCAACAGCTGTTAAGTCGATAAGTGGAGTCAATATTGCATTTGTGATTGTCTAACGTCGTGTCTGGATGGCCCGTTATAGGTCAGCCCAGCATGTCTTGTTGTTTCTGTGATTGCATTCATATCTACACTTGAAGAAGAGTGTAGTCGATACCCGAACATGTCCATCCACATACAGGTTACACTAAGGAAAGAGACAGCTGTATGAGTCAGCCCAGCAAACTGATGTGTTTGTATTCATGTCTACACATGGAGGTGTGTTGGTTATGGTCTAAAATTTGATGGCGGTAGGCAGAGGATCATTTTTTGGAGACAATGGCTACGGTTATCGACCAATATGGTCACTGCTTAAAAGGAAAGCACTGGTAAACTACCGTCTTTACAGATGCGATAGGGAATCGTGTTTTGGCAATCCATAAAAGTATGAGGAGAAATAAACTGGAGAAGTTGGTGACAACTGGCAAGATTCAGGGGTAAGAAATAAGAAAAAGGCCGCAAGGTAAATATCCAGAGGGCTTGGCCAAATATGGAGACAAAACAGTGAGTTGAACTCTCGTGGTCGTGTAGGATGGCCAAACGTCACCGCCTACGCTTATCGGCATGGGACATGATGATGATGATGATGACCTGAAGAAGAGTAATTGATAACCAAGTTTGTCCGTGCATATATGGGATAGATTATGTGAAGGGTACAATGTGGGTGTGGTGCTGAGGGAGATGAGTGGCTAGAGCGGATCACCGCCGACAGACAGACAAAGATATCGGCCAGCGGACTGAACTACTTGTATAATCGTGGATACAGTGACAGAGACATGTCAGACTGAACTACTTGTATAATCGTGGATACAGTGACAGAGACATGTCAGACTGAACTACTTGTATAATCGTGGATACAGTGACAGAGACATGTCAGACTGAACTACTTGTATAATCGTGGATACAGTGACAGAGACATGTCAGACTGAACTACTTGTATAATCGTGGATACAGTGACAGAGACATGTCAGACTGAACTACTTGTATAATCGTGGATACAGTGACAGAGACATGTCAGACTGAACTACTTGTATAATCGTGGATACAGTGACAGAGACATGTCAGACTGAACTACTTGTATAATCGTGGATACAGTGACAGAGACATGTCAGACTGAACTACTTGTATAATCGTGGATACAGTGACAGAGACATGTCAGACTGAACTACTTGTATAATCGTGGATACAGTGACAGAGACATGTCAGACTGAACTACTTGTATAATCGTGGATACAGTGACAGAGACATGTCAGACTGAACTACTTGTATAATCGTGGATACAGTGACAGAGACATGTCAGACTGAACTACTTGTATAATCGTGGATACAGTGACAGAGACATGTCAGACTGAACTACTTGTATAATCGTGGATACAGTGACAGAGACATGTCAGACTGAACTACTTGTATAATCGTGGAATACAGTGACAGAGACATGTCAGACTGAACTACTTGTATAATCGTGGATACAGTGACAGAGACATGTCAGACTGAACTACTTGTATAATCGTGGATACAGTGACAGAGACATGTCAGACTGAACTACTTGTATAATCGTGGATACAGTGACAGAGACATGTCAGACTGAACTACTTGTATAATCGTGGATACAGTGACAGAGACATGTCAGACTGAACTACTTGTATAATCGTGGATACAGTGACAGAGACATGTCAGACTGAACTACTTGTATAATCGTGGATAACAGTGACAGAGACATGTCAGACTGAACTACTTGTATAATCGTGGATACAGTGACAGAGACATGTCAGACTGAACTACTTGTATAATCGTGGATACAGTGACAGAGACATGTCAGACTGAACTACTTGTATAATCGTGGATACAGTGACAGAGACATATCAGACTGAACTACTTGTATAATCGTGGAAACAGTGACAGAGACATGTCAGACTGAACTACTTGTATAATCGTGGATACAGTGACAGAGACATGTCAGACTGAACTACTTGTATAATCGTGGATACAGTGACAGAGACATGTCAACACGGTAAAATAGTAATAGCCCGGATGTTCTTGTGACAGTAAGCTTTCTGGTTTCGTGAAACAGTTGATGCTAATGTCTGTCTGTCTGTCTGTCTGTCTGTCTGTCTGTCTGTCTGTCTGTCTGTCTGTCTGTCTGTCCAACCATTCAGAGAGAGAGAGAGCCCTCTCATCACTATCTCTCTCTCTCTCTCTCTCTCTCTCTCTCTCTCTCTCTCTCTCTCTCTCTCTCTCTCTCTCTCTCTCTGGATGTCTGACTGTCTGCCATCATGCATGCTTTTATGTATATTTGATTTCACACATGCATTCATTCATGCACACATGCATAAACATATGCATTCATGCATGTCTGTATGCATTTATATATGTGTCTCATAAAATGTCAGCATGTATTGTTTAATATGATCAGCATAGTATCAATTTTTAAAACATCAATGAACCACGCATAATAAATCTATGACTGATATGCGGCAAATGAATGAATGGAAGGACTGAACGTTAGATGTGCGAGTGCAAATTACTCACCCATTAAAAATAAAACTCGTTCTTACATTCGTTTGTTCGTTCTTCCCCTCTGTCTTTGACACGCCAGACAGACAGAACGATCTATGTCTGTTTGCGTTTCTATCTATCTTCCTGTCCACTGTGCCTTTCTGTCTGGCTGCCTATTTGCCTGTCATTCTGCCTTCTCTCTCTTTATGTAATTTGTCTTTCTCTGTATCTCTTTGTTTGTCAGTATGTCTGTTTGTTAATTTATCTGTCTGCCTGTTTCTCTGACTACCTTTCTCTCTATCGGTATTCCGTCTCCTGTTCTATCTCTTTTTGTCAGTCTGTCTATAATCTCTGTGTATACCTGTCTCTCTTTGTGCCTACATCCCAGTTTGTCTGATATAACTCTCTGGCTGTCTCTGTCTGACTGTCAGTCTGTCTTTGATTGCTGTATCTTTGATACATGGAAAATGATTAATGCGTGGGTGGATAGACAGGTGGATGAGTTACCGAAACGAAGGATTGATATATGGATGAATGGATAAATAAAGGAAATAATAGATGAACGCCTTTATTCGGGGATTAATAGATATAGGGACTTTCATTGTACTACATATCTTTCATTATGCTATTTACATTTCATTGTGCTATACACCCTTCATTGTCCTATATACCACTAATGTTATAATACGACTATGCGAAGTAAGTGTGTAATTATTTTAGCAAATTAGTTAGGGTACTCACGTAATATACAGTTAACATGTGAAATATACACTTAATATGCTACATATAGACTTAACGCAAGAGTACGCGATAACAGACAGAATAATTATGTTAGTGGTGAGTGTAGTCGGGGGAGAGATAGAGGTCTGAAGGAAATATAATTTTGTCCATCTCCATCATTGTTGCTCCACACTCACTCATTTTGCATAAGATCACAAATTCTTACCTCCAATGTATAGCAGCTTTTGCTTTGAAAGCATGTAAAACCAAGAACAGCTTTAAAATAATGTTTCTACTCAATTTACAATTACACTTTTATTAGATCATA
The DNA here is from genome assembly GCA_014155875.1 of Cepaea nemoralis. Classification (NCBI taxonomy): domain Eukaryota; kingdom Metazoa; phylum Mollusca; class Gastropoda; order Stylommatophora; family Helicidae; genus Cepaea; species Cepaea nemoralis. Next base: position 254,208 of record JACEFZ010028219.1, read on the forward strand.
TACTGTATTTCAATTCTTTCGGTGTGCCATTGAAAATCATTCCACGTGCCACTCTTGGCAGTCGTGCCGTTGGTTGCCGACGCCGACTCTATTGCTAAAAGTTCAGTGTCTGGGTGAGAGAGTATCACTTCTTGTCGGTGCAAGTCGATCTATCAGCAATGAGTCATCAAACCAGCAGATATGTTTTTACTCCCAGCATGTTATGTCGTAGATAACCAACCGTGTTTACGCTAGGTGGCTGGGGGACAGAGACCCCAGCCTTGTGTGTGATGAATGAGGTTGTTGTGTTTGTACCCGACGGGCGATGTGGTGGTCGCCGCATGTTGTGTTGAGATACGACCAGTATCAAGCAACACATCGAGAATCCTTTCCAGGGTATTGAGATCCACCAAGGTTGAGTTGAGTTGATCTGAGAATTAACATCACTGCACTCAGGACATTCCCATACGTACTGCGTCTCCTCGTTCAACAGCCATCGAAGAGTCACACTACTAATCATTCTTACCGCTATCTGATTGAAAGTTCTCCTGGTCTTCCCTCTCAGTTTTGAGATCCTACTAGAACCCCTGCCAATTCCCTGCAACCTCATTCTTTCCACTTACGGGTTATCAGTCTGTTCCCACACCTTCTCCACTTGGTCCCACAGGCACACGACCACCTCTCCCTTACCCATGGGTAATCTACTACCAAGAGGTGCATTCCCTGTCAGCCAATCAGTCTGTTCATTCCCCAGCACTCCCGCATGGCCAGGTAAAAAAATCCATACAATTCTCACAATCTGTGACCTTGAAGCGAGGTGAGCCATTCAACACGAAACATTCCTTTCTCCTTGAGTCTGTGAAGAAGATAATGTGTGTTCCAGTGGCCTCCTCTTACCAACGGAATGCCGCAGTGACTGCTTCCACCTGAATTCTCATGCTGGAGATCGTTGCCTCATATGCCATACTTTCCTTTTTTTCAGAAATCGTCCATTAGCCTTCGCAACGAAACCCCAACCACTATTGACCCATCAGTATAGATGACTGTGTAACCTTGGTGTGTATTACTCTGGATCAGTTGTTGCACCTCAAACTCTGTACTACAGTTATAAAGATGATATTTGTAAAAGAGATCTAACAATCCATTTGCTACGTCAGCAAGACGGAATTCACAAAAATAACTAAAGTCAGACAGATTTAGCAATGGAATATTGACAAGATGGACTATCTGACTGTAAACTCACTTGTTTTGTTTCTTTTATCTTTCAGACACAAAATTTTTGTTGTGTGGGAGTTTTCATATCTTGATGTGTCGTTATCGAGAGTGAAACGTGCAATCGATACCATGGGATCTACGTGAAAGCGATATCTTTTAATGGTGCTTGTCAACACAGGTAATCGATTCCGACCTTCACGTACATCAAAATAAACCAGACAACAGACTAACTAGCAGCTGATGTATGACGCCGCCGTTGTATCTGTGTATGTCTACGAACATACTACATTCTTGAATCTGGTGTCTTGTTGCTGTGAATGTTATCGACAGACGTAGCCACGTCGTTCTTGAATTGGGTGTTCCCCAATGTACCATCAAATACTTGAACATAGTTGTCATGTCAAACGAACAGATAACCGAATACATGGCATAGCTATGATCATTGAAGACAGAACCATTTCTGAAGAGATAACAAATTATGTATAATATACCTATCCACTGGGGAAGCAACAAGGAAAGATTAAGGAACTGATGTACAATTTATCTAGCACTTGGAAAAGCACAATATCTGGAGAGTAAGCAGGTGAATTATGGAAGTGTAGTGAAACATATGAACACACTGTATATATATATATAAGTATATACCGAGTATTTTTCCCTCGTAAATAGTTCATCATTACAAATTTAGACGACGGACTACAAATATCTTGTGTAGATTGAAAAGACTTTAATTCGAAAGAAAAAAAACGTGGTGATTTAAGTTAAATTGAAATATTTCGAGTATTTCATTCGTAGAAAATACTTCAAACTTCAAATGTTACCACAAGTTTATCTGGAACTATTTAACACTGAACAGTAACACTGACGTGTGACTGTGTATTCATGCGCTAACACTAAATTCTCCTTGTAATTCGATTACCAACAGTCTATGACTATTCATTATATATATTCGTGTATGAAGTTCCCGCTTATTCAGTTACAACGTGCGATTGCCGTTAATTCGATGCAAATCTGAAACACAAAGTTCATGCATGGAAGGCACTAGAACTGTTGTTACCATGTTAACATGAGTTTGATATTCACACGACCAGTTGTAGGGACTACACCATCGGACAATCTGACCCACCGCTCGAAGATACCAGCGGTCAACACAAGCAGTATGTATAAAACGGAGATGGACCTGGGGGTAGTCCGGCCTCATGCACAACACGCTTTCAGGTTGGTTCATTTAGACTCGATCCCCGCATCGTCACATGAGAATCCTCCTGCTGTCTGTGTTATTTCACCGACAGATAGCGCCGCGGATGCGGTCGAATTGAGTATTTCCTCCCCGTCAGAAGGTAACCACAATGAAAGCGAGGTTAAAGTTGAAACAGAATCTGCAGGGAAGATTTCCGATTTGATCACTCGGTTTAATGGCGCGGAATCCAGAGATCTGGATATCAAAATTCCCGCCAAAAAGTTCAGAATAGATTTACAAAACGTTCACACAAATTACGATACCGCTAGCGAGGACACAAATGGCTCACATCCAGTTCAAGGGGACGTATTACCTCTCATGCTGGGGTCCGAAAGCTCCAGGTTGCCCGTTGTTCAAATGAAATTCAAATTGCACACACAAATTGCGAACCCCAAAGATGTCATTGTGGACTCTAACATCCCAGAAAGACATAAACAACTGCGTGTGCTGAAGATTCCTCCCACACCTGCACCAAAACCCGTGCTCATGAAGAATTGCGGCCTTCCAACTGCTGCCACCTGTCCATCAAATACCGTGCTCATGAAGAATTGCGGCCTTCCAACTGCTGCCACCTGTCCATCAAATACCGTGCTCATGAAGAATTGCGGCCTTCCAACTGCTGCCACCTGCCCATCAAACACCGTGCTCTTGAAGAATTACGGCCTTCCAACTGCTGCCACCTGTCCATCAAACACCGTGCTCATGAAGAATTGCGGCCTTCCAACTGCTGCCACCTGTCCATCAAACACCGTGCTCATGAAGAATTGCGGCCTTCCAACTGCTGCCACCTGTCCATCAAACACCGTGCTCATGAAGAATTGCGGCCTTCCAACTGCTGCCACCTGTCCATCAAACACCGTGCTCATGAAGGATTACGGCCTTCCAACTGCTACCACCTGTCCTTCAAACACCGTGCTCATGAAGAATTGCGGCCTTCCAACTGCTGCCACTTGTCCATCAAACACCGAGCCATCGGATATACACTGTGTCAGGCCTTCTGAAGTTCGAAAAGTCTTTCCTTTTGCACACATTGATTTTCCAAGGACAGATAAGAGTGGGGTTGTTAGCAAGACACGGGAATACGAAAATGGCAGAAACACATATTTTCAGTCCGGCGTCTCAGCAAGACATTGTAACCAAAGCGAACACAAGCTCATACAGTCCCAGCATAGAGACGCTGCTGATGATACTGACATGTTGCTACAAGGAATTAGTGAAGAACGTACTATTTACAATGAGGACGAAAGGTCGTCAACATTCAATCCCCAAGAGGAGGTTGTGAAAGAATCTGTAACGTTTTCTGTGGAAGAGAAGCTGCAAAAGGCAATAGCAATGGAAGAACGCTTAGCAGTTTCTGTAGTAAAGAATAAGCAACAAGCAGCATTAATGAAAGAATCTTTAACGGTTTCTTTGGAAGAGAAGCAGAAAAATGCAGTAGCGATGAAACCTGCAATCTTACCAAGACATATTGGTATTAACATACACATGCCTGACAATAACAAGAAGATGGTTACTAAAGATGTCACTCCGGTTTCGGTAGTAACGTTAGACAGTGGGCACGACAGTGGATATGCTACTGTTAATAACGAGATGGGGGATGTTGCCATTTCTAACCAAGCGGGGAATATTAGCGAGTCTGGTGACAGCAAACATGTCAATATGATAGGTGACAGCAAACATGTCAATATGACAGGTGACAGCAAACATGTCAATATGACAGGTGACAGCAAACATGTCAATATAACAGACACTTATAGACTTGTGTTCGGCTGCGTTGATCATCAGACGACATGTACAGACTTCAGTGTTGGTTGTTGTACAACATCTACAGATTCAAATGTTGGTTATTGTACAGCAGATACAGACACCACTGCTTGTGACACATCTGTGGACACCAATGTTGTTGGATGTCCAACATCTACAAATCCCAATGTTCGTTGTTGTACAACTTCTACAGACTCCGGTGTTCATGGGTGTGTAACATCTACAGACGCCAGTATTGATGTGTGTCCATCATCTACAGAATGCAGTATTGATGGATATCCAACATCTTCAGAACCCATTGTTGATGGATGTAAAATATCTACAGAGCCCAGTGCTCGTGGATTCATACCATCTACAGACTCCACACTCAGTGAATATCCAACATCTTCAGACCACACAGTAAGTGAATGTCCAATATCTTCAGACTCCACATTTAGTGAGTGTACAGCATCTACAGACTCCACAGTAAGTGCATGTACAACATGGAGACATTCCAGTGTAGCTGGACATTCACAGAAGGGTCAGAACGCCGACGGCAGCACCATCAGCGCTAAACTGGACATGCTGAAGGCGGAGTTGGTAAGTTGGTTATAGTGTTGTGGTCGCTGTTATTGGTGTTGTTGTGGTGGTGGTGGTAGTGGCAGCGGCAGCGGCGGCGACGGCAGCGGAGGCGGCAGCGGGGGTGAGGTGGGGTGGTGGTGGGGGTGGTGGTGGGGTGGGGTGGTTGTGGGTGGGGTGGTGGTGGATGGGGGTGGTTGGTGGTAGTGGTGGTGGCTGGGGTTGTTGTTGTTGTTGTTGTTGTCATGATTTTTCTATTAGGATGATGAGAATGTTTGTTACTGGAGGCATTCCAGAATGTTTGTGACTGGAGGCATTCCACTGGGTAATCTGTGAGTCGTCGCCAAGGCTCACAAGGAAAGCCAAGAATAGTAACACTGTAACCGACCATACATGTCACAGGAGGCGACTAAAGGGTGGTTGGCTTAAGACTGGCTGCATTAACCCTGTAGACATGTTGTGCTGCAAAATCCAACCAGTCATTAACAAGTTAGACAATGCTTGGCTTCAATTACACGATTGGAAAATTGCATGAAGAAGAAGTGTTAGTAGAAGAAGAAGGGGAAGAGTTGACTGTATTGGTTCGGCAATTATCTGTGTAGTGAGATGTGTTTTACCAGTAGCAGTTGTTCATTACCGGCGTTGTGACGAATAGGTTACCAACGCAAATCCCAATCCTGTATACCAAAACACAGCTGCGGGCGATTTGGAAGCAGACCGCCTTTCATGCAAATGTATGAATGCTGGTCGTTCAGAAAGCAATGGCAAACAACTGAGCGTAAACGCGCCAAGAAATCACAGTCCCAAAATGCTGGGGTTGACTGCAACGTCCTGTAAAGGATATGTAACTAACTTATCTTGTGAAGGCATAGGAAAAGACCTAAACTTTAAAAAAAAATGTTTGAGACATGCAACAGTCTCGCTCTGTGCTCACTGATAGAGATAGCACTCCACAAACAGTCCGGCTCTGTGTACGGCCAATACCAGATTTGTGCAGCCAGGAACTGTGCGTCTTCTGTTCTCTTTCTAACTCCTATCTGTATTTTTCTTTCTCTGGAGTCATCCTGTTTACACTTCTAAGATAACACATCGGAGTTCTTTTTCTTATAGTCCTTTCCGCCTGGCTTTGGTGATCATGTCTGTCCACAGTCTTGCATTGTTTGTACTGCCAATCAGTTTTGATATTGACGTGTCTCTTTGCTACAATGTCAAATTGTCCAGATTCTCTTTCTTGGTTTCCCACTGTCTCTCTTGGCCTCCAACCTTTCAGTTTGTGACGACATACTCGAGTTTTCCTTTTCTCTTGACAAGCCCACATAACTGTCTTCATCGAGGTTACTTATAGGAAAATAGTTCTGACTGGCGTTTTTTGCATTGAGCGCGTGACCTCGTCCACACAGCTCGCAAACAGTAAATTACAGGACAGACGTCTGACATCACACTGTGTGTTCAAACCTGTGGCTCAGTAATCCGACTTCGACCAGTATTTTTTCTGGTTTGCTTTTCTCTATCCCTTGTCTGTCCCCTGTCTTCCTGCAAGGCTCCAGGTTTGTGTCTCTCTTCGTATGGTCCGTACCCCTTGACTATCCGACATGGGAGACCCTACCAGTAGCTGTGCTACAGTGGGCATCGCTCTTGGGGTCATTGGAACACACACGCTTCTCTATCACTGTACGGTGGAGACACAACAGAGGGGAGATTATATAGGGTGCATTTTTACTGACCGTGCAGTGTTTGAAAATATTGCCGGTCCAAGTTTTGTATTTACCTATTACGTTGCGTGCACTTTACAGAGGGTGAATACACAGCTTGGACCGGCAATATTTTAAAAATACGCCATATATTTAGTAACACTGGGATAGTAGCTGACTATGTGTTGAAGAGGTTACGGACGCAGTTCGTAATCCCGTATACCGCTTTCGAAACACAGAGGGCGATTTGGTAGCAGACCGCATTGTGTTTGTTTTATAAAATGGTATGAGTGCCGGTCGTTCAGAAAGCACTGGTACATTACTGAAATTAAACTTGCCAAGAAGTAACAAATAGCCAAAAAGTGCTGGTTTTGATTGCGACGTCCAGTAAAGGATAATCAAATAACATAACAATACCTGGGATTGAACTCAATGGACAATATACAATGACATAGCGTCCAGCATGGCCGAATGTATAAGTGCGCTCGCTTTTAAACTTCCGATGTGCTGATGCCAAGGTAGCTGGCTCAACCCCTACGCCGGTCAGTTGGACTAAAATTTTGACTTCTCGTCCTGGACTTCGTGAAGAAAATTACAAATACCTCAGAAGTCGGAGTGGGTTCGCCTGAAAGCGAGTGACACTGGTGATAAGGAAAGCTAATCCACATGCAACATTCAGTCCAGTACAGCAGAAGTATTGGCATGTGTACTGACCACGTTCACGGCAAGCGAGCGAGCGGAGAATCACATGCAATGACATGAACATAAGCTACACATGGACATTTGAATGGAGGTGACATGTATGTGAGGGAAGGGGGGGAGGGGGTTACCGAGTGACTGGAATGGCGGTGACATGTACGTGAAGAGGGGTTGCTGAGTGGATGGAATGGAGCTGACATGTACGTGAAGAGGGGTTGCTGAGTGGCTGTAATAGAGGTGACACGTACGTGAGGAGAGGGGAAGGGGGAGGGGGGGTTGCCGAGTGACTGGAATGGAGGTCACATGTACGTGAGGGGAGGGGGGGGGCGGTTTACGAGTGGCTGGAATGGAGGTGACATGTACTTGAGGACGAGGTTGCCCAGTGGCTGGAATGAGGAGATTCCCTCCGGGAGACCCGGGTTCACATTCTCGCTCAAGTGTGTATATTTTTATATGTTGGAGTAGGGGGGTTGGGTGGGAGAGGCAAAAAATAAAACTCTAACCTGCACAGTTCGCGGTGACTGCACTAGCCAGATGACCTCAATTCCTGAGACTCAAACACCCCCCCCCCCCCACACACACACACACACACACACCCACACCTCTCGACCTACATCACCAGGTACTATAGGATGCATTTTTAATGACAGGGGTATTTGAAAATATTCCCGTTCCAAGTTTTGTATTTACGTTTTATGTTGTATGAACTCCACAGAGGGTGAATACAAAACTTGGAAAGGCAATATTTGCAAACACTCCACAGGCGTTAAATCTACACCCTCTGTAGACAGTAGATGACAGACAGACATGCACGTCATGTAGCGGGACATCTGCAGGACGTCGCTCACACCGCGACCCTAATAAAAGTTGTTCGAACCTTCGCCAGCTGTCCTGTCTCATGAATGTTCATGCTGTTGGTGTCTTTAATGTCCCATATGTTTCTTTTTTTATCCAGAAGCTATGTCTTCTTTAAGTGTTCTTCTCTAAACACTGCGACATTAAACATGGCCGCTGTAACGTTACCTCGGCTACTGCGACGTTTAACAAGGGCAATATGACGCTGAACATTAATTACTACTACTGGCACCTTGTCGCCTTGACAGACGATAGTTTGTTAAATGGTGCTTCAAAAATAGCACAAAGCCTGGGCTGAATTGTAGAGACCGTGTGTTGCCCATGTTGATGCCTCTGTCCGCCTGTCTAGTTTACTCCAGAGAAAAGGTAACACCAATACATCTGGAACAAGACAAGCTGCAGAAGCTGTCGAATCAGCAAATCAGTTATCAGTTATCAGTTGGGGTATCTTCATTGCACTCCGGACATGTCCATAGGTGCTCAGATCCTCCCCCCAGCATATGCATCAGCGTCCCGTGGCTAATAGTGCCAGTTCTGTGTTGGTTGACGAGGCGCTTTGTTTTCCCGATGTACCTCTCGCGCCTGGCTCTGCCGATTCTTACTCCCAAGTCTTTCATCCTGGACAGCGATGTGGAATCACTGACGTCAAAGTCCTCTGTTCTCGACATATCTTTAAGGACGTTAATAACATCGGCACGATCCACGGGCTGGCCATCTACAGGGGGTGCGGAGCCAGCCAGTTTATCAGCTCTTTCATTTCCCTCGACTCCCGCATGTCCCGGGACGAAGATGAAGGTGACATTACGAACAACAGACTTCCTCAGAGACTCAGTCCACTGTCTACGTACAGATTCAGCTTCGACCTTCTGAATCATGCTCATTGAATAACTTAGTACACACACGTTGGTATAATGCTGTGATTCCAGCCATATGAAAGCCTGTTTAACTGCCATCACCTCCATCGTCATGCTGCTCGTGGTCATAGAGTGGGCACCACTTGGATTCTTGAACGGTTCGGCCCGCTGAACGGGCTGTAAATGCCCACACTTCTCTGCTGCTTTACAACAGATCCATCTGTATAGATGAGCACTTCGGGGCTATCTGAGTGTTCATAGATGAGCGCGTTAACCTCAGCATTGACAGCGGCGGGGTTCTGCTATCTGCACCGTCTGTCGAGTGTGATAATGCAGGAGAAAGTGCACTTAAAGGCTGGAGGCACCGGCACCCATTCCTTGCCGGGGTTGATACTGGTAAGACTGCAGACCTGTCTGACGACATCTTCCGCCCGGCCCATCCATGATTTGCCCCTCTTTAGCCTGTCACCCTTTTCTCTGAATATAGCGTCATGCAGAGGGTGCTGCTCATCTGCACTTATTTTTAAGTATGCACGAGCTCTCCAGATCTTGATCTGTGTTCCATTGTCGGGAAGTCAAGGAGGTATCTCATTGCTACACAGCTGGTGTCTCTCGTGCAGCAAAGTAATGCTGTAACTGTCCGTCTGTCGGAGCTTCGATTCTAGACCATTTGCCAACCAAGGCTTAGGGTCTGGTCTGTCCCGCCACGAAATTTAATCTTTAGGTTGCATTTGCTCGCACTAGGATAAGGCTTGTACCCTCCCAATTGCGCTTCTCCGCCCGAAGCCGTTGTCACAATGTGGGGTGTCGGGTTTGGTAAGCGCCGCCCACCATTCGGTGCTAACAGCAAGCGGTCTACTATCATACTATACCTCCGTCATATCTGACTAAGACCTGACACACTACTTTACTGTACTACATGTCTATACTAGTATAGTTACTTTACTATACTATATGTCCATACTAATATAGTTACTTTACTATACTACATGTCCATACTATTATAGTTACTTTACTATACTACATGACCCGTTGCTGTGAAGTTGGAACCGTGACTAACTAACTAACTAACTAACTAACTACATGTCCATACTAGTATAGTTACTTTACTATACTATATGTCCATACTGTTATAGTTACTTTACTATACTACATGTCCATACTAGTATAGTTACTTTACTATAATATATGTCCATACTAGTATAGTTATTTTACTATACTATATGTCCATACTATTATAGTTACTTTACTATACTACATGTCCATACTAGTATAGTGACTTTACTATACAATATGTCCATACTATTATAGTTACTTTACTGTACTACATATCCATATTAGTATAGTTACTTTACTATACTACATGTCCATAATAGTATAGTTACTTTACTATACTATATGTCCATACTATTATAGTTACATTACTATATTACTTGTCCATACTAGTATAGTTACTTTACTATACTATATGTCCATACTATTATAGTTACTTTACTATACTACATGTCCATACTATTATAGTTACTTTACTATACTATATGTCCATACTATTATAGTTACTTTACTATACTACATGTCCACGCTAGTATAGTTACTTTACTATACTACATGTCCATACTATTATAGTTACTTCACTATACTATATGCCCATACTATTATAGTTACTTTACTATACTACATGTCCATACTAGTATAGTTACTTTACTACACTATATGTCCATACTATTATAGTTACTTTACTATATTACATGTCCATACTAGTATAGTTACTTTAATGTGCCATATGTCCATAAAAGTATACTTTCTTTACTATACCACATGTCCATACTAGTATAGTTACTTTAATATACTATGTGTCCATAAAGTATAGTTACTTTACTATACTACATGTCAATACTAGTATAGTTACTTTACTATATGTCCATACTAGTATAGTTACTTTACTATATGTCCATACTAGCATAGTTACTTTACTATACTACATGTCCATATTAGGATAGTTTCTTTACTATACTATACGTCCATACTAGTATAGTTACTTTACTATATGTCCATACTAGCATAGTTACTTTACTATACTACATGTCCATACTAATATAGTTACTTTACTATACTATGTGTCCATAAAAGTATAGTTACTTTACTATACTATATGTCCACACTAGTATAGTTACTTTACTACACTATATGTCCACACTAGAAAAGTTACTTTACCATACTATATGTCCACACTAGTATAGTTACTCTATTACACTACATGTCCACACTAGTATAGTTACTTTACTGTACTACATGTCCATACTAGTATAGTTACTTTACTATACTATATGTCCATATTGTTATAGTTACTTTACTATACTACATGTCCATACTAGTATAGTTACTTTACTATATTATATGTCCATACTATTATAGTTACTTTACTGTACTACATGTCCATACTAGTATAGTTACTTTACTATACTACTTGTCCATACTAATATAGTTACTTTACTATACTATATGTCCATACTATTATAGTTACTTTTCTATACTACATGTCCATACTAGTATAGTTACTTTACTATACTATATGTCCATACTATTATAGTTACTTTACTATACTAAATTTCCATACTATTATAGTTACTTTACAATACTATATGTCCATACTAGTATAGTTACTTTACTATACTATATGTCCATACTATTATAGTTACTTTACTGTACTACATGTCCATACTAGTATAGTTACTTTACTATACTACATGTCCATACTAGTATAGTTACTTTACTATACTATATGTCCATACTATTATAGTTACTTTACTATACTACATGTCTATACTAGTATAGTTAGTTAGTTAGTTAGTTAGTCGACAGATCATCCTCGTTGCACATCGAACCATTCAGTCCATAAGTGCTCGGATCCCCTCCTCAGCAAATCCCGCAGCGTGTAGCGGCTAACGACGCCAGTTCTGTGTTGGTTTATCAATCTTCTTTGGCTTCCTGCGTAGTGTTCTTGTTTGGCCACCCCTCTTTTAATTTGCTGCTCCCGCAGTCTGGCCATTGTTGTAGATTCACAGTCATCACTTGGTTCTCGCAAAAGTCTCACTTCTCGTAGAGCATTCAGAATGTCAGCCTGGTCCATGGCGCGTCCGCCCTCCACAGTAGCCTCACCTGCGAGCTTGTCAGCCCGCTCATTTCCTTGTACTCCCGCATGACCTGGCACGAAGATGAAACTAATCTTTGCCAGCCGAGACCGCTTCAGAGGCAGCAACCATTCTCTTCGGATCGACCCCTCTTCTATCCTCTTGATCATGTTCATTGAGTCGCTAAGGAAACAAGCCCTAGTGAATGTCTGTGTCTCGAGCCATGTTATTGCTTTACTTACTGCCATGACTTCCATGGTCAGGCTACTTGTGGTTTCAGTGAAAGCACCAGAGTCCTCCTTCACAATTCTCCCTCCGGCCCGAGCTGTAAAGGCCCATGAGCTTCTCACATGTCGGACGACCGACCCATCTGTGTAGATGACCGCGTCACCGTCTAGCGAATTCTCGAAAATCAACGCTTGTACTTCAGCCTCCACAGCAGCCGGATTTTCTTGTCTGCATTTTCTATCTAGTTGGATGCAAACTGAAAAGGATGTGCAGAAGTCTGTTGGCACTTGCACCCACTCCTCGCCAGGTTCTAAGTCCTCAAGTGAACACACCTGTTGAAAAATGTCTTCGGCTTGACCCATCCACGACCGTCCTCTTTTTAACCTGCTGCCCTTCACCTTCCTAATTTCACTATGCAGTGGATGTTGTGTGTTTGCGTTAATTCTGAAATAGGCGCGTGCCATGCAAACTTGTACTCACTCTTCAATGGTTGGAAAATCAAGAAGGTAGCGCATCGCCCTGCATGCTGTATCTCTTGTACATCCAAGAATAATGCGCATAGCTTCATTCTGTATCCTTTCCATCCTTTCTATCTGCTTATGGCTGAGAGTCAGGATTGCCATTGCATACTCCAAAACAGACATGACCAGCCCCTCGTACAGAAGACATAGATGGCGCTGCTCACAGTTTGCTGCCGCCATCACCCGCATCGCTGCCAAACCCCGCTTGGCCTTTGTTATCACCTGGTCTATGTGCACATTATAAGCAAGGCTTCGATCAAACCGTATCCCCAGGTAATTCATTGCCTGCGTTCTTTCCACCGTCTCTGAACACAGCATTACAGTTGGTGTTGGATTGTTGACAATATGATTATTCAACGAGAACCAAGTCACTGTTGCCTTTGTTGGGTTGACCATTGCCCCAGCTTCATCACACCAAGTACTTATGCGATTGAGTTCGGTTTGTAGTTCCACAGCAACCTCCTCTCTATCCTTACCCTGACGATACACTAAAACATCATCGGCATACGACAATGTCCTGCCAGGTCCAGTGATCTGCTCACTGGTGATTCTCACTGTGTAGGCGTTGAACAGTACCGGAGATAATGGTGATCCCTGTGGTAGGCCAGGATATATTGTTACTTTACTATACTACATGTCCATACTATTATAGTTACTTTACTATACTATATGTTCATACTTCTTCTTCTTCGTTCATCCGGAGTTTTTTTTCGGATGTGATTGCGTTGTGCCTGTTTACAGCAGAGCTGCGTTCTTTCGCCGTTAGGCCGACACATCCGACTTCTGCGTGTATTTGTTGACCGGGTTAACCTTCCTGGGGATATATGTCCATACTATTATAGTTACTTTACTACACTACATGTCCATACTATTATAGTTACTTTACTATATTACATGTCCATACTAGTATAGTTACTTTAATGTACCATATGTCCATAAAAGTATAGTTTCTTTAATATACCGCATGTCCATACTAGTATAGTTACCCTTACTATACTATGTGTCCATAAAAGTATAGTTACTTTACTATACTACATGTCCATACTAGGATAGTTTCTTTACAATACTATACGTCCATACTAGTATAGTTACTTTACTATATGTCCATACTAGCATAGTTACTTTACTATACTATATGCCCATACTATTATAGTTACTTTACTATACTACATGTCCATACTAGTATAGTTACTTTACTATACTATATGTCCATACTAGCATAGTTACTTTACTATACTACATGTCCATACTAATATAGTTACTTTACTATACTATATGTCCATAAAAGTATATTTACTTTACTATACTATATGTCCACACTAGTATAGTTACTTTACTACACTATATGTCCACACTAGAAAAGTTACTTTACCACACTATATGTCCACACTAGTATAGTTACTCTACTACACTACATGTCCACACTAGTATAGTTACTTTACTACACTATATGTCCACACTAGTATAGTTACTCTACTACACTACATGTCCACACCAGTATAGTTACTCTACTACACTACATGTCCACACTAGTATAGTTACTCTACTACACTACATGTCCACACTAGTATAGTTATTTTACTACATTTGTGTCCACACTAGTATAGTTACTCTACTACACTACATGTCCACACTAGTATAGTTACTTTACTACACTATATGTGCACACTAGTATAGTTACTTTACTACACTATATGTCCACACTAGTATAGATACTCTACTACACTACATGTCCACACTAGTATAGTTATTTACTACACTATATGTCCACACTAGTATAGTTACTTTACTACACTATATGTCCACACTAGTATAGTTACTTTACTACACTATATGTCCACACTAGTATAGTTACTTTACTACACTATATGTCCACAGCTAGTATTAGTTACTTTACTACACTATATGTCCACACTAGTATAGTTACTTTACTACACTACTATGTCCACACTAGTATAGTTACTTTACTACACTACATGTCCACGCTAGTATAGTTACTTTACTACATTACATGTCCACGCTAGTATAGTTACTTTACTACACTTACATGTCCACGCTAGTATAGTTACTTTACTACACTACATGTCCACGCTAGTATAGTTACTTTACTACACTACATGTCCACGCTAGTATAGTTACTTTACTACACTACATGTCCACGCTAAGTATAGTTACTTTACTACACTACATGTCCACGCTAGTATAGTTACTTTACTACACTACATGTCCACAGCTACTATAGTTACTTTACTACATTACATGTCCACGCTAATATAGTTACTTTACTACACTACATGTCCACGCTAGTATAGTTACTTTACTACACTACATGTCCACGCTAGTAGTATAGTTACTTACTGCATTACATGTCCACGCTAGTATAGTTACTTTACTATAACTATATGTCCATAAAAGTATAGTTATTTACTATACTATATGTCAACACTAGTATAGTTACTTTTACTATACACTATATGTCCACACTAGAAAAGTTACTTTACCACACTATTTGTCCACACTAGTATAGTTACTCTACTACACTACATGTCCACACTATTATAGTTACTTACTACACTACATGTCCATACTATTATAGTTAACTTACTATATTACATGTCCATACTAGTATAGTTACTTTAATTACCATATGTCCATAAAAGTGATAGTTTCTTTAATATACCGCATGTCCATACTAGTATAGTTACCCTTACTATACTATGTGTCCATAGAAGTATAGTTACTTTACTATACTACATGTCCATATTAGGATCGTTTCTGTACAATACTATACGTCCATACTAGTATAGTTACTTTACTATATGTCCATACTAGCATAGTTTACTTTACTATACTATATGCCCATACTATTATAGTTACTTTACTATACTACATGTCCATACTAGTATAGTTACTTTACTATACTATATGTCCATACTAGCATAGTTACTTTACTATACTACATGTCCATACTAATATAGTTACTTTACTATACTATATGTCCATAAAAGTATATTTACTTTACTATACTATATGTCCACACTAGTATAGTTACTTTACTACACTATATGTCCACACTAGAAAAGTTACTTTACCACACTATATGTCCACACTAGTATAGTTACTCTACTACACTACATGTCCACACTAGTATAGTTACTTTACTACACTATATGTCCACACTAGTATAGTTACTCTACTACACTACATGTCCACACCAGTATAGTTACTCTACTACACTACATGTCCACACTAGTATAGTTACTCTACTACACTACATGTCCACACTAGTATAGTTATTTTACTACATTTGTGTCCACACTAGTATAGTTACTTTACTACACTATATGTCCACACTAGTATAGTTACTTTACTACACTATATGTCCACACTAGTGTAGTCACTTAACTACACTATATGTCCACACTAGTATAGTTACTCTACTACACTACATGTCCACACTAGTATAGTTACTTTACTACACTATATGTGCACACTAGTATAGTTACTTTACTACACTATATGTCCACACTAGTATAGTTACTCTACTACACTACATGTCCACACTAGTATAGTTATTTACTACACTATATGTCCACACTAGTATAGTTACTTTACTACACTATATGTCCACACTAGTATAGTTACTTTACTACATTTATGTCCACACTAGTAAAGTTACTTTACTACACTA
Organism: Cepaea nemoralis; assembly: GCA_014155875.1. Classification (NCBI taxonomy): domain Eukaryota; kingdom Metazoa; phylum Mollusca; class Gastropoda; order Stylommatophora; family Helicidae; genus Cepaea; species Cepaea nemoralis. The sequence goes on from JACEFZ010028219.1 coordinate 270,634, forward strand.
TATGTCCACGCTAGTATTGTTACTTTACTACATTTATGTCCACGCTAGTATAGTTACTTTACTACACTACATGTCCACCCTAGTATAGTTACTTTACTACACTACATGTCCACGCTAGTATAGTTACTTTACTACACTACATGTCCACGCTAGTATAGTTACTTTATTACATTACATGTCCACGCTAGTATAGTTACTTTACTACACTACATGTCCACGCTAGTATAGTTACTTTACTACACTACATGTCCACGCTAGTATAGTTACTTTACTACACTACATGTCCACGCTAATATAGTTACTTTACTACACTACATGTCCACGCTAGTATAGTTACTTTACTACACTACATGTCCACACTACTATAGTTACTTTACTACATTACATGTCCACGCTAATATAGTTACTTTACTACACTACATGTCCACGCTAGTATAGTTACTTTACTACACTACATGTCCACGCTAGTATAGTTACTTTACTGCATTACATGTCCACGCTAGTATAGTTACTTTACTATACTATATGTCCATAAAAGTATAGTTACTTTACTGTACTATATGTCCACACTAGTATAGTTACTTTACTACACTATATGTCCACACTAGAAAAGTTACTTTACCACACTATTTGTCCACACTAGTATAGTTACTCTACTACACTACATGTCCACACTAGTATAGTTACTTTACTACACTATATGTCCACACTAGTATAGTTACTCTACTACACTACATGTCCACACTAGTATAGTTACTCTACTACACTACATGTCCACACTAGTATAGTTACTTTACTACATTTATGTCCACACTAGTATAGTTACTTTACTACACTATATGTCCACACTAGTATAGTTACTTTACTACACTATATGTCCACACTAGTATAGTCACTTAACTACACTATATGTCCACGCTAGTATTGTTACTTTACTACACTACATGTCCACGCTAGTATAGTTACTTTACTACACTACATGTCCACGCTAGTATAGTTACTTTACTACACTACATGTCCACGCTAGTATAGTTACTTTACTACACTACATGTCCACGCTAGTATAGTTACTTTACTACACTACATGTCCACGCTAATATAGTTACTTTACTACACTATATGTCCACGCTAGTATAGTTACTTTACTACACTACATGTCCACGCTAGTATAGTTACTTTACTAGATTACATGTCCACGCTGGAATAGTTACTTTACTACACTACATGTCCACGCTAGTATAGTTACTTTACTACACTACATGTCCACGCTAGTATAGTTACTTTACTACACTACATGTCCACGCTAGTATAGTTACTTTACTGCACTATATGTTCACACTAGTATATTCGCTTTACTACACTATATGTCTACACTAGAATAGTTACTGTATCTAACATGCTGCAGACTACTTGCAAACATACCGCATTGCGTTGATTCCGATGGTATGCACGTCGGTCGTTCCGTAAGCAAAGGCAAACTAAACATGTTGTTGAAATGATCCCAGACTCACTGTCATGCTAGGGGTGTATGATTTAATAGTCCCATCATATTTAGTGGGTCACGGGTCAAGGAGAAATATGTAGCCAATCGTCTCCTCACTTTGGCAAGCGACGAGGCCAGGTTTCGAGCTCGCGTCCAACTGTACTCGTAACATTAATAGCGCAGTTGGCTATCAACTTGACTACAACTCCCGCCATGGCAAACTACTGAACGTAAACATTGCTTATTAAATCACGCAACCACATAATGTCGGGGTTGGTTGCGACGCCATGTAAAGAACATGCAAATAATGTATTTTATCTCACAGACATGGTGTCCACCCTGGGTATACTTTGTGACAGAGCATATATATCTCACACATGTCATACATCACGGAACGTTGTAAATATTGATTTAGTCACGGCCTGCAAGGAGCAGTACCAAGGTTCGTGTCATGTTTCTCTTGTACCACCGATTTTATGACCAGCCAATCTCCGATTACATTCTGACAGTGTCAGGAATTTGTTGCTCTGCCAGAATATGATTCATTCCGGGGTCAGTGTGGCCGAGAGGTATATCGCACTCGCGTTTAAACTTCCTTTGCGCTGAGGACGAGGTTGCCGGTTTGTGCCATACACAGGACGTTTGGACCTCAGCGTTGACTATCGTTCGGAATGTAATGGTAAAGTCCATGGGAATCTCGATAAGTGAAGCCCATAAACGGGCACTCTCTCACTGTGTATGTTTCACCTCGACATCGCATGGTACAAGCGGAACAGAATGAGATGAGATTAGTAATGGCAAACTGCTGAATGCAAACAATCAATAAATGTTGGGGTTGACTGCAACGTCCTGTAAAGATCTACTAATTTACCTCAGACACACAGACCCCAACCTACGTGAGCAGTTAGACATGTTTCCCACCAAAGCATAGCCTTACACTTGATATTATCTCACAGCTGGCTCCATTGTTACCGCTCTCTTCAACAAAGGTTAAAGGTTGCACTTGTCTCCCATGCATTCCGACCATTGGTGACCTTACACTGGGGCATCCAGTGAATGCCTGTACTATCATAGCCTGCTCGAGACAGAGGCCAGGCAGACAGCAAACAGGACTCACTGGTGACCAATGCGGAGTCTGCGTGTTTGAGACTGTGCTCTTGATTATGAGGAATGTCATTGGAATTCTGCGTATGTCATACGTACAATTCAACAGGGTGACTTTGTAAGAAATAACATTTCAGTGAGACTGTAGCTTTCTATGCTTTTATTCTTTAGTGTGTTTCTAATTGTTTTTGTTTTATTACTATCAATGACGATCAATACCGCAGAATGTGTTTCTCGGGATATTTCAAAGACCTCAAGAGTTAGAGTCAAGAACCGACAACACAACACTGGAGATATTCCCATACTTGCTCCGTATTCATCTTCTACAGCCAGCGAAGAGTCCCAGTACTAATACTGCCAGCTGCAGTCTGATTATGTGTCCGTCTGACCTTTCTTTGTGGTACTGAGTGTCGGCCAGATCCCCTGATCACGCCCTGCCGTTCCATTCTCTCCAGGATAGGATGATTTATCTGTTCTTCCACACTATACTCAGGATACGTTCCCAAAGAGTCTGATCACGTCTGTGTTTCATGCTCATACACTCCATCTAACTGTGCGGACCTAGCCAGTCAGTCCGCCTGTTCGTTTCCCATCACTCCAGCATGACCCCAAGACTTACCTAGAAATTATTGCTAGAGAGATTGTTGGTTGATTGGATGGTTAGCTGGCTGGTTGGATTATTGGTTAGATGGTTGGATGGCTGGTTGATTGGCCGGTTGATAGGGTGGTTGGTTGGATAGTTGGTTGGTTGATGTATGTGCGTGTATGCAAGGAAGTAAATGTGGTGTGCGACTGTGTGGATGTACGACTGTGTGGATGTACGACTGTGTGGATGTACGACTGTGTGGATGTACGACTGTGTGGATGTACGACTGTGTGGATGTACGACTGTGTGGATGTACGACTGTGTGGATGTACGACTGTGTGGATGTACGACTGTGTGGATGTACGACTGTGTGGATGTACGACTGTGTGGATGTACGACTGTGTGGATGTAGGACTGTGTGGATGTACGACTGTGTGGATGTAGGACTGTGTGGATGTAGGACTGTGTGGATGTACGGACTGTGTGGATGTACGACTGTGTGGATGTACGACTGTGTGGATGTACGACTGTGTGGATGTACGACTGTGTGGATGTACGACTGTGTGGATGTGCGACTGTGTGGATGTGCGACTGTGTGGATGTGCGACTGTGTGGATGTGCGACTGTGTGGATGTGCGACTGTGTGGATGTGCGACTGTGTGGATGTGCGACTGTGTGGATGTACGACTGTGTGGATGTACGACTGTGTGGATGTACGACTGTGTGGATGTACGACTTGTGTGGATGTACGACTGTGTGGATGTGCGACTGTGTGGATGTGCGACTGTGTGGATGTGCGACTGTGTGGATGTGCGACTGTGTGGATGTGCGACTGTGTGGATGTGCGACTGTGTGGATGTACGACTGTGTGGATGTTCGACTGTGTGGATGTACGACTGTGTGGATGTACGACTGTGTGGATGTACGACTGTGTGGATGTACGACTGTGTGGATGTACGACTGTGTGGATGTACGGCTGTGTGGATGTACGACTGTGTGGATGTACGACTGTGTGGATGTACGACTGTGTGGATGTACGACTGCGTGGGTGTACGACTGTGTGGATGTACGACTGCGTGGATGTACGACTGTGTGGCATGTACGACTGTGTGGATGTACGACTGTGTGGATGTACGACTGTGTGGATGTACGACTGTGTGGATGTACGACTGTGTGGATGTACGACTGTGTGGATGTACGACTGTGTGGATGTACGACTGTGTGGATGTAGGACTGTGTGGATGTAGGACTGTGTGGATGTACGACTGTGTGGATGTACGACTGTGTGGGTGTACGACTGTGTGGATGTACGACTGTGTGGATGTACGACTGTGTGGGTATTTATGTGTTTGCGTGTGTGAAAGTGTGTATGTGTTGACTAAGTGAGTGTGGGAAGGAAAGGTGTATGTGCCTTCCTGTATGTATGATTGGGGATATATGGGCGTGAGAGGGAGAGAGAGAGAGAGGGAGGAGAGAGAGAGAGAGAGAGAGAGAGAGAGAGAGAGAGAGAGAGAGGGAGGGAGAGAGAGAGGTATGTAAGTATCAGTAAACTTTAGCTAGTGAGATTGTGATTGTGAGTGAGTATATGTGTATGCGAGGGAGTATGTATTTGTGTGTTATTGAGTGGGTGCATAACTGTGAGATTTTGCGTAAATGATGTAAGTATGTATGCAGGTATGCGTGTATGTGTTTATGCACATGCTGTATGTGTGTCTGGCTGCCTGCCGGTCTCATGCCATGGTAATATGCATATTTTATGTTCACAACTTTCTTTTGACAATGTTTTTTCCCTATGTAAATGTAGCATGCTAAATAGGTAATTGATATACGAAAGATGAGTGATTGCAAGGGCTAAATGTAAGACGGGCCTGCGTGCCCAATTTGTGACCTTTTGAAAATAAAGTTCGTTCGTTCGTTGATTGGTTGGTTGGTTTGGCGGTTGATTGGTTGTTTGGCTTGGTGGTTCGTTAGTTGGTTGGTTGATTGGCTGGTTAGTTAGTCAGTTAGTTGGATGGTTGGTTGGTTGGATGGTTGGTTGGCTGGTTCATTGGATAATTGGTTGGCTGGTTGGTTGGTGGATGGTTGGTTAGTTGGGTAGTTGGTTTGATAGTTGGTTGGTTGGATGGTTAGTTGGTCGGCTGGTTGGATGGCTTCTTGACTGAAAGCTGTTTATCATCATCATTATGTGTCATGCCGATAAGCGTGGGCGGTCATGTTTCGACATCATACATGATCATCAGAGTTGTGGATCATCTGTGTTCTTGTCTCGACCATACCACGTGGCCAGATGATCCATGCATTTACTTCTCTGCCCTCCCCTTGTTCTCTTCCCCTCAGTCTAGCCAGTTGTCACCAACTTCTCCAATTTACGTCTTCTCATAACACACCCAAAATATTGACGTCTAATTCCTCTAATCAGTTTACGGTTTTCATTTGTTTCTTGTAGGACTTAGGAATTGGTTGTTCTGTCAGGCCATGGTATTCTGTGCATTTTCCTCCTAAACTACATTTTCACAGCCATAAGATTTTTTTTCTTCAGTTTGTCTGATCATTGTATACGCTTCACATCCATACAAAAGTATAGGTTCTATGTAGTACTTCAACACTCTCACACGCCAGTGATCCGGAGTTTGTTTCCGGGTTCAGTCAAGGAGATGCACTACTGACGATCTCAAATGAGAGCGAAACTCGAGTCTAGTGCTTCCACCACATTGACGTGGATAGGCCTTAGGTCCATACCAGAATACGATCAGCGTTGCCAGTAGTGGGTTGTGCTCAATATTTAAATCTCAAATCCCGAAACAACCAAATAAATCAACTCTTTTTCTCATTACAGTTGACATCTTTTTATTTGTCATTATATTCTCCATCTTGCAAAAGGCAACCTTCGCAATGCCGATTCGTGCTCTAATCTCTTCAAGGCACCTCAAGGATGGTTAGTTGATTGATTGGTTAGTTGATTATTGAATCCTCTTGAAGTCTCAGTGCTAATTCTGAATGTCAATGCATGGATGTCTCCCCGCACGTTTCTGAGCTTGAAGGAGAGGATGACAACTGTAACACAGCCCCCCTGTGGTCGTTCTGTACCGAGCTTTAAAATGTGTGTCAGAGAAATCTGAACATGTGCTGGGGATTGTCGTGAAAGAACACGCGGCGAGGAACATAACTGGTCACCTCACCTCATTATACTTGTCCTAGAATATATCAGGGCCTGAAACTATTGGCTCTGGTTGCAGTATCTGCAGGCTTGGCCATGGGAATGTTATTCCCATGGACTCCCATGGGTCTCCCATGGAAAAGGTCCCATGGGATGGGATGGGACTGGCATAAATTACCGTGGGATGGGATGGGATGGGACAGAAAAATATGTCCTATGGACAAGTCTGAGTATCTGTCATGTGACCGCCGCTATGTACCATATTGCCACCACGTCACTGTCGTTTGGCAAAGCAGTATGGAGATGTAGTGTAATAGAGTAACTATACTTGTGTGGACATGTAGTGTAGTAGAGTAACTATACTTGTGTGGAGATGTAGTGTAGTAGAGTAACTATACTTGTGTGGAGATGTAGTGTAGTAGAGTAACTATACTTGTGTGGAGATGTAGTGTAGTAGAGTAACTATATTTGTGTGGACATGTAGTTAGTAGAGTAACTATACTTGTGTGGAGATGTAGTGTAGTAGAGTAACTATACTTGTGTGGAGATGTAGTGTAGTAGAGTAACTATATTTGTGTGGACATGTAGTTAGTAGAGTAACTATACTTGTGTGGAGATGTAGTGTAGTTGAGTAACTATACTTGTGTGGAGATGTAGTGTAGTAGAGTAACTATACTTGTGTGGAGATGTAGTGTAGTAGAGTAACTATATTTGTGTGGACATGTAGTTAGTAGAGTAACTATACTTGTGTGGAGATGTAGTGTAGTAGAGTAACTATACTTGTGTGGACATGTTGTGTAGTAGAGTAACTATACTTGTGTGGAGATGTAGTGTAGTTGAGTAACTATACTTGTGTGGAGATGTAGTGTAGTAGAGTAACTATACTTGTGTGGAGATGTAGTGTAGTAAAGTAACTATATTTGTGTGGAGATGTAGTGTAGTAGAGTAACTATACTTGTGTGGAGATGTAGTGTAGAAAAGTAACTAGTATGTAAAGTAACCTTTGACCTGGAAAACAAAATACATAACGTACAATGTTAGTTAGTTAGTCGACAGATCATCCTCGTTGCACATCGAACCATTCAGTCCATAAGTGCTCGGATCCCCTCCTCAGCAAATCCCGCAGTGTGTAGCGGCTAACGACACCAGTTCTGTGTTGGTTTATCAATCTTCTTTGGCTTCCTGCGTCCTTTTAATTTGCTGTTCTCGCAGTCTGGCCATGCTTGTGGATTCACAGTCATCACTTGGTTCTCCCAAAAGTCTTAATTCTCGTAGAGCATTCAGAATGACAGCCTGGTCCATGGCGCGTCCGCCCTCAACAGTAGCCTTATCTGCAAGCATGTCAGCCTGCTCATTTCCTTGTACACCCGCATACGCACAATAAATATTGCAATCTAATATTATATTTAATTGTATTATATATAATATATTATATTATAACACAAACGTACAATATTTGTGAAGCTCCAAGTAACACATTCCCACAGGAAGAGGTTCTAACGTGTGAACCACAAATTAAAGAACCTGCATTTGAAGAAATCCTATATGTAATCACACGACTTAAAAACAATAAGGCAACTGGGACTGATGGAATTGCTGCTGAATTTATAAAGGCAGGTGGCCATGCATTACATCTAAAGCTATACGAACTAATAATAAAAATCTGGAGGACAGAAGAATAACATCTGGCTTGAAACAAGGTGATGCACTATCGCCGCTACTCTTCAATCTGGCTCTAGAGAAAGTTGTAAGGAAGGTAAAGGAGGAATGTGATATTTTAGGAACATCCAAGCTGCTTGGTTATGCAGATGATAAAGATATTATAGGGGGAAATGAACAAAAGACATTGGAAATATTGACTCACTTAAAGGGAAGAGCCCAACAGATGGGGCTGGTTATCAACCAAGATAAGACAGAATGTATGGTAATTTCAAGAGAAAGAATGGCTAAAAACTCTGGCCACATACAAATAGATAATATGACCATTAAAAGAACGGAAACATACAAATACCTGGGTACAATGTTCAACTGCTCCAACATCATAAGGGAAGAAATACAAACTAGAATCAATTCTGGAAATAAGATATACTATGCACTACAACATCTACTACAATCTAATGCGCTATCTCGTAACACCAAGATCACAATATACAAAACACTGATCAGACCAGTTGTGCTGTATGGCTCTGAAACCTGGAGTACAACGAAAGGAGACCAAGCCTTGTTACAAACCTTTGAGAACAAAGTTATAAGACGCATCTTTGGACTCATTAGGGATACACAAAGTGGAGAGTGGAAAAGAAGAAGTAACAAAGACATTTATGATCTGTTTAAGTCCCCGCTAATCACTGGTATCATGAAGGCTAATAGAGACTACAATGGCTGGGGCATATAGAAAGAATGGAAGACAATAGGGAAACAAAACTCGCTTACACTCAGGAAATAAATGACCGTGGACCCCGAGGTAGACCAAGAAGACGGTGGAGAGATAATACATGTACCGACCTACAAGCACTTGGAATCAACGACTGGCAAGAGAAGGTCCACCAGAGAGACGAATGGAGACGGATTGTATCTGCAGCAAAGAACCTCAATGGCTCGGAACGCTGAAGAAGAAGAAGAAGAAGAAGAAGAAGAAGAAGAAGAAGAAGAAGAAGAAGAAGAAGAAGAAGAAGAAGAAGAAGAAGAAGAAGAAGAAGAAGAAGAAGAAGAAGAAGAAGAAGAAGAAGAAGAAGAAGAAGAAGAAGAAGAAGAAGAAGAAGAAGAAGAAGAAGAAAGAAGAAATGTGCAATAAATATTAATACGCTTGTTTAGGTTGGCTGTCATGGGCGCCAAGGGAGCAGCGGTAGTGTCTTGCTAGACGCGGTGTTCGTGGGTTCCATACACATTGGGGCGGTTCCGAGTTTGTACAATTATCTAGGCTTCTAGATCGACCCAGCCGAATATGGGCAGGAGAAAATATCATGGGCAGTAAATTCGGCCCACGTGATATGGACCACATCGCCCAGTTAGTGCCGATTAGTTTATAAACAGTATAGGTCTAGCACCCGAAGCTCAACGGATCTTAAGGACCCTGTTCCTTTACTCCTGGGCGACAAGGGGAAGGGGCACATCGCAGAGAACATGTTAGACATGAGAGTAATGGAAATCTGTGCACTCCATCTGAAGCCGTCACCTCAACATTGTCAGTCATTGTGCTGACAGAAATGCGGCACGTTCCAAGAGTGTGTAGGATTTGGGACGACCATTGTTGAATGTTGTTGTTGTATATATTAACGCAACATGTACCTAGCCCTTCACCCAGTGTTCAACAACTTCCTATATGCGAAGAAACTGATTCAGTTGTTGCCTAACTTATCAAGCTGTTGGATAAACAATTCAGTTATAGGATAACTTTTCCAGCTGTCGGATAACGCTTTCAGCTGTGGGATAACGCTTTCAGCTGCTAGATAACTCATTCAGCGTTAAATACTAGTCACTTCCTAGTCCGTGTACATGTGTGGGACATCAAGGCAGTGTGTTATATTTCACTAGTTAATCCTACATTTGCTGTGAGAGCACGCCCCGGTACTGTCATCCACACAAGGATGGTACTGTTGGTTAGTCTAGTCCCAGACACCATCTCACAATGTAGTCCTGCTATCTTGATCTGGCTTGACAACTTCGAGGACAACATCCGGCCATTTTATGTGCTCTTTCCCAGGAGTTCTAATTAGTTTCCGGCATTTATATAGCATGTTGACCAGGTGGTATACATGTATGTGGATTCAATAAATTTCACTTGCGCCCTATCTGTCTGTCTGTCTGTCCATCCCGAAGTGAGGAATCATGTACCGTTTCTCCTCTCTCTCTCTCTCTCTCTCTCTCTCTCTCTCTCTCTCTCTCTCTCTCTCTCTCTCTCTCTCTCTCTCTCTCTCTCTCTCTCTCTCTCTCTCTCTCATTCACACTTTCTCTTCGAGTTTTGTCTGTTTTCCCACCCTGTCTCTCTGTCGCTTACTTCCCTCTCCGCTTCTGTCTCTCTCTCTCTCTTTCTCTCTTTCTCTCTCTCTCTTTCTCTCTCTCTCCCTCTCTCTCTCTCTCTCTCTCTCTCTCTCTCTCTCTCTCTTTCTTTCTCTCCTCTGTCCCATTTTCTTTTCCCTTTGTTTTTCTCTTTGTGTATATATTCTCGTATCTCGCTTCTCTGTGTCTATCTCGCTTCCCCCCCCCCCTCTTTCCCTCCCTCTTTATCCCTCCCTCTCTCCCACCCTCTCTCTCCCTCAGATATACAAACATAAAGGGATTAAACACATTATATTTCTTCACACTATCTTTTTGTGATAACATCTGGATTATAAGACAATCGGCCTAGACTCAAACCCCCAACTTAACGCTTGTCCACCACGTTATCCCATACCCCAAACAGGAAGGCTCGTCCAAGAAGTAAAGGACAAACTCGGTATGCTAATTCTTCAGTCTTGCGTGGTTGCTTCTACGGGTTAAAATTCCCTTCTCCTTCTCATAAATTTGGCTCAGCCTTGTATGATGCTCTCTGCTGTTTGCTGGTGTCTGCGGATACAGTTTCCGAGACCCAGTGTTGAGGCTGTGGTATCTCACGTCTACAGGTACAGTCTCCGAGACCCAGTGTTGAGGCAGTGGTTAACATTGTTGCCTTCGAATCTGAAGATCCTGGTCACCTTGTGTGTGCCTAACATGTCGATCCATTCCATTCATTGTGGTTTTCCTGAAGACGCTCTCTTTGATAAGCTGGCTAGCGGTGGTGAGATCTTCAAGCAGAAGCATTCATCCCACAGATTGAAAAACGTACAAACTCTTCTAAAACAAGTTATGAAAGTGGAGTTGCAAGGGCAGGATGAAGATTACAAATCAGTGCACGATTGGATCAACAAGTTAGGCAGAAACAAGATCAGGATCTTCAGGCTCGAAGGCGATGATGTTAACCATAGTCTCATCACTGGGCCTCGGAGACAGTCACCTGCACAGGTGGGATACCATAGCAAACAGAGAACATCATACAAGACTGCACCAAATTTATCAGATTGAGAATGGAATTCTGTCTTGTAGAAGAAACCAGACAGTACAACGATATGGAGGGCAAGTGAAGGTGTTAGGCGCAACATTCAGTTCAAGACTCATGCCGAAATTGATCCAAGCAGATGATGATCACTGAAGAAGAAAATCCTCGTGATACTTTGGCAGATTTGTAGAACACGCTAACTTTGCCATGGCTGGCCGTTTTTTTTTTAATTCCCCTTAAGATATCTATATAATCTTTTGTGGGGATATGGAAATAATAGGTAGCTGCATATTCTTCACAGGACGTTGCAGTCAACTCCAGCATTTTTGCTGTTTGTGCTTTCTTGGCAAATTTACTTTCAGTAGTTTGCCATTGCTTTCTGAACAACCGGCACTCATATCTTTGTATGAAACTAACGCAAAGCAGTCTGCTTCCAAATCGCCCGTAGCTGTGTTTCGGGTACGGTATGCGGGATTGCGAATTGTGTTCGTAACCCCTAAGCCACAGCGAAAAAGTATGTCTGAAATGCCTCTCCAGAAATAATAATAGCGCAAGAATAGAAGAGGACAGAGCGAAACGAAATAGCTTCCTAGATTGTAGAGTGCCTACAACCGATCAGCCACGAAACGCATCGATAAAGAGATTTAGGCAAACGAACTTAGATCAATGATCTTAGACACAATGACTGTGTTATCTAACCCCCCTCCCCATCATTCAGTGGCTAGTCCTATGCAAAACTTTGACAACATAACAGCCTTCCGAAACGACTGTCTATCACATCCCCCAGACATGCTGCCTCTGTTCCTGTCATCAATAAATTATCTATGACACCTTGAACCTATCAAGGTTCTCTGCTTCCTATCCCGTCATTCCCGCATCGATTTATCTGTACTCATTTATTAAATTAGATATTATTGCTGTCCACAGATGGCCATGAGAAAAATGGATCTGGTCCTGCTTCGACAGCTAATTAACATCAGCCAGGCCATACAGCGGATCCAGAGATCAGACCTCCCCAAAATGTCCAGGTCATTGACCATTCTGAGTTCGAGGAAGACCCTCCAGCCTCGGTTCAAACCCGTGGAGCGACAGAACAGCGCACCTCATTGTGCCGACCGAAGACGGTTCTTATTCAGTAATGCCAGATGGAGGACTGAAGACGACTATAGAGGTAAGAAGTGACCTAGTCTGGCTGATTTACAATACGCTGATTGATACATACATAACTAGAAAGACGATTTAGGCAAGAAGAAAAGTTGTGACAAGAACAGTAAGGGACAATGTCCAAATACTGTCATGGCGCATTTTGAGGTCTCAAGAACAGTAAGGGACAATGTCCACATACTGTCATGGCGCATTTTGAAAGATGGTGCGTTTGTTTCGTAAGCAGCAGACATCGGCGATCATGACTCCCCGTCTCTCTTGGTAACATGATATTAAATTGGGTTGATTTGTTTATCCTGATGCCAGATTAAACAGGGGTTTATAACATGGTTTAACGACAAGAAGATGACGTTCATTGCACCGGGTTTGATCTAATATGATTCGGCCAATTTACGCAGAGTGGCCCGCCAAAAGCATCGCGCGGAGCAGGAATTCCGTATCTCGAGCAACTGTCTCCATGATTCTCCGAAACAGTTCGACAGATGTGGGTAACTGACTTTACAGTACCTCCCTAGTGTAACGACACATTGCCAGAGCTCTGTTTTCTTTCATGTCTACATACATATCATTACATCTGTCTCGGTCTTGGAAATAGATCACAGATCTGCTTGATTATCATTTCAGCAGTGGCCGACTAGGGGCCGTATGTCCTTCCTGTAGTCGTTAGCAGTGTATGGGCGATTTTATTATATCCTTTCTCATATACGAAAGCTGCATTTATTACGTATCGCCTGCTGCACATGTCAGCTACTCCTTGTGTAATGTCTATTACACGCTTACATCAGTGTTGTTCTCCATGTGTGTTGTCTCTTACTCTCTTACATACTTAAACGAATGTTATTCTCAATTTATAATATTTCTTAAATTGGACCATCAAGATACTTCTCTATTCCTTTATCTACCGGCATTTTCTCTCACTTTTCAATGTCTATCTAATGTAGATATGTTACAATCATCCTTCAATTATTTTTATATAATCTACTTTATTATGCGCATTTTATCTCATTGATATTCTATCAATGCATTTCTGTTTCTAACTGCTATTGTCTCTTGTTTCGCCTACAACTCGCCTTACCTAGAAAAGATGCATAATTATCATTCCGTCTGCATTTAGTTTGTGACCTTGGTTGTCCTTTTGTATTATCGCCTACTACACGTCTTACCTTAATCAGATGCCTAATTGGCATTCCGTCTATGTTTTTAATTTGTGACTAAGGTTTACTCTTGTATCATCGTCTATTGTTTGCCTCACCTTGAACATGTACGCAACTTTCGACGACCCAGTTCTTTGTTCTTAATCTCTAGTCAGCTCCGGGCAACAGAATACAAAATACTGCATTCAGCAATCGTTTTCTATAACTTCAGTTAGCGATCTCTTTGTGTGTTTTCAACGTCTTACAGATAGTTTCAGACATAATCTTTTGTAAAATACTTTAATCGTTTTAAGACACCACTGTCTTATCCCTAGTGCTCTCCTTGTATACAGCGTCGCGTTCATTTTGTGTAAATGATGTATGTATGTATTATAAATGTGTGTATGTATGTATTATATATGTATTATATATGTGTTACACATATGTGAGTTTGTGTGCGTGTGTGCCTGTCTGTCTACCTGTCACATAACAGTTTATGTTCACAGCATTCATTTGACAATGTTTATTTATTTTTTTTGTGAATGTAACACGCACAATACATAATTGTTGTACGAAAGATGAGTGGCTGCAAGGGCCGAATGTAAGAGGGCCGGTATGCCCAATATGTAACCCTTTTAAAATAAAGTTTGTTCCTTCGTTGGTTTTTTCTTTCGTTCTTTCGTTCAGCCCGTGTGAGGCTAAGATCTTGTTGTAGGACACGTTCTCCTGCTGTGCGTTCCCAGAACATTCCTGTCAACTTTCTTGGATGTACTTGCACTAGTCCCTTTTGTATATGTGCAACCTTCTGCAAATGGTGTAACGCGAGGCGCTTGTATTAAAACCAGTCAATGTTTGACATATAGGTTGGTGTGACACGAGGCACCTGTAGTGAGACTCCCCCAACCCCTTCCACCCCCACCCCCACCCCCGGGGGGGGGAATTTTAGGGTTTCCAGGTTCGAAATTATGATTATTTCAAGATGGTGTTAATACAAGAATCGAATACTTGATATTGTTTTTCCCTCCATACTTGACAGTTCTGTACTTCTCGCCTTTCTTAAATTTATTTTATTACGTAAGTAGATCAGCAAATCACGTTTTATATAGACGTCTAAACTTGTTCTAATATGTGTTATTAAATTTAGCTTCCATTTTTACATATATTGTGTAGGGAACATAAAAGAACATAAAAGGGGGGGATAGGGAGGAAATATGAAAAGGGGGGGGGGGGTCACATTCTGAAAATATGGTGAAGGTGGTTCATGGGCCAAAAAAGGTTGAGAGCCACTGGCATAGTGGCTAGACGATCGCCTGTCGTGCCGATGTTCATGGCTTCAGCGTCTCCGTGGCGAAGAGGTCAAGCCGTCTGACTCAGGCTCGAAAGGTTGTGGGTTCGATTCCGAGCCGCGTACTTTAGCTCACGAGTGCATTTTTTTCGGAGTCTCCTGGGGGTCGTCGCTAAAGCTACAGAGTTCGTGTTTTGTGCGGCCCTTTCCGCGCAGCGGAAAGAGACTGGGCCATATGGGATAAAAACCCGGTGCATGTGAATGGCATGTGATCAGTTTTAATAATGAAATTGGCGTTATGTAGCTAATAATTAAGTTTTTGGAGAGCATAGTGTATAGCGTAGGCCTCCTTCTCAATAGTCGCCCATTTTCGCTGAGATTTGCTAAGTCTATGTGACAAGAAATAGATTGGTCTTTCATTCTTAACTCCTGGTATTCCTGAGTCTTCTCCTTCATACGGTTGTGTTAAACATGCTCCTATGGCATTATCTGAAGCATCTGTATACAAAACCAATTGTTTATTTAAATCTGGATGTGCCAATAGTGGAACTGTTGTTAAGCTATTTTTTTTTTAAATCGAACGCCTTCTGACAATCTTCAGTCCACTTAAACCTTGCATATTTACAGGTCAATTTTATAATAGGTTCTGCTATCTGTGCAAAATTTGGAACGAATCGTCTATAATACCCGGTCATACCTATAAAAGCTCCAACTTCTCTCACGTTGGTCGGAGAAGGTAAATCTCTAATAACGTTAATTTTATTTTGATCAGGCTTAATTCCCTCTCTATTAATGATGTACCCTAAATATTTGGTTTCTGTTTTTAAGAATTCACACTTACTCAATTTCAATTTAACATCGTGTATTCTTAGCCTATCAAATACCAATTTTACATGTTTTAGATGATCTTGTACATCTCCTGATGTATATATTAAAATATCATCTATATATGCCAACGCAAACTTTTGAAACACACGTAATACTTCATTTATTAATAACATGTAGTGAGATGGAGCTGTGCGAACTCCGAATGGCATTCGTAAAAATTCGTAAGAACCCATATGAGTACAGAAAGCACTTTTCTTTTGAGCATCCTCCGACATCGGGATACACCAGAATCCTGATCTTGCGTCTAGTGTAGTGAAGAATGTAGAGCCATTAAGTAAGCCCAAAATATCATCAATCACCGGCAATGGGTACGCTACATTCTTAGTGATTTTGTTCAACGCCCGGTAATCACAACAGAATCGATGTGAACCATCGACGTTGGTCACAATTACGATCGGTGATGACCATTCAGACTTCGATCTTGTTATTATTCCCGCTTTTAACATATCTTCAATTGCCTTCTCTACAATCTCTCTGTTTCTTAAAGGAGTTCTATATGGTTTTAAACTAATTGGTGGATGATTTCCAGTGTCTATTTCCATTGTAACTAGTTTTAGTTTTTCCCAATTCTAAGTCATTAATTGCAAAAACGTCTTGGTTTTCTTTCACCAATTGTTCTAATATTTCTTTATTCTCCGTTGGGGCTTTTAACTGTGATAACAATTCTTGTTCTCTTGTTCTTTTGTCTACTGTATCTATTTGAGATGGATATTTTTTTAATGTATGGATCAATTCATCAGTTCCGTCTTTTCCAGCTTCTTTTATAATTATTTCTGACATTATTTCTGACCATGGGAGTTTCTGAATAATCATTATTCAACATATTTTTTTTTTTGTAGTTAATATGTTATCATTATTATACGCTACTTTAGCGATTACACAGCCTCTATATAATGTAATATTTTTTCCTGTATTGTTTAGGAGCATCACTGGAAAGCTGAGATGTTTATCTAATATTATTAACCCATCGGTGACTTCCAAGCCAGGTTCATCTATTATTTCTCTCTCTCTAATTCCGTTATTTTAACTGTTTGTCCAACCGAAAAGTACGGATTTTTTTTCATTTTTGCCTGTATTAAATTAACCGTTTGTGGTTTCAAATTCATGGTCGTTTTAACTCTAACTAGTGTCGACACATGCATATCCTCTTCTAAATCCACGTAAACATCTTGGAATTTTAATTTATGTAAATCAAAATAAAGTCTCACCCCATTTTTCACTTAAAAAATCTCTACCCAATATCATATTTCTATTTAAATCCTTGACTACATGGAACATATGCCTAACATTTATCCCTCCTAATTTAAAATTTATCATCGTTTGACCAAGCACTTCTAAATTTTGTCCAGTTACCGAATGAAGATTATCCTGATTTCTAAATATTTTGAAATTTTTTAATATTCGATATAAAAATGTTTCTTTAATCACACTAACTTGCGCTCCCGAGTCAACTAATGTTCTAATTTTATATTTCCCTATTTCTATAATACATGAACTAGGATCAATCATATTTAGTGACAACTGTTTTATCTCCCCAAGTTGAGGCCACTTCTTATGTTTTTTATTTCTAAATGTCCTATTATACTCATCATTTGGGTTTTTAATATATTTATTCATCTTTTGGACCTTACTATTTTCCCCCCTACTGCCGATCCTGTTCAGTAAGCGGGATGCCAATTTCCCTGATCTCCTGACCTTATAAAATTTCTCTGCACCTCTTCATAATTCCCATTTGATGATCTACCATTTACAGTTCTATTCTGTGTACTAGTCTGAGCACATCTATTATTTTGTGTATTCGACTGGACACGTCTGTTACCACAGAAGCGAAAAATGTGTCCACGTTGGCCACACCCCCAACAAACCACATTTGTGTTATTTGTGTTACCTACCATCTCTCTTACAGTATTTCTCACTTGTCCTTCTCTACCTTGATTATATACGTTACTGTTTCCTTGTAACATCTGTATTTCTCCCCTTCTTCTTCTCCATCCATATCTATACTGTCCTATTTCCATAGGTTCTTCAATTCTATCCTCTGAACTACTACCTAACTCTCGTCCTACCCTCAATCTAAACCTTCTTCTCAAGCTCTCCTCTTGTATAGCTATATCTACAGCCTGTGACAACCTTGCAGGATTTTCTCTCATTAATTTAAATTTCAGTCCATCTGACCTAATCCCATCAACAAAAATCCCCACCAACATCCGTTCAACTTCCTCAGCTCGGACATTCTGACCCAAAAATGACTCTTCGGCTAAATTGATCAGCCTATCACTGTATAATTGCACACTTTCTGTAGTATTTTGTCTCGTCTGTCGCAACACTGAGAATGCGTGTTGAGGGTCAGTAATCTCTGCATATTTGTGAGCTAAGTCGTCTTTGAATTGTTCCCACGTTTCACCTCCTCCAGCTTCTAGCTTTCTTCTTATATGATCAGAAACAGGACTTGCACTAGTTCTATAAGCCAAATTCTTTTTATCCTCATCTGTAGCGTTCACTAGATAAGCATGTTTCTCAATGGATACAATCCATTTCTTAAAATGACTCGCCTGTCCATTAAACCTCTCGACATCACTGACTACACTTTGCTGTCTTAACACCGAGTCCAACTTTGATATTGCCCTACCAACTCCACCAAGTACTTGTGAAAGATCTTGGGCTTCCATTCTAAAAAAAATCTGAAATGGAAAATACAGCAGTACCAAACAATCTAATATATTAATATGTCCAAAATCAAGCAGTTAGAAATCTTAACCTAAAATTTAACAATACCTGCTATACTTATAGTCCTGTCGTTTGTCCAACCGTTTTTCTTCTTCAAAACTGATGATCTGCCGTTGTAAAAAATTTTAGAACAATTCCAGCGTCTCACAGAGTATAGTTGTCGTCCAATCGAAAAAAAGAATGAAGGAGTATGACGCCCAATCGACAATTATTTGACGGTTGTCTTCTTCTCTCGCAGGAAAAGAAAAGGAAGAGCCTCTGGATTCCTCACTTCAATCGGTATTCTTCGTGCCGCTGATTGTAGAAAAACGGAAAAACGAGCGTATTTGCTAGATTCATCTCTTCACCCGTAGTCGGTGACATCAGACTTCTGACTTATTTTCGCCGATAAATGGCCCTTCTAGTCGTCTTCACCCCCAATTTGGCCCGTCTGGATTTGATTTGAAATGGCAAAGTTCAAAAGCGATATCGCCCCGCTTGAGTGATCTTTTGATACGCCAGAATTCAGGGATTGCAGTTATGACCAATCTCGAATGGAGTAAATTTTCATAAATAGTAGACTTTCCTCAATCAGAGACAACGATCGAGAACAATGATCAAATGAGCCGGCTCACTATAAGCGTTGACCAACAACTCCGGACTTTATCTTCAGACAACCAAGGTCACCTTCAATGAACTTCAGACGATAACGGTTAAATCGACAGCTCCAGCAAGACCAGATTTCACGGCAGCATATCTGGAACATCAATATGTTTCGAAAAGAACGGCCAGGTCAACACAGGATTCAACAATGACGATGGCTGCTCTGTTCCACCACTCGGAACATTATGTGTTGTGTGGCGGTTTTAACAAGCATCAGCCCCATCATAAAGACTTGAAGATACGACACCAGTTGTTCCTCAAGAGTGTAGGACTTCAACACAACCTTCCATGACTTCTGTTGACTTCTATACTTCTATTTGATTCATTTTACGATGACCTCTGTGATCGGTAGTGGCCGCGACAGCACGATTCAGAAATCCTGGTATATTCGGCGCCAAATCAGGTCATATCACAGGGTGAACATGGCCTGGCTGTGTATAGTTAATGGCTGACATCAATATAGTTGACAAACTCCGCGTTGAAATATGTAAAAGGTTTATTGAATCATCAAATACATTTTCTTGCTGCCGATGTAAATACAGACATCTTTCCTCTCGTTCTAATGGCCGAACTCTATTGACGCGTGAGCAACCCCTGGATACCTAAACCCATTCGTGCTCACGCGTTCACTATCTTTATTTCCCCATTAGCTAATGAATGCGCAGCATTCATTAACTCTCTAACTACTAACCTAAATCCCTTACTGTTATAGTGCATTTTTTTCCGGAGACTCCTGGGGGTCGTCGCTGAAGCTACAGAGTTCGTGTTTTGTGCGGCCCTTTCCGCGCATCGGAAAGAGACTGGGCCATATGGGATAAAAACCCGGTGCAATGAAGTATTTTAAGCGATTTTTTAGTCGCCATAAATGTGGATTGTTTTTAATTGACCTGGCCTCTCAGATGGAATCAGTCTAAGATGGTGTACCAGGAGATCCTTGGAAAGTAAAGGCTGCCGGGGTGATACCGACAACACCCACCGAGTTCCCATTGGACTATGAACACATGGGGCCAGCACCATGTACCCATTGCGCCTTAAGGTCTGTACAAGGGGGTCTGGACTCTGACTGTGCTTACTGTCGTGTCTGAGGTTAGGACTTGCGTGGCTATGGTTAGGGTTAGTCTGTGAGGGACACTGAGTTCGCATATCTTACATTGACATACAGGAGGAAGAGCATTGGGGATTGTGAGAGCAGCTGTTTTTGTTTCTGACAGAGGAAAAGATGTATGTTCAATTCAATTTAATTCAATTTATTTAAAAAGGGTTACAAATTGGATACGCATGCCCGTCTTACATTCGGCGCTTCGAATCACTCATCTTTCATTCATTAATGGTGCATGATACATTCACATAGGAAAATGTATTGTCAATTGAATGTTGTAAACATAAGCAATGCATATTACTATGTTATTAAACACATCCCTCACCCACCCACACATCCCCTCCCACCAACATACACCCTCACAAACCAACACACATACCGATCCACCCATAAACGACCTCCACCCACACACACCCTCCACCAACACACACCTCACACACCCACACATATCACCCACCCATACACACACCCTCCATCCACCCACACACATCCCCCACTCACACACACTCCGCCACCCAACCCCACCCTCCCACATACCCACCCCTACCCACCCGCACACATACCCACCCCACCCACCCGCACACAACCTCACCCAGCCATACACATCCCCCACCCACCCACAAACATCCCCCACACACACCCCACCCTCACACACACCCGCACCAACCCATCCTTCCCAATTAACACACTCCCCCCACACACCACATCTCCCAACAAACACACCCATCCAGCAGATCACACACACCCACCCATATGCACACACCTGCAACCACCCAGTCAAACACTCATCCCCCAACTACACATCCCCCACCCACCCACACACACCCTACGAATCAACACATCCCGCACCCACCCACCCACACACATACAATTTTCTACCCATCAACCCACACAACCCTCCACCCACCGACACTCACACACTTTCTACTAACCACCCAAACACCCCCACTCACATACACTAATCCCTCACCTACACACATCTCCCACCCACCACACATCCCTTCACCCACCCACACATCTCCCCACCCACCCATACATCCCCCACCTACCGGCACATCCCTCACTCACACCCGCATCCCCCACCCACACATACACATCCCCCACCCACACACACCACCCTACCCACATATAAATCCCACACCCATACACACATCCCCCACTCACTCATCCCCCCAATCCCCCCTCCCACACATACACACACTCTACACACACATCCTCCACACATACATCCCCTACACACACATCCCCCGCACACATACGTCCCCCACACACACTTCCTCACATCTCGACACATACATGATGCCTCACATAATCACTTAAACTAGTATGAACAAACTCCCACATTTTACACACACATACACTGACCATTGTCGTGAGCATTCTCACAAACATTGTAAAATAATTTGAGAAAAAATTGTACATATACATTGTGTAACGTAAAAACAATATTGATGCAATTCAACTCTCTCTCTCTCTCTCTCTCTCTCTCTCTCTCTCTCTCTCTCTCTCTCTCTCTCTCTCTCTCTCTCTCTCTCTCTCTCTCTCTCTCTTCTTGTTTTTTCTTACACACATGACAAATACAAGAAAGACAATCAGACAGAGACACACAAAGAGAGAGAGAGGGGGGAGACAGGAGGAGACAGAGGGGAAGAGAGAGTCAGACATATAGACGGAGAGAGAGACAAACACAGACAAAAAGGCAGACAGATAAAGACGCAGACAAACACAGACAGGCAGGTAGACTGCCAGAGATAGACACAGACAGGCATGCAGGCAGACAGACAGACAAGAAAGATACAAATACGGATAGGTAGGCAGACAAGACAAATAAAGACACAAGACAAACACAGACAGGCATGCAGGCAGACAGACAGACAAGAAAGATACAAATACGGATAGGTAGGCAGACAAGACAAATAAAGACACAGACAAACACAGACAGGCATGCAGGCAGACAGACAGACAAGAAAGATACAAATACGGATAGGTAGGCAGACAAGACAAATAAAGACACAGGCAAACACAGACAGGCAGGCAGGCAGACAGATAGAGAAAGATATAAGCACAGACAGGCATTCAGACAAGATAGATAAAGACATTGACAAACACAGACAGGCAGACTGACATATAAAAACATAAACAGGCAGGCAGGCAGGCAGACAGGCAGACAGACATATAAACACATAAACAGGCAGGCAGACAGGCAGACAGACATATAAAAACACAGACAAACAGGCAGGCAGACAGGCAGACAGACATATACAAACATAAACAGGCAGGCAGACAGGCATAGAGAGAAAGAAACAGACATACACAAATTATGTAACAGCTTTACAATGTAAAATAAACAGAAAGTAAATCTCTTTCCCCAACACATTCCAGATTCACTGAGCTCGTTCGATGAGAGTTCCTTCGATTCCCAGAGTGAGCTGGAGGAGTCCTCCTCCTCCTTAAACAACACCCTGAGCTCGCCGAGATCCTTCGACTGCCCGCGCATCCTGTTCCAGTCCTGCAACATCCCCCTGTCACTGGACATCTCTGAGGAGGTCGACCAAAGCTACGAAGACATCCTGAGTCGAAACGTTCGGCTGTGGAAGATGGGTTTCCAGAGGCAGCAGTCTGTGCAGGAGAAGGTTGACGTGTGGTTTTGAACGCCTCATCAAATAGAAAATCGACGTGTGGCTATGAATGTCTCCTTCAGGACAAAGTCGACGTGTGGTTCTTAATATCTTACTCAGCAAATCTTAAGTCACTTCTGGTTATGTCCAGACAATGTGTGAGTTGGGGAGCAATTACTGAACGTTTTTGAATGCTTAATCTCCGTGACTGTTTCATATGTGTGTATGTGCGTGAGATTGTATGTGTGGGTGGGCGCAGGTGTGAAATATACATGCACGATTTCTTTTAAATAAGTCTGGTATACAGGAAACGACCAACACGGCAAAAACTGGTATCAATTGTGGTTTCCTGTATTAGAGTTCTGCCATGTTTGTTTCTTCTTGAACACTTCCGGCTGCCCTGTTGGCATGTCGCTATCTTCTGACTTAAGAAGATCCTACACTTTTGTGCAGAATTTCATTGTGGAGATCCCGTGCCAAATTTGCCAGTCTAAGTGTTGCATTGTAAAGCAGGGATAACGGACTCGGGTGCAAGGAGTCAAATGCTATGTCTCTTCCTAGAGTTTAGAACTTGTGTGGCTATAGATCGGGGTGGTTGTAGAATGGCATGGATGAGTGAGCAGCTTTCATCTCTAAACTAGTGTGTGGTTGTAGCATGACACTCAGTTACTTGAGGCCTCTTGATGTCTTCTCAACCGGCACGATGACCACGATATGCGTGGATACAGTCGACAACCGGGTTGTGCTGGAAGTAAACTCCCATTGGTTGTGCTCTCACAACGTGAGTATTTGAACTTGATGTGTTAGGGCTAGTGATAGTCTGCAGTTACTCGAGTTTTCGTCATTCTGCAGTACTTTACCTGCCGAGGCAAAGCTGAGTGCAGTATTCTGTGTGATGTGTATTTGGAATAGCTGGCGTTTTTATCATGTAGGATTTGTCTGAATTATCACCGGTCTTCTCATGTCTGATGAAATGACATGATATACCACGGAAGAGCTGCGGAAGTAACCGTGAGAAATTAATTAAGAATGGGGCCACTTGAAGACAGCTAGGTCTCAAATCATTCATGCACTTCATTAAAGAACAACAGATTAAATGGTTTGGTCACCTCATAGTATGCCCTGGTACAACCTGCCAGCAAAGGGCCACATTGAAGAAATATAATGGATACAGAGCAAGAGGAAGACCACACAAAAGTTAAAGTAATGGTATCAAGGACAATCTTAGAGGAGTGAATACCAACTCACAAATGGCATTGGAAAGAACGCATAAATGATCTTTACATCTCCCCAACACTTCACTGAGGTAAGAAGAAGATGAAGCAGCAGCAGTAGAAGCAGCAGCAGCAGCAGCAGCACCACCACCACCACCACCACAGGTCTGTGGTGTATTTCGTTCGCTCAGCCGTGTCCTCCACTCAGCCGTGTCCTCCACTGTAGCATGTACAGAACTTGTGCGTGCTGTGATGGTTACTCTTCAATATATATACTTGATGACGACAGTTACCACAAATAACACAATATGTAATTGTGTGCGTGTGTAAATGTGCGCGTGCATGCGCGTCTTGTGATAAAACAAAATTGTGGCATGTCCTTCACAGGACGTAGCTGTCAACCCCAGCACTTTGGCTGTTCATGATTCCTGGGCAAGTGGTACGTTCAGTAGTCTGCCATTGCTTTCTGAACGACGGGCGCCTATACCTTTTTTTTTAAAAAAACCAGCACCGCTGTGTTTCGAACCCGGGTATACAGGATTACGAATCGCGTCCATAAATACTTTGCCACGGAGCCCCTGTGTATAAATTGTGTTTTAAATTGTGTATAACAGTGACGTAAAAGATGGTGATTTCATTGAACATTAGTTGCCAGGAATTAGTTTATCACGTGGTGACTGAATCTGATCCTTCATTTATTTTGCATCACCATCGACATCATCGTATGCTTTCTCAAATAACGTGGAAGTTCATGTCTCTCCATATATCTCCGTCCATTATGATATGGATCAATTCTATTGACGTCTCCTCCCCCTCCCACATGTCACCATCTTAGAACATCCGACAACATTGTCTCTAGGTATTTGTATCTCTCCTACCGCTGATTATTCCGGTCAGCACGATGTTCTTCAATGCCTCTCTTCTCAGAATATGCCCAAAGAACATTATCTCTTTCTTATAACTGCGTATAACTGTTCCACCTTCATTAGCCTCTTCCAGACACCGTTGTTAGATGCTCATCTCTGCTGCTTTCATGCTCTTCCTACTTTGTTTGCTGACATTCCAAGAGTCGCTTCCATACATAACAAAATAACATTTCAGTACTCAAGATAACATTTCAGTACTCGCCATCTGACATTCAAAATAGCAGTACCGTTTCGTCTTCTCAAATCCAACTTTGACAGCGTTATCTGCTCTTAATTTCTTTCGTGCATCTGCTATCTGAATGAGAAATAATGCTGGACGGATTGAGACGGTGGCATGGAGGAATATCATCAGCAGAGTTGATCCAGAACACCAAAGATCGAGATCTGTGGAGCGCCATGAACGCCTACGCCAGCCGGCACGGCACTTGATGATGATGATGATGATCTGAAATCTGATGTTATGACCACGCCCATGTATTTGAATTCATGATTTAGTTATGCGATTTATTTCTTCTGTAATAGCACATTCTCTTATCTTTTTTCTTTGATTGTTTCTATTTTTGATTGTTTCTATTGTTTGTTTGTTTGTATGTATGTTTGTTTGTTTGTTTGTTTGTTTGTTGTTTGTTTGTTTGTTTTACAACAAATTGTTTATTTGAGCAGTCGTGTGTTGTTCAGTGCATACACTACAGTATAACGTTCACGCTATGACAGTTTTTGAGGTGTTCAGATTTTTTTTTTTAACCGCCGCCCTGGTCGATATCTCAATCAACTCATAAACTGTGACCATAACATGAACCTTAATAAACTCCAACTCTCACTCCTGGTCTATGAGAGAGAGAGAAAATCTAACTCACTGGAAATTCAAATGCGCGTCCACCAAGCCGACAATCTAGTATGCCAGGCCTCTGCCGCAACTGACATAAATTCTTAGTGTCGCGTAGAAAGGCTTCGGAAAGGGCAGAGGAACCAGGAACCAAATCTTCAATATGAGAATAATCTTTGAGATAAACAGAGTACAATGTGATCCAATTGGTAGAAACGTGTGTGTTCGGGCCCTGTTCAACTATCCATCGTTATGCTTATGTTATAAGGCCTTTGACCGTGCAACGTCGGAAGTTGAAATATAAGAGGATCCTAGCAGATGTAATCCCGTCATTGAAACATTATTAGCAATGAACAACGCAGCATGTTTTGGCTGTTTAATTATTTTTTTTTAAAATAATAGCAGTAACAGTTGTTGTGTTAAGTTAATGAACTATGTGTTAAGGTAAATGTAAGTACATATGAATGTTAATAAGTCGTAATTTAATAGTACAATAGCCTGTATCTATAGAGTCTGCAAGTTCAATGTAATGAATCTATAGTTAATGTATTCCCTTCCACGCACCTGATGTAAATGTTTACATAATGTTTATTTTTAATTTAACAGTTGTTGTTCGTTAGAACTCGTTTAACATTATAGCTCGTTTAAATAAATCACAACTCAAATCCTCATGTGTTCTTGTTGAATATACAGCAATTATCGAATATTAATTGTAATATTATTACCATTTCACAAACATTACAAAGAAGAGTAATGATCTTTGTGCTTAAATGTTACTAATTTTTTTTTTTAAACAATAATTAGTAAAATAATACTGACATTCTACCAGATCTGAACTTTCGAGACAACCGGCTCACGAAAGATACCACGTCTCATCATCATCAAGTGCCGTATCGACTGGCGTAGGCTTCATGACTCTCCACAGATCTAGATCTTTGGGTTTCTGGATCAAATCTGCTTATGATATTCATCCATGCCGCCGTTCAAATCCATCCAGTATCATTTCTCTTGGTATGCCTCTGCCTTTCTTCCCCTCGATCTTTCCAGTTGTCACGATGTTCTCCAATGCCTCTCATCTCATCACATGACCAAAGAAAGCTGTTTGTCATCTTTCTTATTGTTGTATACAATGTTTGTCTCTTTCTTATTGTTATATACAATGTTCTACTTTCATTAACCTCTTTCATTCAGTCGTTGTTAGTTACTTTGGCAGTCCAAGGAATTCGCAATATTCGTCTTAGGAACCACATCTCTGTTGCTTCCAAGCTCTTCCTAATTTGTTCATTTACATTCCAAAATTCACACTTATACAGCATAACAGATTCTATATAGTACTTCAGCACTCTCTTTCTTACATTCAGTGATAGTGACTTATCACATAAGATATTCTTCATTTTCTTAAATGCAGCTGTTGCTTGCCCTGTTCTGCATTTTAATCTCTGTTTTGCATCTTCCATCTGATGTTGCAAATACCCCTAGGTATTTAAAACTATCCACTTGGTTAAGAATTTTCCCTTCTATTTCTATTTCAAATGTTGGTGTCACCTTTTCTTTGATATCACCATTGATACTGTTTTCTTGATATTCAAGAAGAGTCCTTTCTTTGCACTCTCTGTTACTACAATGTCCAATAATTGTTCTAGATCTTTTGCAATATTCGCCACCAATACTGTGTCATCTGCATAGCGTATATTGTTTATATTGTATCCTCCGAATAGTATTCCTGGCTTATCTTTGATCTCTCTCATTATTACTTCGTTATAGAGGGAGAAGAGATCCGATGACGAAACATAGCCCTGTCGTACTGCCAGCCTTATTTGTACATAATTGCCCTCTTTATTTCCCATTTTAAATCTGATATCGCAGAAAATTCAAGTTGCTATGTTCAAAATGAGTGGGGACATTGGAGATAACTGATATTACCAGTAGTTGGGGATAACTAATATTACCATTAACTGGGGATAACTGATACTACCAGTAGTTGGGGATTACTGATATAACTGGCAATTGGTGATAACTGATATAAATCCTAGTTGGAGATAATTGGTAGTTGTGGATAACTGATATAACTGGTAGTTGTGGATAACTGTTGTAATTGGTAATTGTGGATAACTAATATAACTGGTATTTATGGATAACTGATAAAACTGGTTGTTTGGGATAACGTTTTTAAATAATAATTTGGGATAACTGATATATCTTCATAGTTAGAGATAACTGATAATTCTCGTACTTGGAGATAACTAATATATCGCATAGTTAACGTTAACTGATATATCTCATACTTTGAGTTAACTAATATATCTCACAGCTAGAGATAATTGATATATCTCGCAGTTTGAGTTAACTAATATATCTCATAGTTAGAGATAAATGATATAACTGATAGATAGTTGGGAATACACAGTCGTTGATACCAAGGGCAGGGTTTATGCGGAACGAGACTGCACTTCATCTCCACTAGCTATGTGGATGAACAAAGACAGAATTGACCCTTTTTCCCTATGATTAACTCTGTCGAGGTCTCAAACTGTCCAGGCTATGAGACTGCAAGAGTGTCACAGCAATTTCCGTGATGATGATAGACAATCAACACCCACGCCTTGCACTCCCTGCTTGAAGAGCTCACTGACATGCCTAGAATGAGAATGTTACTTGGCTACCGAAGTGAAACTTGGTCTGCACCAGTCCCCAGTTCTGTAAGTCGTACACAAGAGAACGTCTTGAATCGACGACCATTTGCCACTGTAGCAAAAATATAACAATAACAGCAATAACAACAACAATAACAAGAACAACTTCTCGAAGTAGAAACACCATTTAGTATTGATAATGCGAAGTCAAGAAGTACACGCTATTCATTAGTGCTACAGATTGGGAGAGATATACATTAGTGCTACAGATTGGGAGAGATATACATTAGTGCTACAGATTGGGAGAGATATACATTAGTGCTACAGATTGGGAGAGATATACATTAGTGCTACAGATTGGGAGAGATATACATTAGTGCTACAGATTGGTAGAGATATACATTAGTGCTACAGATTGGGAGAGATATACATTAGTGCTACAGATTAGAGAGAGATATACATTAGTGCGATTCATTTATTTGCATCAGTTGCTTGTCGTTAAGAGACAATTATTGATTGGCTGGTCATATATTTGCGGGTTTTGGGTGATTCTTGTTTTTCTTGAACATTTGACCAATTATAGGCCAAAACGAAGCAAGCAAATATGCTATTGGTCGAACGAGATAACTTGTACATCGCATTTGTAGACAACCTACTGTCTAAAACATGTCTAAAACAGCTGCTAGATTTTTGAAGATTTATCAAGATACGTGTAGACAACCTACTGTCTAAAACATGTCTAAAACATCTCTTGATTTTTGTAGAATTTATCTGGACACTTGTAGACAAACCACTATCTCGAACATATCTAGCGCCATTATACCCACACTACAATGTTAGTTTCTCCTACACCCCACATTTAGATCAGCTGCAACTAAGAGCTGTGTACACAATCAGGTATATATGGAGAATGACTCATCACGGCTAGTCAGCTTGCGTTATATAATTATCAAACTCAAACCACCAACATGTCGAATGTTTGCTTGCGTTATATAATTATCAAACTCAAACCACCAACATGTCTAATGCTCCAATCGGAATACATAATATACAAATTATCCAAGCATCGTTCGCTCGAAGCAGGGAACAATGAGTTAAAACAACACAGATTCTCAGACTCCTAATACACATAGATCCGTCCCACTTAGCCACCCGAGTCACTGTACTTCCACATTAAGAGTCTGAACGTGTAGCAAGAACCATAAAGTTAAGACCAATATGAAAGACGCTCGAAGACTTATCTGAAACATTCCATCTATTTAGTCTCGTAGTCATAAACACACCTGCTCTGGCGTCGTTCATAGTCGGATTAAAGTAGAGTATTGTTATAAATGCCACGACATAACGCGTCAAGCAATTGAATTGTCTCCGTGGCGATGGCCTTGCGGACTCGATTCGTAATGCCACTGACCCGAGTTCGAAAAACAGCGGTAACCGATTTGGTGGCAGACCATGTCGTGCTGGTTATAACGTGCTGGTATGGGAGCCTGTCGTTGAGAAAGCAATGGCAAACTACTGAACGTAAAACTTTGCCTAGACATCAACAACGGCAGTAAAATGCTAGTGTTGACTGCAACGTTCTGTAAAGGATATGCAGCTGTTTAAAAAAATAGAATTGTTGCAGATGAGATGATAGTTATCTGCCTGAACGTAATGCTCTTGCTATCTTCCATATTCGTGTGGTAGTTATCTGGCAAGTCACCCCCTAATGGTATTGCATTCTTCCTTACTCAGCAACCTACTTGGCTGTACCGCTAATGTACTCTGATGCGCATGCTATCCTTTATCAACATATCAATTAAATCCGCAGGCATCGATAGGTTACTATAGAAGGACTGAGAAGAAGAATAGACTGTATCCATACTTAGAAATATATCATCACTTCTAGACTGTATGTCTATTATTGCTTCTAGACTATCCGTATACAATTGCTTCTAGGCTATATCATTGCTTCTAGGGTATAATTATATCATTACTTCTAAACTATTCATATATCATCGATTTTAGACTAAGTATATCATTTTATCTAAACGATATCTATCTTCGCCTTCAAACTGTAATTATATCATTTCTGCTAGACTATAAGTATGTCATCGCTTTTAGGCTAAAAGAATATGATTTCATCTAAACCGTAAGTATATCATTGCCTGCAGACTGTAATTATAGCATTTCTTCTAGTATATAATGTAAATATATCATCGCATCTAGACTATAATTATATCATGTTTTCTAAGCAATAAGTATATCACCGTTTCTAGACTATATCATTGCTTCTAGACTATACCATTGCATGTAGACTATACCATGGCGTCTATAAAGTATATAAATATGTCAGCCTGTTTAATGTGGTCAGTATCACACGGTCGCCCTTACTTCCCAGGAGATGTCCAGTTCAGGCTGCATGTACCTGGAACCCCAGGTCAGTATAACAGTCTTCTCCGATGTGGATTCGACCACATGACCAACGCGTCGGCAGGCAGGCGTGCTAGTCACCGCTGCTACCACAGCTCCCAGTATGACAGCAATGACCTCACATCCCCGCGGTGACAGCTGTAACATAACAAACAGATGAATCTCTGTATAGACAATATACATAACACAAAGTCATGCAGCTTTATATAACACCATTAAGGGAAACATAGGACGGTGCGGCTACTAGCCTTAATCGGTAAACAAATACATACACAAAACACAATATATAAAAACGAGGAAGACACTCCAGTGACTACATTAAATTATACGAATGAGATGAGAAGAATGGAAAGAGATAAAATGAGGACCCTGCAAAATATATGAAAATAAGGAAAATCATTGCTATTTATCCAAGAATTCCAGGCTGTGACAGAGAGCCGGAGAGTATGTGGTGTACTGGAGACAGCGGTGAGGATTGGTAACATTTTCTATGTAGGACTAGGATACGCTTCACTTGGTCTCTCCTGATTTTATGTGAGATGGGTGGAAGGGGGGGGGGGGGGGGGGGGGGTGGGGGCGTTACAGGATCGACTTCATTGCACAGCGTTTTGTCCCTGTCAAAGTGTTAGGTAGGACATGGATAGGACAGGAGACAGAAGAGGGGTTAGGATAGATAGGACGTAGATAAGGACCTCGACAAGGGAGTAGATAGAGTAGAGACAGACCATAAGGTATAACTTAGAACAGTTATAAGACAGGACTGAGATGAGGACACGGACGTGTCATATCTAGGACACCAGCGGGTCCAACCCTGAGGATAGGGCGGGGGACGCTAGTCCACGGGACAACACCCGTAAACAGACTTAGCAGTAGGACAACTCAAGGTTGACATGAACAAGACTACTGTACTACGTGAGGAGTGGAACAGCTCGAGGTTTTGCTGACCGCACGGAGTTTGGAACGACAGGGGCAGCGAGTGGACTGAAGTTGGTCAGACGGGACAGGACAGTCTTCCAGGCAGGACAGTCTTCCAGACAGGACAGTCTTCCAGACAGGACAGTCTTCCAGACAGGACACGTGTGATTTTTCCGAGAGCCAATGTGTAGTTTACGAGGGCGCATGTTAGAGATAGCGAGTGTGAGATTGTATTTGAGTATGTACGGGTTTTGTGAGGAAAGACGACCACTGTATATTTAGGCAGGCAATCACCGCCTGATCCTGTGTGTGTAAATATATCAGGTTCGCCTGAAATAAAGTACATAAAGTCCGTCCACGCATGAAGTTTCTTTGAGATGTGGATGAAGTGGCGAGAGTGTCTGCAATTTGAGATGTTGACAGTCCCATATAGTTCGGTCTCTCTCGCAGAACAACTAACCTCCTGCCGAAGGTCTCACACAGAACAGCTAACCTCCTGCCGAAGGTCTCACACAGAACAGCTAACCTCCTGCTAAAGGTCTCACACAGAACAGCTAACCTCCTGCTAAAGGTCTCACACAGAACAGCTAACCTCCTGCCGAAGGTCTCACATAGAACAGTTAACCTCCTGCAGAAGGTCTCACGCAGAAAAACAGCTAACCTCCTACCAAGGGTCTCACACAGAACAGCTAACCTCCAGCAAAGGTCTCAAACAGAACAGTTAACCTCCGGCCAAAGGTCTAGCACAGAAAACAGCTATCCTCCTGCCAAAGGTCTCACACAAAACAGCTAACCTCCGGCCAAAGGTCTCACACGGAACAGCTAACCTCCGGCCAAAGGTCTCACACAGAACAGCTAACCTCCGGCCAAAGGTCTCACACAGAACA
The DNA here is from genome assembly GCA_014155875.1 of Cepaea nemoralis. NCBI lineage: Eukaryota > Metazoa > Mollusca > Gastropoda > Stylommatophora > Helicidae > Cepaea > Cepaea nemoralis. The sequence continues at coordinate 303,347 of JACEFZ010028219.1, forward strand.
GCTAACCTCCAGCCAAAGGTCTCACACAGAACAGCTAACCTCCGGCCACTGGTCTCACACAGAACAGCTAACCTCCGGCCACTGGTGTCACACAGAACAGCTAACCTCCGGCCAAAGGTCTCACACAGAACAGCTAACCTCCGGCCACTGGTCTCACACAGAACAGCTAACCTCCGGCCACTGGTCTCACACAGAACAGCTAACCTCCGGCCACTGGTCTCACACAGAACAGCTAACCTCCGGCCACTGGTGTCACACAGAACAGCTAACCTCCGGCCAAAGGTCTCACACAGAACAGCTAACCTCCGGCCAAAGGTCTCACACAGAACAGCTAACCTCCGGCCAAAGGTCTCACACAGAACAGCTAACCTCCGGCCAAAGGTCTCACACAGAACAGCTAACCTCCGGCCAAAGGTCTCACACAGAACACCTAACCTCCGGCCAAAGGTCTCACACAGAACAGCTAACCTCCGGCCAAAGGTCTCACACAGAACAGCTAACCTCCGGCCAAAGGTCTCACACAGAACAGCTAACCTCCGGCCACTGGTCTCACACAGAACAGCTAACCTCCGGCCAAAGGTTTCACACAGAACAGCTAACCTCCGGCCAAAGGTCTCACACAGAACAGCTAACCTCCGGCCAAAGGTCTCACACAGAACAGCTAACCTCCGGCCACTGGTCTCACACAGAACAGCTAACCTCCGGCCACTGATCTCACACAGAACAGCTAACCTCCAACCACTGGTCTCACACAGAACAGCTAACCTCCGGCCACTGATCTCACACAGAACAGCTAACCTCCGGCCACTGGTCTCACACAGAACAGCTAACCTCCGACCACTGGTCTCACACAGAACAGCTAACCTCCGGCCACTGGTCTCACACAGAACAGCTAACCTCCGGCCAAAGGTCTCACACAGAACAGCTAACCTCCGGCCAAAGGTCTCACACAGAACAGCTAACCTCCGGCCACTGGTCTCACACAGAACAGCTAACCTCCGGCCACTGGTGCTCACACAGAACAGCTAACCTCCGGCCACTGGTCTCACACAGAAACAGCTAACCTCCGGCCACTGGTCTCACACAGAACAGCTAACCTCCGGCCACTGGTCTCACACAGAACAGCTAACCTCCGGCCACTGGTGTCACACAGAACAGCTAACCTCCGGCCATTGGTCTCACACAGAACAGCTAACCTCTGGCCACTGGTCTCACACAGAACAGCTAACCTCCGGCCACTGGTCTCACACAGAACACGATTTCCGCAGGTCCGGCGATCACCTGCTTTGGCACTGGGGTACTGGGGCACTGGCGTACTGTGGTACTGGGGTACTACGGTACTGGGGCACTGTGGTACTGGGGCAGTGGGGTACTGGAGTACTGGGGGTACTGGGGTGCGGGGAATAAATTATACAAGCCAATCGAAAGACGGGACCTTGACATGAACTCTCGACCATCTGAGCTCGAGGTATTACACAGAAAATCAATTGGGACATCCGTTGAGGCCACTGAAACAGTTTCATAAATAAACTGTTTGGCGCTAACAGAAAGAGAAGAAAGAAGTAGAGACAAGATGACGCACAAGACAACATAAAATTTGAAAGCTATAGTTACCGACCGGAATTCGAACCTGTCACCTCCAAGTGACGACAGCGCCTCGCTGCAGGAACAAGTGTACTTCGACGCATGACCAACTGGACACTCCAAAAAAAGTGTCTTCATTAGTCATGTCTATCATACACATGAACCTACAACTAAGTAACACGGACAGAATTCGTATCAAACCATTGAGATCGAGGAAGGAGGGTGTATCACTTCGCCACGGAGGCCCCTTTAAGAAAGATAAATGATATACAATCGAGTCTGGATAAGTAGAAGTCGCAGGGGCCGAAGGAATTTGTTCTACTTATCAGAAATTCTACTTATCCATACTGAACAAATATTTACACTAATTTACACTAATACATGTGTACCATGCAGTAGCATTGAGTAAAATGATTGTACCACTTAGGGAACACGGTTAGTGAACAAATAAATAGCAATACAATATCAGACATGTTGAAATGTTTAGTTTTGAAAATTTCCAAATTAATTAAAGAAAAATTCTGTGATTTTGCTTTGCTTCTTGACTTGTGAAAAATGTCTTCCCATGGCCTGTTTAAAGGCACAAAATGGTGAGACTACATCATGTGAACATCCAGTCTGCATCATGTAAATGTCAATTTTGTCAATTGATGCCAAAATATGACTGCGATACAGGTTGTGCTTGCAGCCCACAGTCATCATCATCATCAGAGTCAGGGCTAGAAGGGTCTGTTGGTTGAATGACTGGCATACATAGCCCTATAATATCAGTGCTTGAAAGAGTGGCACTAGTAGAAACATCATTATCAATGTTCACAAACTCCTCTGGATCAATCTTCAGCTCTTTATACAATCTAGCAAGTAATGGCCCCACTGAAATGTCAGTATAGCTCTCACTGTTCACTGATGGTGTGGAATTCTCATTTACAGAGACATCTACTGCAGGTAAGAAGCCAACCTGTCTAAAGCAGTTTGCAATAGTTGCTGGTAAAACTCTGTCTCATGAAGATTTTAACATAAGAATAGCATCAAGAAGGGTTCTCTTGAAATCATCACAAATGAGGTCAGCATATCCATGTTACCCACAAATTTTGACAACATTGTGGATCTATAAAGAACTTTCAGATTTTGAATGATACCTTGATCATAAGGCTGAAGTGTTGATGTGGCCTTAGGTGGCAGAAACAAAAGCTCTGTTGCCTTCATATTGTTAATTTTTGTGTGAACAATTGTCAACAATTAAAAGAACTTTTCTTTGTTTACACACCATTAAATAATCAAATTCTTGTAGGCACCCATTGAACAGTTCTGATGTCATCCATGCCTTTGAATTGGCTCTGTAATTCACACACAATTTTTTCAGGCCTTTGAAACAACGAGGATTTTTAAATTTTCCAATCACAAATAAAGGCCATTTTTCACTACCATCCATATTGGAACACACAGCCACTGTTATTCTTTCTTTTGATTTCCCCCCCCCCCCCCCCCCCCGTGACACTTTTCATTTTTGAAAGAAAATATTTTATCAGGTAGCAATCTCTACAATAATCCAGTTTCATCAACATTAAATACATACGCAGAATTATATTTAGCTAAAGCAGGTCTGAGCACGTCTTCTATCCATGAGTGAGTCGGTGCTTCATCGATTGACTGTTTCTCTCCACACATATTCTTGTAAGTGATGCAGTGTCGTTTTTTGAAACGATCCAACCAGCCAGAACTACAATTCCAGTCTGTCTGACCTCCAAGACGTGCAAATTCTTCTGCTTTCGCAATAAGTAAAGGCCCATTTACTGGTGCATTTGCCGATCTTATCACAGTGAACCATTTTAAAAGAGCAGCATCAACAATATCGCACGCAGCAGTTCTCCTAGCTCTCTGCCTATCACTGTCGTTTTGACATTCGAAAAACAATTGTTTGTAGCTGTTTTTTTGCTTTAAAATGCCGGAAAGTGTCGATGTTGGAATACCAAATTCTCTAGCTATATCCACTTTCTTCTTCCTTCTTCTTCGTTCATCCAGAGTTTCGGGTGTGATTGCGTTGCGTTGTGCAAAGCCGTTAGGCCGACACATCCGACTTCTTCGGGCATTTGTTGACCGGGTTAACCATCCCGGCTTTCTTCTTCCCACTATGTTCAACCTCTTCCAACAGCTCAATCTTTCTTTTTAAAGTCAAAGTTTGAAGCTTTCATCCACTAGCAGCCATTGTTGACATGATGCAACATATTATGTGCAAGATTGTTCTCCAGGCTGACCACAAATACACATTCTTTCGCCAAACAATTTTATTTTTTTTTGGGGGGGGGGGGGTGTGGGAGGGGGGGGGGGAGGGGGGTGTGAAATGAACAGTTCGACTTAAACGTGGACATTTATATAGTCGGTAATTCATTTTTATGTTCGATTAATCCGAAAATTCGAGTTAACCGAATTATACTTAGGAATTTTTATACAAAGATAAAGAAGGATCTTGGCCGGGACCAAGCCAATAACGTCGACTTAAGCGAAATTCTAGTTATCCGAGTTCGACTTAAGTGGACTCGACTGTATTATCATTAAGTGTCTTGCCGACTCACATGGGCGATCACACTTCTCCACATATTGCGATCTCCAGTTGCATTTATCAGTTCGTGTGTTGACTCCCTTCTGTGCCATGACAGAAGATGGTCAAGAATCTTTTCTCGCCGTTGTCCTCTATCTCTCTTTCCACACATGTGTCCAGATGTCACAACATGTTCCCGTTCTTGTAGTGTCTCATAATGTGGCTAAATAATAAAGACTGCCTCTTTCTGATGTTTGTCATAAGTTGTCCCCCCCCCCCTCCCTCAAAATGTCCAGAACCCACAGCCAAATATCCCAGAGGAAGAGCTGGCTGTCTGGAGATGAGCTGCGTCCTGGAGTCCGGCCACCCGTGAGCCATGAACGGGGTACGAAGAGAGTGTCAAGAAATTAAAGGACCGACACATTCCGAGACGAGGGGCTGCTTCTGAAGATCAGAAGCCTCCTGTCGTGCTTGCTCCGCGGCGCAGTTTTTATCATTGACCACCACGTTCACACGGGTATGACATCAATGGCTAACACTGACATAGTTCGCCGCCAGAATGTGCAACGGCAGCCAGTCTATCAGCCGGTTCATGTCCTCACGTACCAGCATATACGGGGCAGGAAATCCACCAGATGATCTCTGGACCATCGACTTGCCAAGCCTTGCAAGCCACCCAAGGCACAATATACCCGTTTCTAGCTTCTTTTTTTTTCATATCCCTTACAGGACGTTGCAGTCAACATCGGGATTTTTCATATGCTGTTGATGTACAAGGCAAGATTACGCACAGTAGTTTACCACTGTTTTCTGAGCGGCCTGCTCACATACCCCGTAAGTCACCAACCCGGCGAGAACCGCTACCGATTCTCGCGCAGGTTACGTTACTCATGAGAATATACGGGATTAGGGAGAAAGACGTTAACTCCTATGTCAGGGAGACCGGCATGTTTCTAGTTTATTTAGGTTTAAAATAGATGATATGAAGATATCATCCAGTACCAGCTATGTAGAATAATCCCAACAAAGGCGACATTTCACAAGCTGAAGATGCCCTCTAATTTACCATTGTTAGTCGATGTGAGCAAAAGAATCAGATGGTCCCAGGGCATTCTTGTAGGTGGCCAAACCATATCATATGATGTTCTTTAATGAACTGCACGACAGGTTTCAGACCCTATACGTCTTCTAATGTCCTCATTCCTACTTCATTCTCTCGCGGTTACTCCGGAAGCTCTTCTAAGGCATTTCATCTCTGTTGATATGATTTTGAGATCATTCACCAAGATGTGGCATGTGTTTATTCCAGATGATATGACATATGCGCGGTATTTCTGGGCACACCCGAGACGAACAGAAAATCCCGGAATACATCAATAATCTCTTCATCACGGCCAATTATTCTCGGCTCGGTAACGAGCATAAGCCGACGCACGGAATCCATTCGATGTGTTTTGTATGCTAATTATGCTTGTCTGTGACTATGGTAAACACAAATTATGTCATAGATACCGCGTGGTGTTAACGAAACAATTATCAACTTCGTACTGTAAATACAACACGGAAGCTAGAGTTTAAACAATATAGCGGCAGATGATTAATACAATGAAATATATATTGAACATTTCAATCACAGCTTCAGAAGACGTTGCATGCAATATAATTATTCAAACAAGATATCGACAAGCAAATATGTCATGAATAAACAGAGTATTGCATGATTTCCTATTTTAAAAAAAAAAAGAAAATGAACACTTTAAACTGATTTGCGAAATTAGACGTAGACAGTGAAGATTTTGTCGGCAAGTTATGAGAAGAAATAATTTGGAGAACCTGGTGACAGCTGGCAACATTTAGGGCGAAAGAACAAAGGGTAGGCTTGGTCACGTGGCATAATCGAGACAAAAACACAGCTGATCCACGACTCTGGTGATCGCGTGATATGGCGAAACATGACCACCCACACTTATCGGCATGGCACATGATGATGAAGATAACATAATCTCTTTTCTAGCGAAGTATAGATGCGACATTGTTTGTAACAGATCAGTTAGTTAGTGAGAATATAATTCAGTCAGTCAGTCAGTCAGTCAGTCAGTCAGTCAGTCAGTCAGTCAGTCAGTCAGTCAGTCAGTCAGTCAGTCAGTTAGTTAGTTAGTTAGTTAGTTAGTTAGTTAGTTAGTTAGTTAGTTAGTTGGTTGGTTGGTTGGTTGGTTGGTTGGTTGGTGGGTGGGTGGGTGGGTGTGTGGGTGGGTGGGTTGTTTGTTGGTTGCTTAGTTGGTTGGTTGGTTGGTTGCTTAGTTGGTTGTTTGAGTGGTTGGTTGGTTGGTTAGTTAGTTAGTTAGTTAGTTAGTTAGTTAGTTAGTTAGTTAGTTAGTTAGTTAGTTAGTTAGTTAGTTAGTTGGTTGGTTGGTTGGTTGGTTGGTTGGTTGGTTGGTTGGTTGGTTGGTTGCTTTCTTTTATGTAAAGAAAAATTACGCACATCTATTTTTTTTATGTAGACAGAGTATGCAAGTCTATTTATTTTAGTTTTACATATTATGTAAATTTATGTATGTTATCTGCACAGATAATGGAAATGTATTTATTTCATCTGCACATAGTGTATCTGCACAGATTATGAACCTCTTGTCTTGATGGGCTACAAGAACCGAACAATTAAAGATCAGTGTCATGTCGGAGTATCTTGTCGCACAAATTCAACAGAACAACAATGAATCAAATTACACTCATGCCCAGAATTTTACCGACCTCGCAGGCTCGAACAGAAACGCTTTCATAAGCGCCAAAGTGTATGGCCTGATAGAAGACATTGTGGACCTGGGTATGGTCAGTGTGCTGTCTTGTTTAGGGGCCATCAGTAGCACCCTAAACTTGGTCGTCTTCGCCAAACAGGGATACAGAGATGGCGTTAATGTGTCTATGACCTACATTACTTGCTGGGACATGGTCAAATGTACGACGGCAATTCTTCACAGACTGTATCTGCCGATAAGCTTAGTATCTGTCAACTACGGGAGATCATGGAAGAACATCACAGCTCCTTTGGCCATATATCTGTCGCTGTTCTCTGGCTATGTGTCTTCCGTACTGACATCCTATGTGTCTCTTGAAAGATGCTTCTGTGTGACCGTGCCCTTTAGGGTTAAGGATGTTTCCACCAGGAGAACTACTCTTGCAGCCACAAGTTTTATTTCAGTTTTCATTTTCGGGATGTTTTTCGTGATGTTTTTCACACATGGCGTGATTTATGTACGCGATGCATTAAATAACACTTTGTATCTGGACGACATATTCAACAGCTTGTTCACGTCAAATGTAATAGTTAGAACTTACTACAAGACAGCTGTCACTGTGGTTCCACTCACTAGCTTCGTTGTTCTATGCGTGTCTTCCTTAACTACAATAGTCAGTCTGAAAAGATCAGGAGTAGGAATCCACAAGTACGCGGACAAAGATGTGAAGATTGCAGGCAAGAATCCACACCCTGCATTATCCCGACGACAAAAACAAGTGACCAGAACTCTATTAGTGTTTATTTTTGTGTACATTGTATGCATGTTCCCTCGTATTGCTGCTGTGGACATCCCAACTTTCTTTTCAGTTGAATACTACGCTCTCAGGAAGTACCACGATCTATATACAACAGTGAGCATGTTTCTGTTTGTGCTGGACTTCTCTCACACATCTACCAACTTTATCATCTTTTACAAGACGAGTTCACATTACAGAAAGACACTCCGCGTAATTTTCTTTCTGAGTGTCTCAGGAAGACACTCAGCGTAGTTCTGGGGCGACCATCCCCAACCCAGCGCGTCCACAGGTTACGGATCGTGGAACGGCCTCTAGATATAGAGGTTAGCTGCAAATACCCAATAAGCAGAGGCGGACCAACTGACGGTGGGCACAGAGGGCGAGGCGGGATCTTAGGGTGGGATCTGAGTCCCTTAGAAAATACCTCATATGTTCGGAGACGTGCCTGCCAAGCGAGTCGGGACGCTCTAACCCCTCCCCCGGGTAGGTGGAGCCCGTTAGCTTTGGACAGCAGTCCATCTTGGAGACGAAAAACTCCGATTATAAACCCCCAAGTTTAAGGTGGACCGACGTGCCGAGGACGGAATGGTCACGGGTGAGCTACAACGTCTGGTATGCGGGCGGGGCGGCGCCAGGCGTACGGACTCCTGAGGGACATCCCCTGCGCCTTTCCTAGCAGGCAGGCTCCGCTAGGGTGACCGCTTATTTCCTGCAATATTCAAACTTTGCTTATGGAGTTAATTATACACGGGAATCGTCGCCGGAGCTACGGAGCACGTGCTCTTCGCTTGACACATATTTCAGAGGCTAGCGAAGAGAGAGTGAGGAGGAGAAGACGAGGAAATGGTGTGAGAAGAAGGCATAGAAATAGGAGGGCAGGCGCCAGGAGAACAAAACAAAAAGTGGAGAGACTAGGTTTCAACCATGTAAGAGTGGGATACTGGAACTGTCGTAGTGCCAGGCGGAGAGGTCCTGTATTGGAGAGACTAATATATGATTTTGACGTCCTCATGCTTCAGGAGCTAAATACAGACAAATACCATTGCCCTGGGTACGCCAGTTATATAAACCCAACTGGGCAGAAGAGACATGGACAAGGTCTGCTGGTGAAGAAAGAAGTGAAGCATGTGGTACTTGACTTGAGCCAGTGGAATCACAGTGCGAGAGAGGTCCAGGGTATACAAATGGAGATTGGTGGCTTAAGTTGGATCATCATAAATGTATATGCCATAGTAGACTGTTTTGTCAGAAAGGAACACTGCGACTGGCTTAAGGAATTGGAAGAATTAACAGGTGATGGGCTACTCATATTTGGAGACTTCAATGCGAGGAACAGAGATTGGGACAGTAGTGGAGAAAATCGACAGGGAATTGCCCTTGCGGATGTCATGGTGGACTCCGATGTGGTCTGCATAAATGATGGGAGGCCGACAAAAATGGCAATGAGGCCTGGCGATGCAGACACAGCTATTGACTTGGCACTTGTCTCCCAGTCATCAGTCCTTGATGTAAAGTGGAATGTTTTGAATGACCATGGGAGTGATCACATGCCATGCTCAGTCCTGATCTCTAAATCCAGGAAAGTTAAGACTGGGAGGGCGCGCAAGACCTTCTGGTATGAGTGGACCGATAGCCCTCTTGGACGCCTCAGACAGGGGGCATGCAACAGGACTGTTAAAACTCCTTTTTTGCATCCCCCATGGTGGACCCCAGAAGTAGACCATGCTTGGAAAGGAAAGAGAGCTGCAGTGAAGCAGCTAAGGAAAGTGCGACAGACACCCAGAAGCTCACGAGAGTAAATGGGCACTGCGGAAAATGTCAAGAAAGACAAGGTGGAGGTTTTCAAGCGCTGTGCTGCAGAAGCCAAACATTCAAAATGGGAATGTTTCATGAGGGAGATTGGAGGTGATAAAACACTGAGAAAATTCTGGAAACTGCACAGACAAATGCAAAGAAAAGATCGGCCTATGACAGTGGGAACATTTTATAGAGATGATGGTGTGCGCATAACAACAGACAAAGAGAAAGGGGAGGCGTTTCTCGAGAGATTTCTAGAGCAAGCCAATCATGATGATGCGGACACCAGGGATGCAGTTAGAGAGGAGTTATCTGGCACCATAAAGAATATGCCTTATGAAGACATCATACGGGTTGAAGATGTTAAACATATTTTGAAAAAGGCAAAAGACACGGCAACAGGGCCTGATGGTGTCAGGTGAAGGTTTTGAGTAATGGAGACCTGAAGGAGATGACTGACTGCTTTAACCAGAGCATTAGGACAGCATCAGTACCGCAGGATTGGGTACACAGCTATCTCATCCCTCTCCCAAAACCATTCAATGATCGTTGAAAGCTTAGCGGCTTTAGGATCATCACTGTCAGCAACCGATGCGTCAGGCTTCACAGGATCAACTTCTCCCGTACCACACAAAAATATTGCAAGTCGTACGAGAGGTATGGATGATGCATTTTATTGTCACTGGCTCTTTAACAATAGATTACTGCACAAAAACGGTCGCTATTAAATCACACATCGTACGAAAAAAGGTAGAATGACAGCCCTTTTTTAAAAAAATTGTAAAGTTTGGAAGGGGGTTTTGGGAAAAATGAACCTTTTTTTTTTGGGGGAAGGTAAAATAAAAAAACCAGGGGCCAAAAAATCCCCCCCTCGGGGTTCCGGGGAAAATTCCTTTTTCCCTTTAAAAAATTCCAGGGGAAAGGGGGTTAAAAAAAAAACTGGGAGGGGGGGGGGGGGGGGGGGGGGGGGGGGGGGGGGGGGGGGGGGGGGGGGGGGGGGGGGGCCCGGAAAAGGGACCTCTGGGTTGGTACCGTACTCTCCCCCCCCAAAACCTTTCAAGACGTTAAATTTCCTTTTTCATTCCCCATGGTGGCCCCGGGATAACTTCTGAAAAAAAATTGAAAGTGAAGGGGTAGGAATGCAAGCACGGCTCAACAATAAATGAAAAAACGGCGAAAATCCAAAAAGACAAGAATTCCCTTCCAGAACCCCCCTAAGAATTTCTATTGGTAAAAACCGAGAAAATCGACGCCACATGAAAGAGTCCCCTCTGACTTTTATGGTGGCTACACCCCCCGGGAAGGACCTCGGGTTTCGGCTTTTCGTGTGCAACACCAGAGCTTAGAGGGGTTTTATTTTGATGGGATTCCCTTTGGGCATCACGTAGGCTATTTGGGACCGAGGCTTATTTGTGGTTTGAATTGGTTTTATGGAAAACTGAAATTTCCCCCCCCCTTACCCCCCCTGCCCTCAGTAGGGGAGGGGTTACCCGAATCTACTTAAAACCATTCAGGGGGGTCTTTACTTGGGTAGACCATCATTCAGGGTGGTCCTTACTTCACTTTGACACACATCCCCCCCTGGTTGGTTAAAAATTTGTCATGGTTTGACGCAAAGGTTTTAAAAAATTAGGCCAATTTTTGTAAAAACTATTATAACCTTTCTGGGCTAAAAACCCATGACTATTGTCACAATGAGTCTCCTTTACTTCTACTGGTGTCGCCCAAATTTTTCGGGTTTCTGGCCCCTTTCTCTGCAAATTAATTAATTAGGGTTTTCTAAAGGACCATTTTTTTCCCCCCCTAAAATAGCAAATTCTCCTCCCAAAAAATTTGCTTTCTTGGGTAACACTGTTGTTCATGAAAATATTAAACCCTTTACACAACTGTGTGGCACTTTACCTATCTCCTTGGTGAAATTATTTTCATTTAAGTTGGGTTTTCGTTGTCTATTTGCCCCCTGACCCAATTTCCCTCTTTGTTTTAAACAAATTTGTTTTTATGTTTTTTTTCCGGTTTTTGTGTTTTTTGTAACTATTAATAACTTTTTTCTAAATAGGTTCTATAAAATTGTATGAAAGTTATTTTTCAAGTGCCAAATTCGGTTTTGTGGCCCCCCATGATAAATAATTGGGCTACGCCGTCTTATAGACTTAAAATACTTTATCTAAATTATCTAAACACATAAACTTCACCCCATTAAAAAACATTTTCACATCGAAAGCAAACGCTTCGCGAAAAAAATAAAAAAGTGCGTTGAGGGCAAAAAAACCGGGTTTCCCCTTTTCTTGTATATTTTCCCTTTTTTCACTTTAACTTTTCAACATTTTTACCCTAATGTTTAAAAACCTTGAAGTGACACTGTACAATTTGCTCGTTTGCTTGAGCTTAATACTGTCCTAACTTACTCACGAGTCATTTTTACAAAAAGTACAGGAAAATAGGGTTGAAGAAACCCTGTTTACTCTCTATATTCTTCTACTTACAATTCTTATCTTTTTTCTAATTTGTTTAAAAACCTTTTAAGGGAAGTAATTAAACTTTAAAATGAAAATGATGTGAATGAGTTATGTATTTTCTGAAATGGGTGTTTAAAATGAAACAAAATTCTAACTTTTTAATGAAAAAACTAATTTATATTTTATTCAAAATGTTGAAAGAAATTTTAATTTTTAATTTAAGGGAAATAATTTAATATTAAATGATGATGTTTTTGAATTTCTTAAATGGTAAAATGTGAAATGAAAAACTAAATTGTTTTTAAACAAATAATAGGGTTTATCTAAATTTTATTTGGTTTTTTAATTACTTTATTAAGTGTAATACTTTAATTAATTTTATTGTAAGGGGGAAAAATTAAGTTTTTTTTTAAATAAAAAAAAAAACTATTTTATTCTCTAAACTAATTACTCTATTTTAAATCTATCCTTTTTAAATATATTAAAACTGTTTAATCATATCCAATATTGGAAATTTTAAAGGGTTTATTTACCTCATTATTTTCCTTTTCATTTTTTCTTAAAATTTTATATTTTAATATATATATATATATATATATATATATATATATATATATATATATATATATATATATATATATATATATATATATAATTATCCTGGGCATACTAAATACACTACACAGTCATACTTGTGTCCTATGGGTCTTATTTCGCTCGTAGATTCCGCACGTGACGTAGACCAGTAAATTCGTGTCTGTTATTTATGCAATGTTCTGACACTGTTCTTCCATGATTAACACAGGTGATTCACCGGAACACAAATGGAGCATAGTAAGTAACGAGCTGTCTATGTACACACGGTGATACACTTGTTCCTGGAGCATAGTTCTTATTTTGCTGTCTACGGACACATGGTAGTTCAATGTTCTTAGCACACAGTCCTGAAAATCATGTCTATGTAATAAATAGGATATTTTACACAGGATCCTCTAAGAGAACTAATTAACCTTTCTTATACTAACTACTCATGTGGAATATCAGGTATTTCTACCTCAGATGGTCGACTCAGGGTATCTGCCAGAATGTTATCCCTACCCTTAATATGTTCTATACTAAAAGTATAATTCTGTAATATCAATGACCACCTGTAGATGCGGTCGTTGCGATGTACTCCACTTTGTATGACCGTGATCGGGGAGTTGTCAGTCTGGACCACAAAGTGAACACCCGCCAGAAATCGATGCAACTTCCTCACCGCATAGATGACGCTTAGGGCTTCCAACTCTGATATGGAATATCTGGACTCAGCAGGTGTGATCTTGCGGCTCACGTAGCAAATTGGATGGAAGATGCCATCATAAAACTGGCCTAGTACTGCAGCGATGGAAATCCTGCTGGCATCTGTCCTGAGATAATAAACGAGCCTAGGATTAGGCAAACGGAGGATTGGTACATTACTAAATAGAATTTTCAATTTTGACAATGCAGAAATTAATAATGCATCTTTGACATCTAATTTGACTGATGCTTTTAACACATTTGAAAATACACTTGTAATTTCAGCTAAGTTCGGTATGAACTTACTATAGTAATTTACTAAACCCAAAAGACTCCTGACCTGCTTTTTCGTTGTAGGCATGGTCAGGTTCATAATTTTAGTAATAATTCTATTGGCAGTTTTTAGTTGTTCTTGTGAAATGACATGACCCAAAAAATCAATTTCTTGTAGGCCCAATTCGACTTTGCTCGGTTTGACATGTGAGACCGAAGAGTCGCAACCCTATCGAAGACATGTCTGAGTTTCAGTAAGTGTGTTGTCCAGTCATCTGTATGGACACAAATATCATCTACTATATGTCACTGTATTCGTCACTCCATGAAGTAAATCTCTAGTTAAGCGTACGAAAGTGGCAGGAGCGTTGCGAAGTCCGAAAGGAAGAAAACGCCACTCGTAGAGACCTAAAGGTGTTGAGAAAGCAGTAAGATGGATAGATTCAGTCTGCATAGGGACCTGCCAATATCCCTTAGTAAGGTCTAATTTAGAGAAGATTTTGGAAGTGGACATGTCCAGAATAAGATCTTCGCAGGAAGGAATTGGTTCTGCGTCGATCTTAGTGACATTATTGAGCTTTCTATAATCCACACAAAGACGAATGGTGGAGTCTTTTTTCTTGACAAGGACGATTGGAAAGGAGTACTCAGATGTAGATTTCTGAATGATCCCACTCGCTTCTAAATTAAGAATTTCCTTATTTAGACTTTCTCTATAGCTGAGTATATATAGAGTACGGCCTGCATTTGATAGGCTTAGAGTCCGAAAGAAGGATGGAGTGTTCGATTCTGTCCGTCCTACCTGGAATGTCGGAAAATATGTCCTTATATTCCGTTACTAACTCTATTATCTGGCGTCGTTGCTCGTCTGTTAGTCCCTGTTCTACTCGTATAGAATCTAATGTCGCAGTCTTGTCGACAATTGGAACAGGTAGTTCCATCCCGTCGTCGTCTACCTGATTCAGTACAGTTGTGGTGCTAAGTGCGTTTTCTGTTAACTCACTAGGTGTATGGATATCGTCGGATTTGCCAGTCTCGCTAACTAGTGTAGTTGCGTTGTGTATGTCCGTCGTCTCATCAATCGGTGTGGATGCATTGTGTTCGTCTGTCTCTAATTCTGTCTCTTGTCGTGAAAAGTAAGGTTTCAACATGTTGACATGAAATATCTTTAAGTGTCCGTTTATTGATATTTCATAGTCGACATCTGAAATTTTACGTTACACCTTGAATGGCCCTTGCCATGAGGTCAATAATAAATTTCGTTTGTCTGGAAGTAAAAGCAGTATGTCTTGATCTGGTTCAAGATTAATAGTTCTCGCACCTTTATTTGCGTACTGGCGGTAGATTTGACCCTTCCTCTCCAAAGCTGCCTTGGCTATGATACACGATTTCATAATCTTGTCTCGTGTCTCTGTTACAATTTCATAAGGTGTTTTAGGGGTTGGAATTTCAATGGAATTAGTTACTACCTGATGATAAATTGTTAGGGGTCCAAGTGGGTTAGCCCCGTACACTAATTCAAACGGTGAGAAACCCGTGCTTGAATGGGGGATCTCCCGATAGGCGAACAGCACTGTTGGTAACAGTGTATCCCAATCAGCTGGGTTTTCTGCTGTCACCTTAGCCAGCATATGTTTCAGATCTCCGTTAAGTTTTTCTACGATTCCATTGCTGGCTGGATGATACGCTGTTGTAAACTGTTGTTTAATCCCTAACATTTTAGTAAGGGCTTGCGTTGCAGCCGATATGAATTGGGTTCCACGGTCGGATAAGATGGTACGAGGGAATCCGAATCGTGCGAACAAGTGTAGAAAAACATTGGCAACGTCTTTGGAGGTGATGTATTTCAAAGCTACTGCCTCAACCCACCTTGAACACAGGTCCACCATCGTTAAAATGAAGCGATTTCCTTTGCTGGACACCTGGTTTAGGGGTCCAACAATATCGACCGCCACACTCTCAAATGGCCTAGAGGCCAGTGTTGAAGGCTGCACTTCAGCTGTAGGATGTTTACCCTTACGTACTAGTTGTTGACAGACATTACATGAACGACAAAATAGTTTTATGTCGTTACAAAAACCCGGCCAATAAAAATGAGCCTGAATTCTGGCCCTGGTTATGTCGTATGCAAGGTGGCCAGCAAACGGTGACTCGTGTGCAATCTTTAGCACAGTCTGGCGGTGTTGTACAGGTAACACCGTTTGCTGAATCTCATGGTTACCAGTTGTATAATAGCGGGTAAGAATGCCATTATTCAGTCTAAAAAACCATGATGCGTTTTTCGTTACTTTGGCTTTTTCTTTCAATAACTTCAGATACGGAGACACACTCGGATCAGCTTTTTGCTGGTCTATGAACTTTTGTCTGCTGGTATCATCTGTGCTAGTTGGTGATAGCAACAGTAGTCTTTCATCCTGTAATGTGTCTTGGTGTTTCATAGTATCTGCTCTGGTTGTTGCATTAGCTGCATTTAATTTCTCCCATGCAGCTATTTCTTTGTTCGTGCAATGTTTTAATTGGCATAAACATCCCAAAATCAAATCAGTACAAGGGTTATCTAAAATCGCACATGTAAAGGTACCAGAAAGGAAAGGAGTGTTAATACGGGCTTTTGCCAAAGGGTAAATTTCAATATTGCCAGAAAAAGTTCGGCATTTGACTGAGTCACCCGTATAATCACTTGGATTCACCAGTTCCTTTCTAAAGACCTATAAGGGTGCTCCCACTGTCCAGCAAACATTGGCATGGTTTTTTGTTGACCAATGCATTGTGGAACACCAAATTGCCTCTGGAGGCTAATGCTGCGTTTACACTCTCAGTGGAGACTGGTACTGTATGCCCACATTCT
Source organism: Cepaea nemoralis (assembly GCA_014155875.1). NCBI lineage: Eukaryota > Metazoa > Mollusca > Gastropoda > Stylommatophora > Helicidae > Cepaea > Cepaea nemoralis. Next base: position 319,662 of record JACEFZ010028219.1, read on the forward strand.
AATTTTCCATCTGCATGGAATTGGTGACATCGTTCACAACTGTCAAAGCTCAATACATCATTTACAGAACACACATTTTCAGCTTGGTTAACAGGTAATTCATTTTCAACTTCACAGTCAGTCTCACTCTCACTATCAGATGATGTATCAATTAACACTGCATTGTTGGCTTTCATTCGTTGGCGGCCCAGGCACTTATTTGAATAATAGCCGTAGCTGGAACAGAAGAAGCATTTGACTGCACGCCTGTATGCAGTTCTCTTGTTTTGTTGCTTCTTAATGACATTTTCAATATGGGCCGGATAGTTAGGCGATTTATCACACATAGAATAAGTATCATGAAAAAGTTGGCAATACACACATTTGGGTAATTTATGGTCTTTTTTGTCGACTCTCTGAAATGGTTTTTTATTACTCCGATAGCTTTTAGGTTGGTCCTTAACAAAAGAAACTATTTCAGAGTCGCTATTAGATGTTTTACAAATCTCCCTATTGGAGGAAAAATAAGCTGAGCCTTTTTATTCAAATTGTTCTATGGTCTCAATGTCTGACTGCTGAAGAAATTTAGCGAAAGGAGATGGTATTGTGGATATGACTTTATCCATGGCTATTAAATTTTTAAGTTTTTCAAAATCTTTTCCTATGTTTGCAGCATTCAGCCATCTATTTAGTACGCTCTGGACATTTGAGACGTAATCAATGAAGTCCTCACTGGGTTTTGGTTTCAGGTTGGAAAACTGTACTTGATACCCAGGGGCATCAAGTAAGAAATGTTGCATTATCCTATCATGGATGTACTGATAGTTAGATCTAAGCTCAGTTGGTATTGATTCTATCACTTTAAGGCGCTCCCCACTAAGGTTCTTCATGTAAATCATAGCCCACATCTCGATTGGTACTTGGTGGTACTTAAACTGATATTCGACATTTTCTGTCCAGGCTGATATGGAGTCTTCTTTACAGAATGGTTTAATAATATTCTTATACTTATTAAATTTATTTTCTTCCTGCTGACTCTTTAGTTTAGTAGCGGAGATCTCTAAGTGTGATTCTACACCCATCCCTTTCATCTTTAACTGTGTCTCTGATTCCACTTGTATTTGTTTTTCCTTAACTCTTGCCATTTCATCTATCTCTTTTTGCTTTAGTTCTTTCTCCTGATCTAATGTCTTTTGCTTTAGTTCTTTCTCCTGATCTAATGTCTTTTGCTTTAGTTCTTTCTCCTGATCTAGTTGCTTTTGTTTTAATTGTATTTCTTTTTGTTTAATCTCCTTATCATGTTCTAACTGCTTCTGTTTTGTTATCTCAGCTAGTTCTGCAATCTCCTTCTGATGTTGTCTATCTCGTGCACGTTCATCTCTCTCAGCATCTTTTGCTTCCTTAACTTTTTGGTCAGCACATTGCTCTAGCTCCTTTCCTGTGTATTGTAATTCTTTGCCTATTTTTATGAAATCAGCTAAAGTTGCCATGTTGTTGGGTTATTAGCTAGCGTTGACAGGCACTTCAATATTTACTCACTTATTTATATTCGGAATATGAAGTAATTTACCACACTGTGCACCACTGATATATTTTTAGATTACACCTTGAAAATGGATGACACAAAAAAAATATTCTAATAGATCACACCCTGAAAAAGAGATGCATTATTAATCATATTGCATTGAAAATAGTTTGGGTATACTCATCTTAACATTCCAGATCAATCAGGTACAATCGTTTGGCACCTCAGGTCAAATCGTTAGGCACTATGACATACACCTTGTGCTCTTCTTCCAAACAGCTGTTGTTCTGCCTGGTTTACAGGAGCAGTAACAATTAACAACTTGTAAATGATATATGACTTTAGACAATTTGGTACAATCACATCACATGCCCCCAGAACAGTACAATGTAGTCTAATTAATATTAAATGTCAATGTCCTGTCTTCGTTCTAACGTCGTATGCCTTACTTTCCTATTCTAGTTTAATCTATGGAAGTGTTGTGCAGGCCAAGCCTTATTTGCATAGCAAAAGTAGTGCCATCGTGACGGTAACAAATTAGAATAGGTATATAAATAATTAAATAAATGCTTTGAAATAAATATAAAAGTAATAATAATGTTTAAATAAATAAATATATTCAATAAATAACGTATTTGAACAAATAATGTTTGGTATAAGCCAATGATTCAGGCGAGCAGCCGCTTTGCGATTTGTCAACAATCCGTCGCCGATTGCAAATGGCGTAATACAGCTGTTTGTCAGCAGCAATACGTCAGAGGCGCAGCGCTATTTTTAGATTGGAAAATCAATAATGTTCTCGGCTCATTTTGTTTTGTGTATCGCTCCGCCATGAATCATATTTGACACATATTCATAAACAAATAAGTAATTACATAAATAAATGATAGAAAACAATAATGTCAATACTTACAACTTCGAAGAACACATGATTATAAGCACAACATATTTCATTAAGCACAAATAAATATTATTTGGTCACGATGGGCACAGCACAGCTCGCAACTCGACCTAGTCTGCACACGTCATTATCACACTAACACAAATTAACCCCTGTGATTATCTAGCCGTAATAATAATTTAGAGCCGTGGGTGAGTGTTTTAGCTTGAACAATTGTCCAAGCCACACTTCTGACACCACTTTAATCTTAGCCTGTCAGCAACCGATGCGTCAGGCATCACAGGATCAACTTCTCCCGTACCACACAAAAATATTGCAAGTCGTACGAGAGGTATGGATGATGCATTTTATTGTCACTGGCTCTTTAACAATAGATTACTGCACAAAAACGGTCGCTATTAAATCACACATACAGACACAGAATTCCCTATCCAGTCATATCCTATCCCTACAGCTAACTCTATCTACTTGGCTAAGGAAACGCGCATCGACACTAATCGATGCGCTCACTATGAAAGTCAGTCCCCGTCTGACTATTCTACTCGCGTGGCTACACAGCCCGCAGAAGGACCTCGTGTGTCCTTCGGCTTTTTGCGTGCTGCAACACTCAGCACGCTTAGAGTAGCCGTTTACTCGTGAGTGGGATTCCACTTCTCCGTGACTATCACGTAGGCGTGATTCTGCCGTGACCAGAGTGCTTACTCTCTGTGGTTGACATCTCCGTGTCTCATGAGAGAACTAGTTAATAGTTCCCCTCCCTATCACCTACCCTGCCCTCATGTAGGGGCACTGGGTTACCTCGAATCTACTTGAGGTAGACCACTCATTCAGGGTGGTCTTCTATCTTGAGGTAGACCACTCATTCAGGGTGGTCTTCTATACTTCAGTCTTTGACAATCACCCTTCAAAATACATTTGGGAAAGTTTTAGAGAAGATAGTCGCTTTCAAGCTGCAAGAGATTTTGGAAGGGGGGAAGCTTCTTCCAAGAGGCCTGGAGAGCTACAAGCCAGGAAAAGATACCTGGTCAAATGCAGCCACTATTGCCTTTGACGTTTATGGGGGTTGCAGAGTAGACAGGAAACGATGGCGGCAGCGCTTGATCTCGAGGATGCGTACAATAGAGTTCGATATGATATTTTGATGACCGCACTGTTGGAGAAGGGCGTCAATCCCTGGTTGGTGAACTGGGTAGCAGCCGTCCTGCATTCTCGTCGGGTTGCCCTCCGTCTGGGTGCATGGACCTCAGAGCCACATATTTTAACCCCGGGACTGCCACAGGGAACCGCAATCTCACTGGTCTCTTTAACGTGTATACGAGCAAGATTGCAAACCTAGAAGTATCAGGGGTTGGAAGGATACTAACATTTGCAGATGATATTCTTGCATATAGGCAGGGGAGAGATTGGGAGCAAACAGCCCATGAGCTACAGGCGACAGTAGACAAAGTGATTGACTGGTGCACTGAAATGAGTGCTGTCATCCACCCAGAAAAGGCAGCTGTTTTGTGGTGCGCTCTGGACAACAGGATTGTGAGAGTTGATGTCCCAAGCCTCACGATAGACTGTAGAAGCGTCAACAGAGAGAACAAACTGAAGTATCTGGGGATCACATTTGACAGGAGCCTATCCTTCAAGGACCATGTGGAGACGGTCGTGACAAGAACTCAAAAGGGACTCAATGCACTTAAAACTATGGCTGCAGTGGACATAGAGGAGAGAATGCTTTTCACACTATACCAGCACTTGATCCTCTCAGTAATTGATTATGGACTAGGACTGCTCACTGTCTCAAAGAGTCAGTTGGTGAGATTGGAGCGCATACAGAACGAGGCTATGCGGGTTATTCTGGGATGCACCAGAGACACCCCTGTGGTGTGTATGCGTTACATCCTTGGTTTGCCTACTGTTGCTGGTAGGCTCAATATGATGCAGGCGAAGGCATACCTCAGAGTAGCTGCAGACACAGATCACCCGTTGTATGAGGCGCTGGACGCAGTTAAGGGTCAGCGACTGGTAAGAGGGAAATAATGGATGGCTCGGGCGGAGGATACGATCAGACAGGTGTGCATCTTGCATTAGGCGAGGAGAGGAGTGGGTCAGAGTGTCAGCGGAGCAGTCAGACTTGTGCAGAGTTATAATCACATTGAGCCGGGAATGCAGGGGGTGGCCTGCAGGAGCCACGGAAGTGGAAATCCAGCAACTAATTCAGGATAATGCTCGCCCAGGTGATATGATTATCTACACAGATGGTTCGGTGTTGAGAGGTAGTAGAAGTGCTTGGGGGTTCTTGGCAAAGGCTACTGGTCGACGTTTGGTACAGGAGAGCCTGGCATATGATACCACAACATCTAGCTTGAGAATGGAGGTGGAGGCGGTCAGTTCAGCTTTCGGCTGGATGGAGAATACGATACACACACACATCGTGATTGTAACTGACTCAGAAAGCATGCTGAGTAGGGTGAGGACAGGCAAGTTCCGCGCAGAGTGGCTTGCTTCGCTTCGGAAGTCACGGGTGGCAAGCATCGTCTGGATCTTTTATCCGGGGTATGCTCGGTGTGCTGGGCAATGAACAGGCGGACAGATTGGCTGGCCCTGCAAGGCTTAGTGGAGTATTGATGCATGACAAGGCATACATGGTTGCGGCCTTGTGGGAGCACGTGTACACCTCGGAAGAGCAAATGGATCCCATGGTCTGGCAAGAATGCGACAGCGAGGAGTGACGAGGGGATCTGGCCGAAGCTCGACGCTCAGAAGAAAGGCGAGACGGACATATAATCAGATTGCTACTGGTACTGTTGGTGTTAGAACTCTTCGCTGGCTGCTGAGGATGGGGACGGAGCGCTTATGGGAATGCCCCGAATGCTGTGATGTTGGTTCCTAAATCATTCAATCAATCACTCAATCAACTCTGCGAAGTTTTTGTGTCTAAACACACCGGCATGAATCCGTCTGTTAACGAGAAATGAAACCAAATTTAACCACATGCAACACAATTTAACGTACAGAATCAGCAATACAAAACTATCAGTGGTACGTGAAATAGTGAGACCGCGGGGACAACACATAAACAAATCCACAAGTACCAATTGCCGTTCTTAGAATAAAGAAGAAGAGATGAAAGGACACACTGCACAACATAAACGTTGAAAGCAATAAGTTACAGCACAGTCATTCAAACCTGTTACCTTCGAACAACGACGGCGCCTCGCTTCAGTAACTTGGGTGCACTTGGATGCACAGACAGCTTGGTACTCCAGCCTTGACCTTGCGTCTAGTGCACCTTTCCTGCAACGAGGCTCTGTCGTCATTTGGAGGTGACCCGTTTGAATCCCCGTCGGTAACTATAGTTTTAAATTGTTATGTTGTCTAGTGTGTCCTCTAATGTCTACTTATTTTTTTCTACTTCTATGAGAGCCAATCAGTACGAACAGGAACTGCAAAATTTAACACATGCGGATATTATATACAGTGAACAACGAGGATTAGAATTAAATTGTAAGAAAACAGACATTATTGTCGTCTCTGAGAAGAAAGAAATACCGCAATGTAATATAAAGGTAAATGAGAATATTCTTACACAAGTGAATCGGTACAACTATCTCCGAACAGTCATAACATCTGATGGGAGGTGCCTTGAAGAGATTAGAATAAGAATATCTATGGCAAAGTTAGCCTTTTTTTAAAACGGAAAACATACTGACCAATAAAAAGATGGAAGTGCAACGAGAAAAAGAGTGTCTAATTGATACATAGAACCTGTACTTTTGTATGGACGTGAAGCGTGGACAATGAGCAGATAAGCTGAAACACATCTAAGCGCAATGGAAATGTGGTTTCTGGGGAATCTACAAAGAATACCATGAGCAGACAATAAAAACAATTAAACAAGACCTACAAGAAACAAAAGAAAACTATAAACCGATCAGAGAAATTAGACTCAGACAGTCAAGATTATTTGGGCACGTTATGGGAAGAAATAAACTAGAAAAGTTTGTGACAACTTGTAAAATTGACCTTCATGAAAGCATTTAAAACATTCAGACATTGATGGTGCTACAGTCTGTTCCACAAACACACATGACGGTCGAGGAAGAACTTCAGCAAGTTTTGAACCTTCTCTCAGCAAATATGCCATCACAGCGCCCTGTTCCTGCACGGAAGCCAAATGGTCAGACGCCATTTAAAAAAAAAAAGAGTGCGGGGGAACTTCTCTTACTTGCTCCTGCCACCACCAGGTGTCGGGTTTGTAATGTTGACTTTGGAGTAGTCACTAAACTCAGTAATCTACGTTACTGGGTTGTCCCGACAAAATCCGAGTACTTACTGGACGACGCTCGTACTCAGATTTAATGTTTCTCTTATATTGGTCTACATGACTGGCAGTCCAGCCTTCTTTATAGACTATAGTGTGTATGTATTATTTGAATTATGAATATTTTTTAATATGAATATTATTATATGAATTATGCTTCTCCATGGCCCAAAGACTGAGCTGAATTTAGAGACCATATCCTGCCCTTGCAGCATGATCCCTCTCTCCACCTGCCTAGTTTACTGCAGAGGAAAGGTAACACCACTACGTCTGGAACAAGATAAGATGCTGAAGCTGCCGGATAAGCAAAGTAATGCACTAACTGTCCGCCTATCAGAGCTTCCATCCCAGACTTGTTGCCGACCAAGGCTTAGGGTTGGTCTACCCCGCCATGACATTTAGTCGTAAAGTTGCAAATTTCCCGCACTAGGATACGGCTAGTACAATTATGTATCTCCGCTCAAAGCCGTTGGCACAATGTGAGGTGTATGGCTTGGTAAGTGCAGCCCAACATTCGGCGGTAACAGAAAGCAGGCAGTACAGGCCACTGTCACAAGGTGGCTCTGTCATCAGACTAAGACCTGACATCCCAACATTCGGCGCTAACAGAAAGCAGGCAGTACAGTCTACTGTCACAAGGTGGCTCTGTCATCAGACTAAGACCTGACATCCCAACATTCGGCGCTAACATAAAGCAGGCAGTACAGTCTACTGTCATACGGTACCTCAGTCATCAGACTAAGACCTGACATCCCAACAGTCAGCGCCAACAGAAAGCAGGCAGTACAGTTTACTCTCACAAGGTGGCTCTGTCATCAGACTAAGATCTGACATCCCAACGTTCGGCGCTAACAGAAAGCAGGTATTCCGTCTACTGTCATACGGTACCTCAGTCATATCTAAGACCTCACATTCCAACAGTCAGCGCCAACAGAAAGCAGGCAGTACAGTCTACTGTCATACGGTAGCTCAGTCATCAGACTAAGACCTAACTTTACTGGTCGGAGGTGTAGATAAACGCTTTAAACAGTGGATTCTAATCCTAATGCCCCGTGTTATGTTTTAAAGTTCTTCTTTCCCCCGGTGTCTGCATCAATTATGTATGCTGTAGATAATCTTCCGCGTATCTCTACGCCCTGCTATAATCTGGTGGTGATTAACATATAAAGAAGCAAACGTAAACAAGCTCATAAACACATCATCATTGTCACCAACAGACACAGAGAAGAAGAACTTATGAAAGCTACGTACTGTAGATAATCTTCCACGTATCTCTACGCCCTGCTATAATCTGGTGGTGATTAACATATAAAGAAGCAAACGTAAACAAGCTCATAAACACATCATCGTTGTCACCAACAGACACAGAGAAGAAGAACTTATGAAAGCTACGTACTGTAGATAATCTTCCACGTATCTCTACGCCCTGCTATAATCTGGTGGTGATTAACATATAAAGAAGCAAACGTAAATAAGCTCATAAACACAACATCATTGTCACCAACAGACACAGAGAAGAAGAACTTATGAAAGCTACGTACTTTCTTTTTCTGGTCACTCCCTTTGAACTCAGGCGTACTCCACATACGAGCAACTACTTTTAATGTGCTAGACTGATTTTTATGTGTGGATTAGCTTTCCCTATGACCAGTGTCCCTCGCCATCAGGCGAAACCACTCTGGCTTCTGAGGTACTTGTAATTTATGTCCCAAAGTCAAGGACGAGAAATCAACATTTTAGTCCAACTGATCGGTGTAGTGGTTTATCCCGCAACCTAGGCATCAGCGCACCGGATGTTTAAGAGCGTTGACACTTATACATTCGGCCACGCTGATCTCCAAACCTAAGTACAAAACAGTAACAACCATTGTAAAAAAAATAAATAAATAAATAAATATGGAAACAGTGCAGTAGAATATTCAGATGTAGTCATCATCATCATCATCATCATCATCATCATCATCATCATCATCATCATCATCATCATCATCGTCATCATCATCATCATCATCATCATCATCATCATCATCATCATCATCATCATCGTCATCGTCATCGTCATCATCGTCATCATCATCATCATCATCATCATCACCACCACCATCAGTGTTTGAGCCCGCGGGATGGAGGTCAGACTTCATGTCTGACCCATTACATTGTTGTCTGTCTTGTGCCGCTCTGTGTAGTTGCATGCCTGTCTGCCTTGCTATGTCTGTGCATTAAAAAACATAGTTGCATGTCCTTTGCGGTGTTGTGATTTACTATGAACTTTTATCTTCAGTAGTTTGCCATTTCCGGTCTCTCTGGCCGAGAGGTTACACGACTTTCTCCTTAATCCCGTTTATCCACGCAGGGTCTCGCAGCGGGCGAGAACTGGAAGCGGTTCTACCCCCGCTGGTGACTTGCGGGATAACTGAGCCGGCCGCTCAAAAATCAATGGCAAACTACTGAGCGTAATCTTGCCAAGAAATCAACAATCAGCTGAAAAATGCTGATGTTGACAGCGATGTCCTGTAAAAGGATATGCGAATTTAAAAAAAAAAAAAAAAAGTTTGCCATTGATTTCTGAACTGCCGACGCCGCATACCATGGAAATCTACGCAAAGCGATCTGCTTCCAAATCCCCGGCGGCTGATTTCGAACCCTCGACTCCCTATGTCGGGGCATTATCAAACTACGTGTCACTAACCCCCAAGTCACTGACGTGGGCCTGCTATGCATGCTCGCTTCATTCATGTTTTCTTGGCCTCCCCGTTTCTTTCTTCTCCATTGTGTTCCCCCTAGTGGGTGTTTCTTCGTCTTAACTGTCAAAAACTGTCATTTACTGCCAATATAGTACCTTGCGATGTATGGCAGAGGGGTCTTTGAGCCCGAGGAATTAAGGCCGCCTGGCTAGTGCAGTCGCCGCGAACTTTACTATAGTTTTATTTTTGCCCACGTGCTAGAATGCGACTTGCGTTAAATAATGAAAGATCAACAAACAATGCTCAAAGGTCCAGGGCTGCAGCAATCCAGCAGAATACAGAACCATAATGCCAACATTGATGAATGACTCGAAGGCCGGTGTTCAACATTCTAAGGCACTTTTTATTTGCCTGATTCGAGCTTGTTGCATATTCAATAACATCAGTGACAATTTACAAGTCGTTGATACCGTGCCTGTTATGACCAGGCGGGACGGTATAAAAATTTAAATTATTAACAATATATAGTTGAATATGTTCGAGCATTGCAACGACCCGGTCACAGTCCTTCTGTCCTTCACCAATTTGCCTATGAGTCACCTTGCTCTGACTTTCTAAGTCTCATTCTGATCTGGGCACATCTGTCCATGATTTTCGGGCTGATATCCATCATGCATTAATATTCTCGTGCTCCTTTCCAATAGTTGTTGGCCATCATACTAGTGTCCTGCCAGTATATAATGTATCTCGTTCCAGAGAACCGAATCATGCTGCCTCGCTCGTCAAGCTCTAAGATCTGACTGTTTGTTGTTGTTGACAATTTCTCTGACGTTTTCTCCTTTTGCAATGGCAAACTACTGAGCGCAATTTCGCCAAGAAATCAACAACATCGGTAAAAATCCTGGTGTTGACAGCGATGTCCGGTAAATAGGATGTGCGGAAAAACATTATTTTAGTGAGGGGCAATAGTGTGATTACCTGATATGTGAAGTGAACGAGCCGATAGATTATGACAATATAAATATTACCGAAAACCACATCAGCGTTTGGTTGCAACAATTACCTGTGTGGTGATGTTGTTCGTCTTTTGTGTCAGAGTTGAAGCATCATGTTATAAGCACTCAATCTGGCGATCGAGCCACACCAGTAATTCTACGAGCCATTCCTCCATGAGAACAACATGTCAAACCAGGTGGTGACACGAACACAGTTCGCCTACTAAGAACCATCTTAAGCAGACCATCAGAACCAGACTAAGTAGAGTCAGGTAATAGCTAGTCGTAGAAACTCCGACGCTGAGCAAACACGGCAGGGGGCTTCTGATCTTCAGAATTATACCCCTTTCTTCAAGTGTTTCGGCCCCTTTACACTCTTGACACTCTAGGGGAGCGAGCCCGTCCGGGTCATGACTCCCGGGCGTCATACCCTTGCCGTGGAGACGTTTGGTTATCCCACTTCCTGGTGGCACACGGGAACTCAAACTTTACCGCGGGACTTGTGGGGGGCTGCTTGGGCACGACACAAGTGACTCGACTTGAGTCTCAGTTGCTGTGGGGTTTACCCCGACTGAAGGCCTCCTATATCTTACTTTTACCCTGTTTCCAGGAGCACTGCCGTGCCCCCCGTGACGCACCTCGCACCCCCACGCCTCGCGTGAAGTCTCATTCCCGGAAGCACGGCAGGGGCCTTCAGATCTTCACAAGCGTGACCCCCTTCGCAGAGTGTTTCAGCCCTTTAATCCCTTGACACTCTCTGGTGGCGGGCCCGTCACGGTCATGATTCCGGGCGTCTGTCCCCTGCCGTGGAGACGTTCTTTCGGTTATTTAGTTATCCCTGATGTTATGGTTGTCCCTTTGCTGTTACCTTGTCCATTCTCAAGCCCTCCCTCCCTCGGTAGGGAGAGCCCGTGCAGTCTGTGCCTGCCCCTTGACACGTGTGGTCGTGGGATGCTAACTTCATCCCCCGCCACGTCCTTTGTCGCCTCCACTTATCTCCGTTGCCGTGTGCCTTCCTCATGCCCCATTCACGGCACCACAGCTATTCTTCCTTTCTACTCGGACCCACCTCTTGGTCTGTCTGCAACTGACTAGACCACGTAGTATGCATATCTCGTAATATAGTGAGGTGGGGGTTATTATGGCAGCTATGTTACATGCGTTAGGACTGGGTGCGACCTACGGTCGATTACCGCTATAATGTGGAGGTTGGACGTCGGCCGACATTTGCGTGACTGACTGCACTGGGACTCGCCATCACGTTCGAAGGAAGGCTAGAGATCTGACACGAGACGTCTGTAAAGTGCGTGGTTTGATTGTTAAATTGTTGGTATTGCAGTCACCGCTTCTAACCATACTAGTGTTGAGACTCATTCCAATTGAGGTTGCTGCAGTTCCACAGCCAGCACGAGGTTTTTTCGGCAGCCTCAGACAGTTCTTTTAAACTATTACCATAAAAGTCATAGACCCACATCATGACAGGTGCGTGGAAACATGAGCGAGGATTCTCTGAGGTAAATCCGACCATCAGCATAAACTACACAACCTCAAACGCGCACGGCAGTACTGACAATTTAAGGCACTAAATCAAATGAACAAGTACCAAAGCATAAATTGCTGTTTAGAGAGCACAGAAATTGCGGAAGAAACACACAACAAAACAAATAACACGATGACCCAAATATGGCGATATGTCGTCCTTCTGTCTAAATGGGAGGTCGCATGTGGCACTATCTATCCATTGGTACTGAATCTGTTAATAATGACGACATAACGCTGTAACCATAAACAACATGTTGGACGATGTGTTGCCTGCCACATTTAGCTGCATCCCGTCAGGTGTATACTGCAGAGTTATACATTATATGAAGTGAATTCATACACTATACTTTGGTTGAAATACTTACAACACATTGTCACAAATATTGTTGGAATATGTGGCCTTTTGTTCTCCCCGCGCTAATTTCAAATTTAAAACACTCCTTATGTTTGCATTAAAAATGGTTGGAACCACTTAATTGCTAGTTTCACTATATTTGAACAATCGTTTATTCTTTGTCGAATGCGGTATACGAAACGCTTTTCCTTTGCTAACTTTTTGGCCGTAATTTATGAGTGTTGAGAAATCGCTGAGGAGGGCATTTCTACTTATGTATAATGTTCAATCCCAGGTAAGCAGAATTATTTGCGACCACATAAAACTCGGAGGGTCGATTTAGCTTAATAACTGAGTATCAATATTTCAGCCTGCCGACAGCACAGAGGAGGATGATGAAGACTGGTGCCCACACTGGAATATGTTCGTTTCCTTTGGTAGTTGTTTTGTACTCACACTGGAATTGATAATGCAGTTTGACTTGTTGTACGGAGACAATGGTTGTTTTACCGAAGTAGCAGGTATCGGGGTGGTATTATATCTGATTACTGGTTCAGCAGCATAGAATGTTTAGTTTACTGTTGTTTTACGTCGATAGTCTTTTCGTTGTCCACTCGGAAGGTTGGGGACCGATGATTCTGTGGGAGTAGGTTTTGGAGGCTGGCAGTGCGCTTGATGGAGTCGGTTGGCTATCCATTTTAACAAGATGTTAAACTCAGTTTGCGTAGACTGGTGATCTTCATGGTGGAGTTCTGTGTCAGGTGTTGTTGGTGAACAGATGTCTGTTTTTGTTGTACTCGTACAGAACAAAACAGAAACGGCCAAACTGCGTGTAGGAAATGTGAACTCGTCTTGTAGAAGATTATAAAGTTGAGAGATGTGTGCGAGAAGTCCAGCACAAACAGAAACATGCTCACTGTCATATAGTGATCGTGGTACTTTCTCCGCGCATAGTAATCAGGTGCAATGAAACTGGGAATATCCACGGCAATAATCCGAGGGAAAATACATACAAGGTTTCCTAAAATAAACACCAGCAAAGTTCTGGTCACTTGTTTTTCTCGTTGGGACAAACTAGGGTGCTGATTCTTGCCTGCAATCTTCACATCTTTGTCCGCGTACTTTTTGAGCACTATTTCGGTTCTCTTCAGGCTGACTGTTGTCGTTAGAGACGTGCATAGAACAACGAAACTTGTCAGTTGAACTACGGTGGCAACTGTTTTGTAGTAAGGTCTAACGATTGAATTTGACATGAAGAAGTCATTAAAGATATAGTCATGTTACCGTGTGTTATTGAAATCATCATAGACGTAAGCAATTTCATGTGTGAAAAACATCACGAAAAACATCCCGAAAATGAACACAGAAATAAAACTTGTGGCAATTAGAGTAGTTGTCCTGGTGAAAACATCCTTGACCGTAAAGGGTACAGTCACACAGAGGCATCTTTCTAGAGACACATAGGATGTCAGTGCAGAAGACACGGAGCCAGAGAACAGCGACAGATACAGGACTAAGGGAGCTATGATGTAATGCCACGATGTCCCATAATACTCAGACATCAAACTTATCGGCAAGTATAGTCTGTAGATAAATCTTGGAACACATCTAAACATATCCCAGAAAGTGATGTAGGTCAAGGAAATGTTGACTCCATCTTTGTATCCCTGTTTGGTGAAGACGATCAAGTTGAGGGTAATACTGATAATTCCAACAAAAGACATCACAATGACCAGACCCGAGTCCACAATGTCTTCGACAAGAAAAAAATACTTTAGCTCTGAGATAATAAGTTATCATTGATCCTTTAAAGGATGATTGCTGATCTTGTGCATTGCCCGGGGTACCTTGAAGGTTTTGTACAGCTGGAAGCTCCGCCATCGGGTGGTTCGTTGAATAACTTGTTCTTCGTCTACACATAATGTCCAGAATCTGTATAGACACAAGTCATCCACTTACAGTTAGCAATGGTGTTTTACCATTTCCAAATTGTGTATTTCTAACACACAATAATAGCCAATGGTAACGCACACATATTAATGTTCGAACGCACTCTGAGAATTGAGTTAATGGGAGCAAAACTGAGTGGGACTGACGTGGAGACCAACAGGGCCAAACCCTGGCTCTGTGTGCGGGAAGCGCCATAGCCTAGTCGACACGCTCGCCCGGTGGTCACGGGTTCGTTCCGCATCGCGTTAACTCAGATGTTTAAAACTGTTCTGGGCTCACAGGTCGACATATATATATATATATATATATATATATATATATATATATATATATATATATATATATATATATATATATATATATATATATATATATATATATATATGAGTGTTTGCGTGTGTGTTTGCATGTATGTGTGCGCGCGCGTGTGTGCCAGTAATGAGAATTAAACTTCGGACCTCTGTATTACATGCCGACACTAACGACTACAACACTAGCTGTGTCTGCATGCCAGTTAGCAATCCATCAGTGTAATTGACATCAGCAAATGACGGGAGAATCCCGGTCTGCTCACCAATTTCATAAAGTCCTGGCCACTACAACATATCGAACGTTTTCCGTGGGCTGACCTTTGTTGACTACCAAATAGGGGCAAATTGAGCTTGATAATTAATGCACTGATGTGTTGTTTTGTTTTCTCATTCCTCTTCTACTCTAGGTTGCAAAGAACAACGGAGTCTTTGTGGCTTGTACGACTAACATAATATCAGACAATATAGCAGATTCAGTGGCAAACAGAAAAGTTGGTATGGACCAAACAAAAATGGATGGCGAAAAATGGGAAGTAGGGGTGTATCACAGTTATGACTTAGAAGTTTGTTATTATGGCAGCCGACATGTTGTATTATAACACAGTGACAATATTTCAGCGATATATAAGCCCATCGCAGCTATGAGATTAACCATTTCATGGCACTTAATCAATTCATTTACTGGGCTATCTCAGTCGCCCCACCGGCTCTGTGGTCAAGGTGTTACGGACGAAATTCGTAATCCCGCATACCGCGTTCGAAACTCGGCTGCGGGCGATGTGTCAGCAGACCGCATTGCGTTAGCTTTCATTCAATGGTATGGGTGCCGGCCGTTCAGAAAGCAATGGGAAACTACTCAACGTAAACTTGCCAAGAAATCGCAAACAGCCAAAAAGTGCCTTTATGGACTTTGACATCCGGTAAAGGATAGGCAATGAACTTTTCTGTTTTAATTTAGAAATTTGGAGATTAGAAAGTTGTGTAACGGTTAGAGAGCTGCGGTGATAATCGCGTGAATGCGGTCGGGCGTGGTTCGAAACCTGGGCTCACGTATGAACCCTGCTATATGTCTTGACGTTTACTGGGTATATGGTGTTAGCCGAGTATTTCTCAGACCAACCGGTGGAGCGACAGATGGTGGAGTGACGGATGGTGGAGTGACAGACGGTGGAGCAACAGATGGTGGAGCGACGGACTGTGGAGCGACAGATGGTGGAGCAACAGTTGGTGGAGTGATGGACTGTGGAGCGGCGGACGGTGGAGCAACAGATCACGAAGCGACGGACGGTAGAGCGACAGACTGTGGAGCAACAGAGATGGTAGAGCGACAGATTGTGGAGCGACAGATAGTGGAGGGACAGATGCTGGAGCGACAGATTGTAGAGCAACAGATGGTGGAGCGACAGATGGTGGAGCGACAGATGGTGTAGCAACAGATGGTAGAGTGACAGATTGTGGAGTGACAGATGGTGGAGTGACAGATGGTGGAGCGATAGAGACGGTGGAGCGACAGAGACTGTGGAGCATCAGAAACTGGAGCGACAGAAACGACGGATTGACCGAGACGGTGGAGCGACAGAAATGATGGAGCAACAGAGATGGTGGATGGTGGAGCGACAGAGATGGTGGAGCGACAGAAACGGTGGAGCAACAGAGACAGCTCAGAAAATTAAAATATTGTCTGATTTGATGTTAGTTGTACAAGTCACAACGACTCTGTTGTGCTGTGCAGCCTAGAGTAGAAGAGGAACGCGAACATTAATGCATTAATTATCAAATCTAATTTGCCCCTATTTAGTAATCAAAAAAGGTGAGAGCACGAAAACCGTTCGAAATGTTTTGTACTCTAATTAGCAGTATCCTCAGTGATGTGAAAACTAAGATTACTGGATGAGCACAGTTTGCTATTTACCCTATGTTCTCCTTAGCTGCAGGGTAAGAGTGAGTTGATGGTTCACGTATTATTTGCAAAGCACTGGCTTTTAAGTTGCCGATTCTGTAATGTTTCACACAAATTTAATGAGATTAAAAACAAAAAACAAAAAACAATTATGGCCATGTTGAATCTGTGTCTGGTTGAAATGCTCTGCTAATATTTGAATTCTTAATAATAATTACGTCTTGCGCGTGTATTCCAATGACAATTTTGAATCTCCAATATGTATTATTGGTTAATGATGATCATGGCCGTTTTGCACGTTTAATATCTATATGCTTAACCATATTTGCGTTCTGTGTTGGCCGTTGACTTGCGTTGTCATATTTTGCATGTTTAACTATGATCACGCTGTTGCAATTGCAATTGTTTGAATACAGCAAATGCAGTGGCAGTAATATCTCGTGTTTTCTTTAATTACAGGAAAGCCAATAATTTATATTGTTAAGAGATTGTCTTGGTTTTTTTCGTATTCTTTTTTTTTTCCCCTCTTACTATTACTTCCCATGATTATATCATTCCTGGATTTTATGGAAAGTTGCATATACTTTACAGGACAGTCGCATTCCACTTCAGCATTTGCGGAGGGTGGGAGGCTGTTTGCGGTTTCCTAGGCAAGTTTACGTTTAGTAGCTTGCCATTGCTTTCATGCCATTGGTAGAAGTCAACGCAGGCCTTCTGCTTCCTGGTGTTTGTTGTCTTTATGTCTTAGCCTCTTTCTGGTGTTTGTTGTCTTAGCCTATTTCTGGGTTTGTTGTCTTTATGTCTTAGCCTATTTCTAGTGTTTTGTCTTTATGCCTTATCCTCTCTCTGGTGTTTGTTGTCTTTGGGCCTTAGCCTCTTTCTTGTGTTTGCGATACGAAGGTTGTCCCCATCTTCAACAACCAGCGAAGACTCCCAATTCCAATGATACCAGTTGCAGTCTGATTATCTGTCTGTCGGGCCTGTTCACTGAGTGTCGTTCAGATCCTCTGGTCACTCCCTACCGCACCATTCTCTTCAGGCCGTGCTGATTTATCTGTTCTGCCACGCTATTCACACTGTCCGCAAGGACCCTGACTACAACGGCCTTATCGTGCCGCAACACCACACTCAGCCGTGCAGACACAGCCAATATGTCCCCCTGCTCGTTTCCCAACACACCAACATGACTTGAGGAAAATACCCAACATATGCTCCCTGCCTTTGACTTTTCAACTCAAGCATGCCATTCTGCAAGAGACATCCTGTCTCCAACGTTCTCAGTATGCTCTGTGACTTCGGTACAACATCGTGTATGCACTATGTGTTCGCCGGCCAGCGAAGCGCTGTAGTTACTGCCTTCATCCCAATTCGCAGATTAGAAGTCGTGGTATCGTATGTCAGTGTCTCCTGCACTAGACACCATCCAGTAACTTTTTCTATGAACGCCCAGGCACTTCTTGGCCTCCAGCCCAGTGCTGTCGGTGTCGACGACTGCATCGCCTGGGCGTGAATCAGTTGTTGCGCCTCCCAGTCAGCACAGTCTGCCGATCAATCCCAGCACTGCTGTTTCAATGTGATTATAATCCTGCATAAGTCTGAGCTTTCCGCTGGCATTCTGATCCACTTCCCTCCTCACCCATTATGTTCAACATACACACTTCTTATACAGTGTCCATTGACTGAGCCATCCATTGATGTTCTTTCTATCAACCTGCGACACTTCACCGTGTCCAGGGCTTCATGAACGTGGTGTTCCTTGTCTGTGCCACTCGTAGATCTGACTTAGCCTGCAGCACCATGAGTCTGTGCAATCGTTGGCAAGGCTAGGGTGGATAGACACTATCGGAGTGTATCTTTTGTATCCGAGGATTACCCGCATAGCTTCATTATGTATGCACTCGTTTCACCGGCCGATTATTTGAAACCGCAAGCAGCCCCAATCCATACTCAACAATAGTCAACAACAGGCAGTCGGTAGTGTCTTCAGTGTTCTGCGTGTAAATGCTGCAGTGATGTTGGTGTTATCGTTAACTATCCATTACTGGCGACGACCATACAAGTAATAAAGATGGAAATGATGCCTGATACCACAAACAGGAAATATTTTAGAGGAAGTGCAGTTACAAAAGTGAGAAGTTGTGACATTGGCAGGGAAATGGAGAGGAGGTTGGGCTGCATAGACTTCGTGTTGTTAATGCTCTCTCACCCTCTGGATTAGCTTCTGTCGCCTTCTCTTTTCCGAGGAACTTATCCCATTGCAATACCCCCCCCCCCCCCCCCTCTTCAAAGATTGGTGGATTGGCGCCGCAGAAGGCAGATCACATACTCCAAGACTGCCCAAGATACGACATGTCTACGTAAACCTTCTGGCCTAGAGAGACAACAGTGGAAGGTAAACTGAAACTCTATGTACCACTGAGTGAACTAAAAATAAAAAAAAAATAAAAACAGTTAAATTCATACAAGAGACAACATTGCAGTTATACACAAATTTCAAGGGAACGAAAGAAGGAGAATACTCCCAAACCCGCGCAGGAAGTGGAGGTACACAATCTCTCCGAACAACTCAGCGTGTGCGTTGTGTTCTTCGCCTCAGGTTCTAGCACCTGGGACAATGTGTTGTCGACTTTTTTCCCACCATGCCGCGGGAACACGATCTTCATTCTTTGATCAACAAAGATGTGTCAATATACATCTTCGAGACAACTCACATATTCTCAGCTTTGCGGGGTTCTCTCTGGCGGAGATCTTCTAAAGCCGCACCTGTTAAAACAGCACTGTTGATCATCCTGGGATGCACAGGAGCACTTTTTTTTTGGGGGGGGGGGGGGGGGGGGGGGTGACTTATTATTCCCCTCAGGATGGAGTTTTTAGGATAAACGTACAGGCAGTCCAGTGACTAGGCGGATGTTGAAGTCTCTCTATCTTTCCATGAGTGAACCTTGTGGACGCCTGTAGATCCATCATTCTAAACACTGTCAGCGCATCGTGGCTTTATTTCCCCTTCTTTCTTGGGGCTCGCGGCATGGCTGTTATTTTTTAAATAGCATTATGAGCTGCCAACCCGATCTGCTGTCGACTTCCTCTGTCACGAGAGAAGTTAAGTTTTCATCGCTGTATACAGTGATGCCAATCTTCCAGGAATCGATCTGTACTTCCCAGATGGTCTGAAGGATTGACAATGCCATGATACATGGTAGAGTAAACCTCACAGTGGAGAAAGCACCACCGGGGGATTCTGATCATCAAAAATAGTCCCTCTTTCACGAATGATTCTGGCTCTTTTATCTTGGTTAATTCTCGGGGTAGGAGAGTAGTTCCAGGGTTCTGTAGGTGTTTCATGGTAATGTGCTGATTCTGCTGCTGCTGACAATGATCATAATGATGATAACACAAAAGAAACATTACTAAAATAACACAACCAACAACAATAATAATTTAGCATATATTACTATAGCTGAAACAAATAACAGCCAAAATAGTCAATGCATAAAAGGTGTGGACATGTGTACGATCACATCAACTACTGGCTGACTGTGGGAGAGACCCTGTCCCGGTGCAGCCATGGTACAATGCTCACAGTATGATCAGAAATACCATTATATTTGAGACCAGTAAAAGAAATATCAAAAGTAGTTTTTATCTCATGAAGTATACCAGATACTTGAGCATCAAGCATTAAACCATGACTGGATCAAATGTTTTGAGAAAGCATCAAGTGATGTTTTAATCAAACATGCTCTCGTAGATAGCTACCAATCAAACATGACATCATCAATATGAACATGTGTGTATCAACTAACATTCAAACATCAATGTTTTAATCAACTAATTAGACATGCAATAACCACTGAAGCTTGAAATGAGCATGGTATTTCCTACAAAATCTGATTCAAAAATGCTAAAAATACAGTTTATGTTTTAAGCCAACTAAAATTGAAGATATTCGAACAGTTATGTATTATATGTAAATTCAATATGTAAACATGATTGATTACATCTTGAAACTGATGTCTCAATCAATGTAATAATCAAATAATTGAATATGCTCATGAAATAACAATTAAACACTGCATTGGCCAAACAAAAGTAGTTATACAAATTTGATTCACATGCCGTTAAAAAAAAAAAATCTAGTGATGTAAAATATCAATTGTATCTAAATTAACTGAGTAAGAATGTTCATGAAGTAACCAAGTCAACATAATTTATGAGACAGAGTGCTGAATATCACATTGGCATGTGAACTTACCCAACTGACATTGTCACAAACCAAATAAGAATGTCCATAAGCAACAACATATATCATAGATCAGTAGTATCTAGTAGATCGTTCAGTGCCCTGCCTGTCTCACCCAGCTCCCTTTACACCTCTCTTCTCTGTGTGTATTTTTGGTCTCCATATGTTTCTTTTGCTGTATGGATTCCAGAGGAAAAACTTTCTAGTTATGCTATTAAATTACTGTATCCATGTGTGTCCTAACTAGTGCCAGCCCCTTTTCTTCACCTCTTGATCAACAGGAAATTGTCCAGTCCTCTTTGCAAGCTCCACATCACTGTTTCTCTCTTGTCATTCTAGTCATATTCTGAACAAGCAGCTGTCAGTATTTGTGATTTGTTACCATATTGAATCACAGAGAATTTCTGCTCCTACTAATTGTATTAAAACTTTTTAGTTATTAAAAATTGTATGTTATTGTAAGGTTCTGAAACCACATGCTGGAAGGATACAATTTACAGCTGGTAAATTTTGATTTTTATTCCAAATGTTATGAAAATATTACTTGTTTCTAGTAGTGGTAAAAAAAGAGACCCAGACACTGGTTCTCATGAAACTGGTATGGAGAAACCCAAAACTGACAGTGGACATTAAGTCTGTGGATATACAACCTGTGACATCAGTTCTCTCTTATACAGCAGTGGACGCTAGACCACTTATGTGCAGCACGAGACAAGACTGAGCACCTTTCACTAATGATGTCTGTATTTTATTCTCAGCATCCCTAGGAAGGACAGAGTAACTAATGCTGAAGTGCTCTCACACAATGATGCATGCCACTTAGACATCATGGAATGCGATGGCATGTACACCGCACATCCGATGGACATATTCCAAAGAACACCTTCTATGAGCATCTGGCAAACAGTAACGGTAAAATTGAACAACAACTGCTACGATTCACAGATATGTGTGAGGCATGAAAATGTTGGGGATAGACACAACAGCCAAGGTCATAACTTCTGACTGAGACACAGATTCACTGTAAGGAATCTGCCTGAGCTCGATGAGAGGAGGACATTATAATTAATATTATTATTTCCAGACAAGTGAACTCTTCAACTCCGTCTTCCTATAAATGTAACTACATATATCATTGTAGTTGATCCTTTTCTGTGAGTGAAATGCTTTAATTAACCTTATCATTTCACATATGATCTGTCAATATGGATGCTTGGTGATCTTCTTATTATTCTTATTTACTGTCAATACTATAAGGATTCTGATCTTACACTGAACTGAAGAGCAGACAACCACCACAAAACTGAAATATTTCTGAGTTAACTCCCTCTTCAAGAACCAACATTACCTTACACAATTATTGGTTACAGTTAGTTGCATGTCCTTTTACAGGACGTCGCACTCAACCCCAGAAATGTCTATTGTGTGTGCATTTTTTGTTGTTGTTGCTTTTTCTATTTTCTAGGCAATTTTACATTCAGTGGTTTGCCACTGTTTTCTGAATGGCCGATGCTCATACCTTTGTGAAAATCAACACAAAGTGGTCAGATTACAAATGGCCCATGGCTGACTTCAAACCCAGTTTGCCAGGATTGTGAAGCTGTGTTCCTTACCCTTAAGCCACAGACCTGGCTCATGTAATGCCTGATTCATACATTACAGGATTTTCTTCACCCATTTTGCCCCAACCAGTTCTGACCTTGAACCACTCTATACTACTGCTACTTGAACTCTTTCCATCCCGTCCGTAGCAATTATAATAGCTCCTTCAGAAGCAATCATGTGTTTTTTTGTTTTTTTTTTCTGAAGTAACACTGTTTGTACAAACACAGTTAACGATGTCTGATATATAAATTTTCCTTATTATTGATTTCTCTGTCGAGGGGAGCATGTGACACCTAGTCATGCACCTCTCCAGCTCAGAGGTCAGTGTGTCCGACATCTGCATGCATTTCTCCCAGACTGACCTCCACTAGACACATCCTGTCTAAGGAAACAAGCTCTATCCATCAATGGGTCACCTTTCTTTCCCAACAAGCTTGCCAGGGTGTTGACTTTATAGCTTACCCTTTGCAATTTCCAACTGCCATGAACATTTTAACATGTGCACAAAAATACATCCCGTTTTTCATCCTTATCAGTAAAGGTTAGGCATTCCATCTCACTACCCAAGAGATCTGAGAGATGTGATATCATTAGAAACCAATGGATCTCGTACAAATATGCAGCCCCATGCTGGGACTTTAGTTCTGTCTTCTACATTACACAGCCAAAGCTCTGGGAGTGTCCCTCTAAGCAACATATTCAGATGGATCAAAGCTCTGACATTGTCCCTCTAAGCAACATATTCAGATGGATCAAAGCTCTGACATTGTCCCTTTAGGCAACACAGTCAGTTGGATCAAAGCTCCAGGATTGTCCCTTTAAGCAACATATTCAGATAGATAATAGTATTGTCACAGAAAGTACTGTTATATCAAATACTAAACACTATACACATGCTAGGTCAAAAGCTACAGAACCACCACCACACCCCACAGGGGGCCAGCCTGTCAGCTGCAAGGTTAAACATTTCACTGGTGTATATATATATATATGTATATAGATCACAAACATGTCCACATATTGATTGCCAAGTGTGTAAAATTACAAACATATAAACATGACAATGAAAGTTGCACATTACAAATCAATGTTACATTAACGAAACATTACACCACACTATAATTTGATAAATACAAACTATAACTCCATACTATAACTTGATAAATACAAACTATAACTTGATAAATACAAACTATAACTAAACAAAAAGTAGCAATTCACCAAAAATATGACAGTTAAACAATACAATGGAGCAAGTATGGCAATCAGACACAGACATTACAATAAAGCAGACATTACCATTAAACAGAAATACTGCAACAAATCGGCAAAATTCCAGAACACCAAGGACAGAGATTTGTGGGATATGAACACATAAGCCATTTTGAAGGGCACATGATGATGATGATGATGATGATGATTAATGTGCAATTAAACAACAAAATTAAACACAAAAACTACAACCAACCACAAACATTACAGATAAATTACAATTTTCCAGGGCACATGATGATGATGATAAAAGTGCAATTAAACAATATAATTGAACACAAACATTAAAACTAACAACACACAATTACAATGAATCAAACACTAGTGTTGCAAATGTTACAATCAATTGTCAGCATTCATCTCAACTCGTAACCCCGGAAACTGGGAAACTGACATGTCAGAATCTCGGCATGTGTCCCTTCTCATGCTGGCTACAAACAGCAAAGCCAGGAGCTGGACTGGTGTTGTCAGAGGCTGTTGCCATGTACATGCCAAAGCTGAATGTGATTGGATATTGAGAGCTGATCATCATTTCCACCCCTGGTTGTGACAACAACAAAATCTGGCACACTACCTCAATATTACAAGAAACCTCAACTAATACAGTAACCTCAGACATGGGATGTAGGGGTGTCATGATGGAAGCATCTCTAAACAGATCCCTCCAACACTGCCTGTCCTCAACAATGGATACAAGTGTGGAAATACTACACACTGTCCACTCTGTAATGTTATCAGTCTAGGACTCTAGGAGTATCTCTATCGTCTTTGTTTACATATGCTTTCAACTGTTCCCTGGAGGATTACCTTAGAGAGGGTGTCATGACGTGTGGCATGCCCATACCAGGCCAGCTTTTGACACTTTCGGTGCTGAGGTGATGTTCTCTCACAGGATGTCAGAGAGAATGAGGTTTGCCTGACTGCCCATCACCTCCCCTTCTACCAGGGTTAGTCGATAAGTAAGTCGCAGATGACTATAGAAAAATAACTAACCATGATAACAACTTGAAATATTAGGTTTGCCTGGCAGTGCCCAAATTAACTCCTTTCCTTCCTAGACTTCACTAGACATTAGGTTTGTTTTGCAGTGCACAACTCCTGCCCGACTATCCTAGAAAGTACATTTAACTGTACCTGGAACAAATCTGGTTTTAAGACACCAGAAACTCATCTTTTAGACACCATAAATTCATCTTTCAGACACCACAAACCCATCTTTCAGACACCACAAACCCCATCTTTCAGACACCAGAAACTCATCTTTCAGACACCAGAAACTCATCTTTCAGACACCAGAAACTCATTTTTCACCCTCTCCTCTTCCAGCTGTAAATAATGCCAACACAGATGGACATCTGTTGCCAGAGGCTATTGACTTGCACATGTCGTAGCAACATTTAAACAGATACTGAGAGCTGGCCTTCTATAGTAGCCCTGGTCATGACAACAATTTGGCCCACAACATCAGCATCACAAAAACCCATAACAATTACATAGAAATATTTCAATTAAACTATGAATAAACAAAAACAATAATGAAATACACACATTATCATAACTAAACATAAAGTGCGTGGCTAATCTAAAAATAGCTCCATTACGTACATAGACGTAGGCAGTGTTGAGTGATATATGTCTCATGTGGTTCTAACATAAAGTACGTACATTCCACCAAAAGGATGCATAAATTATGGCATAAATATTTCCTTGTTTATCCATCAGGACACACAACGTATAAATAACATAAGTTTGGATACATAATTTAAAAACAGTACACAGCCTCAGAAAAATAAACCCTCAATGAAAAAAAAATAGACCTCTGAATGTTTGTGATATAAGTTCTTAACAAGACAAATAACACAAAATGAAAGGAGCCCTAAATATAATATATACAAACGTAATTAATATCACCGAAGACAGGTAATGTCTAAGTAAATTATCTACAAACTACACAGAAATGTTACTGCATAAAACAAAGCCTGAAGACAAACCAAAGGTAATAAATCAAAGGGTTTGGATAAACTGGGGATACATTTGTGGTCATGTTAGCACACATGCTTCATGTAACGGATGTATGAGGTTTGGTTATCCATGTGTCATGAAGTGCTGGGTAGTTGTGCATCTCTATGTCCCATGACTTATCTCTATGTCCAATACTTATCGTATTTTGGTAATTCATACATCCCATGATGATGGGAAGTGTACAGGTGAGAGACCGACTTCATGGCACCGGTTGTATCCCATATGACTCGGTCTCTTTCTGCTGAAAGTGGCATACAAAGCTCGGACTTCATAGCTCCAGCAATGATCCCCAGAAGCCCGCGAGAAAACTGCACTCATGAATTGAATGACAGAGTCCAGAATCTAACCCACAACCTTTGGAGCACAAGACTGAACCACTTGCCCACGCAGTCCCCCATGGAGAATTATGGGAAGTGTGTCTCACAGGAAGCGGATGCTAGTACCTGATGGTAAAAAGTGCTACATGGGACAAGCACAAGAAAGACAACAATACAAGGCAGGGTTCGAGGCCTGGGCTGGCCATGGCTAGGGGAGGGAAGGACTGGCACCCATTCCTCCATACACCCAGAGCTAGAACATGTGATGGAGCTAAAACAGCACAGACATACAGCCGGGTCTGGCTTCTGCCATGGGACTACCTTCACCTTCAAACTCTTCACAACAAACAGCTACTGTAGACCCATGTTGTTAGTCCACACTGTTGTCAACAAGTGGCCTGGGACACGGTTCTTTCTTAAGTACTGACCTGGGACTGGAACGGACAGAGGGAACTTATACAGACGTGACCGAGTACATGGTAAGGTGCAACTCTTCACCCTCCTATGGAAGTATATGTCACAGGATTACCCTTTTTTAAACTTCAAATTTACAGCAAATAGCTGAAGGTGTCTGAGTGAACTAGAGGAGTATGAACACAACAGAAATAAAACATCCAGGTAAATGGAAACTGTAAAGGTATCTGAAGTGAACAGGTAAAAATATATACAAAAGGTCATGTAAAGTATAGTATAGTTTCCTATCAAAATATGTACAGGTAAAATGCACTGTGATATATATTATACTTCTCTATAAAAAAAAAATATGCAAATCAAATGTAGTGTCCAACAAACATCTCCTTCTTCATGATTGTCATCATTTCTGTGAACTTGCTGAAAATGATCGAACTTGCTGAAAATGATCAAACTTTACTGAAAATGGTTGAATCTTAGTTTAAATACTAATTGTTATTTTTACATGTTGATTTTATTTTTATATGCAACATTCCTGGGGATTATTATTCATTGGTGGTCTATCTATTAATGTAGGGTTATCTAAGACTGTTCATTTATAGGTTGTGTGTTCATTTATAGGTTGTGTGTGTTCATTTATAGGTTGTGTGTTCATTTATAGGTTGCGTGTGTTCATTTATAGGTTGCGTGTGTTCATTAATGGGTTACCTATGTTCATTAATGGGTTACCTATGTTCATTAATGGGTTATCATTTGCAGACTGTACATCTCTGGGATACCATACTATTTATTTGTGGCCTAGTTAATCTTCTGTTCAACTGTGAGCTACGTATCTCTTGTTCAGTTGTGTCACACTGTTTATTTGTTAGTTGTCTAATCTTCTGTTCACTTGCAAAATTATTGTGAGCAGCCAGCTCAGGTTGTATCACTCTACCTCTGTGCCACATTGGGTGGCCAGTTCAGGTTGTATCGCTCATCTCTGTGCCACACTGGGCAGCAAGCCCAGATTGTATTACTCGACCTCTGTGTCACACTGTCAGGGTTCTGACTACTGTCAGGATGCTTCCTATTTTGTTTCTCTCTGTACAGTGATCACTCATTACATGGTTAAAATGTTATTTTCAGATATATATGAGCTATGTACTGTAAACAATGAACATATGTGCTGTGTAGCATAAACAATAAATGCATGGCATACTATTTAGTGCAAAATGAGTCAGTAACGTGAAAAGTGTTTTATGTTATTATGTTACTGTCCAACATATAATATATTGCTGACTTATAATGAGTTAATATATACATATCTGTATGTAATGAATTATGAATCAAGAGATTTAGTCAACATATAATTATTGCTTGGTAAAAAAAAACAGCTGTCATCGTTCAAAATATGTTCCTTTGCTTGACACATCATCATCATCTTAGTCCAAAAATTGGTGATAGAGTCACCTGATCATGTCACCCCACTGTTCCCTGTTCTCACCATGTTAGTCCAAAAATTGGTGATAAAGTCGTCTGATCATGTCACCCCACTGCCCCCTGTTCTCATCACCATCATGTTAGCCAGTGTGAAGGCCGATTATGTAGTCAACTGATCATGTGATTCCATTCTACCAAGTTTTCAGTAATTCTCTTTAGTGCAGCTAAGTCTGAAACCTATGTTCTTGATTGCCTGTGTGATGTGGTTGTTTCTTACTTGTCCTCTTGTTGGTGTCCCTTGTAGCTTTCTTGACATAGCAAAGGAAATCATTTGTAATGAGATAATGAGACAGCAGATGATTTTGGCTGTAGTTATTGCAAAACATATCTTAGTGTTCTTCTGTACATCCATTGTTGGCTGGCATGTATGGGTGATGATGTCAATCTATAACCCTCATTCTCAAGTGATATTTATAAATTCATGTGCTTCCAGACTTCCACACAATGACATTTGGTATGGGACCACACAAAAACAGAAGACAAATTAGCAACAAGCCTTGATCAGCAAATAATAATAATAAAATAGAAATCACATTTTGTGTTATTTGCTGATGACGGGTTGTCATAATGTTCTGCTATTAGTGATTGTAGGGGGTGTGTGTTTTGTGGTGGTGGTGGTGGTGTGTGTGTGTGTGTGTGTGTGGGGGGGGGGGGGGGGGGGGGGGGTTAGGCTAAATACCACTGGTTGTTACAGACAAAAATACAGCCAGTGTAGCTAAATGCCACTTTTGGTGGCATGTGCTCCCCTAAAAGTTAACATGGATAAGACTAAGGCTATATTCCATTACTCCTACCCTGTTCAAGCTCAGAAGAGAAGTTATAATTAGGGCCCATCCCAGCCTCAGATTAATAATCCTGTGACCGAATCAACCAAATGTTGGATATTAATCTAAAAGTAATTGTCGTCCATAGGGGTCATGGATCTAACTATTAAACAATTCTAACAATTGTCTGTTACTCATCTATACTAAGAGTTGCTAACAATTGTAGTTATTCTCCTTTGATGATATTCTCCATTGTTTTCAAGTATTCCAGTTGTCCCCCATTGATATTACTTGTTACAAAGTAAGCACCTTGATCCCCTTTGATTATATTTTCTGTTGTTTCTAAGTATTCCAGTTGTTGTACTAACTGTATTGTAATCATTTTTCTGTTACGGTTTGACAGCATTTTCAATATAATTTGCATCACCAACATAAACATGCATTAATAGTATTCTCTTCTAATATTATACCTAGAAACCATTGTGCAGTAAGTTACAATCAGTGTTTAACTATATGCACGATAAATATTGTAGCATGTTACATTTTAGGACCTGCCCATTTGTAAGGAAGTGTTTTTAATGGTACCCTTTAACAGGCATAGCGCCTGATAGCGTTCGATGCGTTAAACAGGCGTAGCGCCCAATCGCGTCTTTGATGACTAGTCGTTTTAAAAATGCGATCTCTCGGTTTTCCGACACTTCCGATCGCTACTTTCACTTTCGCCGATAGCTTGACAACGTGGCCGCCATTTGTAAACGCGCTACAATGACTTTGAACAGACTTTAACGGACTTTTTTTGATAGTTTTCGGGATTTTTACGCTGTTTTTCAAAATGGATATCGGCGATTCTTCAAGTGATAGCCGAGATTTCGCTCTGTTCAATTTAAATGACATTAAAGGGCACGAAGTTGATTATTAATCGGAGCTAGATATCAGTGCAAAGCGTTACTTTGCATTAGCAGTCGTGAGTCGGACTTTAAAGAAAGTGATTATGATTCTGAAAATGTGTTTGTAAATTGCCGTATAGATGACGGAAAATCACAAACAACATGCCGTATTTCGTAAATATTTGTGTTCATATATGGATTACTGGCAACAATCACGTGAGTAACATATTCTGCATGCTTTTCCCTTCATTGTGTTGTTTATTTAACTAAAATCGGTTGACTAACACCTTATTTGTGATGTTTTTACTAACGCGACCCGAAATTTTACAGAACCTGAAAAAATCTTGCCCGTTCAGGGCTACAAAATGGACAAGCGTCTGCCCTGTAAAGGGTTAATACGCAGGACATATTCACTAGTGAGGCAGAGAAAATTGAAATTTGGCACATGTATAGTTCATTCAATTTGTAATGGACACATTAATTATGAATTTCCCTCCTCAACTGGTTTTGCCGATATGGTGCATGGCACACTACACCCTATTGACCAGATCTGCACATCCAACGGTTTGTCAGAACAATGGAGAAATCAGATGCCAGGACTGTGATAAAATTCTTGATATTACAGGGAAAAACACCTACAGAAATACACAGGGAGATGGAGCCAGTGCTTGAGGAAGTCTGTCCTTAGTATGCTTCTGTAAAATATTGGTGTTTGCAGTTTAAGTGTGGCCGTTCCTAAGTTGCTGATCTGCCAAGGTCAGGACGACCGTCCTCAGAGTGAAAATGCTGCAAAATTGAAGAAAATCATAGACTAGGATAGGAAAATGACAATTGCAGAGATATCGGGTTCAGAAAAACTGAGTAAGAGTACAGTTTTTTAGAATTTTATACAACAGACTGAACATGAGAAAAGTGTGTGCCCGCTGGGATAGCGCATACGTAAATTCTGCCTTTGCTTCAAGACAACGTGCCCTCCCATAAAGCACGGCTTGTGCTGCAAACTGTCAACGATTTGAATATTGAAATTCTTCCACACCCACCATATTCTCCAGATTTGGCTCCATCAGACTTTTTTCTTTTCCCAAATCTTAAAAAAACAGCTGAAAGGAAATAGTTTTGACAGTGACGAAGATGTCATACTGGCTTGTGATAACTGGTTTAGTTCGAAAAATAGGTTGTTTTATTCTGAAGGTCTTTTCAAGGTCACGCAGAGATGGCAGAAATGCATAAATTCAGGTGGTGGCTACATTGAGAAGGAATAAGCACTGTGCCAAATTTCAATTTTCTCCGCCTACTCCTTAATGGTCAGGCTAAAGACTTATGAGAAGCCCCTTGTATTATTAGGTCAGTAAGTGCTTTTAACATTATTACGCTAGCTACATTTTAAAGCAAAAACATTTTCAATGAAATTACAGCCATCTGTTATTAACAGCGCTATAAAGATTTAAAACTGGCTGAAATTCAAAACACACAGTCACAGATATTGTTCAAATGTAGAGCGTTTGTTATGCCCAGGGATATGCCCCTGACAATATGCCAGGAAACAAACTGTGCAACATATTGTTTGTGGATTCTGTTTAAATCACGAAAGGAATTCTCTATTTGGATTTACAATTTATGCTACATTGTATTTCTACTAGTGCTTATAACAATACCTAATAATGTATCAATGCATATGTGTATCAGCAAGTTTCATTTATCTGTTTTTATTACTGTTCTAGCATGTAATACACACATCTGCCTTTAAGTGTTTTACAATTACTCTAGTTAAAATGTAAAACAAACATAAATGTTCATGTTTTACCATTACTCTAGTTAAAATTTAAACCAAACATAAATGTCCATGTTTTACCATTACTCTAGTTAAAATGTAAAACAAACATAAATGTCCATGTTTTACCATTACTCTAGTTAAAATGTAAAACAAACATAAATGTCTATGTTTTACCATTACTCTAGTTAAAATTTAAACCAAACATAAATGCCTATGTTTTACCATTACTCTAGATAAAATTTAACATATAAATGTCCATGTTTTACCATTACTCTAGTTAAAATGTAAAACAAACATAAATGTCCATGTTTTACCTTTACTCTAGTTAAAATTTAAAACAAACATAAATGTCTATGTTTTACCACTACTCTAGTTAAAATTTAAAACATAAACGTCTATGTTTTACCATTACTCTAGTTAAAATGTAAAACAAACATAAATGTCCATGTTTTACCATTACTCTAGTTAAAATGTAAAACAAACATAAATGTCCATGTTTTACCATTTCTCTAGTTAAAATTTAAACCAAACATAAATGCCTATGTTTTACCATTACTCTAGATAAAATTTAACATATAAATGTCCATGTTTTACCATTACTCTAGTTAAAATGTAAAACAAACATAAATGTCCATGTTTTACCATTACTCTAGTTAAAATGTAAAACAAACATAAATGTCTGTTTTACCATTACTCTAGTTAAAATGTAAAACAAACATAAATGTCCATGTTTTACCATTACTCTAGTTAAAATGTAAAACAAACATAAATGTCTATGTTTTACCATTACTCTAGTTAAAATGTAAAACAAACATATATGTCTATGTTTTACCATTACTCTAGTTAAAATGTAAAAAAAAACATAAATGTCTATGTTTTACCATTACTCTAGTTAAAATGTAAAACAAACATAAATGTCCATGTTTTACCATTACTCTAGTTAAAATTTAAACCAAACATAAATGCCTATGTTTTACCATTACTCTAGTTAAAATTTAAAACATAAATGTCCATGTTTTACCATTACTCTAGTTAAATGTAAAACAAACATAATGCTATGTTTTACCATTTACTCTAGTTTAAAATTTAAAACATAAATTGTCCATGTTTACCATTACTCTAGTTAAAATGTAAAACAAACATAATGGCCATGTTTACCATTACTCTAGTTAAAATGTTAAAACAAACATAAAGGCCTATGTTTTACCATTACTCTAGTTAAAATTTAAAACATAAATGTCCCATGTTTTACCATTCTCCTAGTTAAAATTTAAAAACATAATGTCCATGTTTTACCATTACTCTAGTTAAAATGTAAAACAAACATAAATGGCCATGTTTTACCATTACTCTAGTTAAAATGTAAAACAAACATAAATGGCCATGTTTTACCATTACTCTAGTTAAAATTTAAACCAAACATAAATGCCTATGTTTTACCATTACTCTAGTTAAAATTTAAAACATAAATGTCCATGTTTTACCATTACTCTAGTTAAAATGTAAAACAAACATAAATGTCCATGTTTTACCATTACTCTAGTTAAAATGTAAAACAAACATAAATGTCCATGTTTTACCATTACTCTAGTTAAAATTTAAACCAAACATAAATGCCTATGTTTTACCATACTCTAGTTAAAATTTAAAACATAATGTCCATGTTTTTACCATTACTCTAGTTAAAATGTAAAACAAACATAAATGGCCATGTTTTACCATTACTCTAGTTAAAATGTAAAACAAACATAAATGTCTATATCATTTCTCGAGGTAAAACACAACGTGAACATGTCTGTCTGAAAAAGCTTTAACTTTATTCTTGTTAACTCATAGCTCAAATATGTCTATCTGTAATTTTTTTGCATATCCCTTACAGGACGTTGCAGTCAACATCAGCATTTTCCAGCTGCTGTTGATGTACTTTTACACTATTGAAAAGGTACAAAAAACATTAGTGCCCATGTTTTATCATTAATCTAAGTAAAACATTAACATAAACATGCCTGTGGGGAACTGTTGTAACATTATTCTTGCAAAAGCATAACACAAAAACATGTCTGTCTATAAGTACTCTAAAATTACCCTTGCTCAAAAACAACACATGTCTGTTGGTCAGTTTTTTTAACATTATTCTTGTTACAAAATAACACAAACATGTCTGCCTGTAAATGTGTAAAGAAACTATATTTAAAACATAAAATAAACATTCATGCCGATGTTTTACTATTACTTTAGTTGAAGTGAAACACAAGCATGTCCGCCTGAGAGTGCTTTAACATTAACCTAGATAAACCATAACACAAACATGTTTGCCTGTTAATGCTTTAACATTACTCTAGTAATTTTTTTTTCATTACTCCAGCTAAAACATAAGACAAACATGTGTTAACTGTTTTATCATTATTCTTGCTAAAGCATAAGACAAGCATGTCTGTAGATCAGTGCTTTACCATTAACCTAGTTAAAATATAACACAAACATGTCTGTCTGAGAGTGCTTTAACAACGACCTAGTTAAAACAACACAAACATGTTTGCCATGGATTGCTGGAAAGTGAACCCAGTAAACTGCTTCCTTGGGACAACCAAGCACCCATGTCTGATGCACCCACTCGACCAGGCAGGGTGACCTCAAATCACACATATACATGTCTGTGTAGGCAGTGGTTTTAGTGTCAGTGTGAAATCAAGTTGTGACGCCAAGGACATGTGATTCAGTTAGCCTCAGGTCTCCTGGTTTGTATAATCTTTTGTTTATCTGATTGGAAACCACCAGAATCGTCACAGAGATGAACGACGATTGATGGAGCCGTCACTGATGGTGGGTGTACTTCATGTGTTTCTCCTAAAGAGAAATAATACAGATAAATATAATCAAATATTGACACTTAACCAAATAAATTTAACATATGAAAGAAGAAAATTATATGACAAATTGGACAATATAAAAGAAAGAATCTAGAGACAGACAGAAGATTTAAGCACCCTCTATCCACAGGTTAACTACCTGGTCAACATGGTGACTAAGCAGGCGGGTTAGATGAGGCATGAAGGATTGTGTCTCTGAGTGCAGTTTTGCTAGTGCATTTTTCCGATGTTTGGACTTGTAAGATTTGGTTTTTTCCCCGAGCTACTGAGTTGAGTGTTAGTTAGTTAGTCGACAGATCATCCTCATTGCACATCGAACCATTCAGTCCATAAGTGCTCGGATCCCCTCCTCAGCAAATCCCGTAGCGTGTAGCGGCTAACGACACCAGTTCTGTGTTGGTTTATCAATCTTCTTTGGCTTCCTGCGTAGTGTTTGGTGCAACAATGTGAGCTGTGGATTTCTTTCAGAGTGCATTTTGCTTGAGCCCACATTGCTGTGATTTGAAGTGTAAATTTAAGAACATGGAGGGCGGTTATCTTGCCTTAGATAATGTGTGCTCAAGTTGCTGAAGTTTTGCTCGACTGGCCACCTTTTCGGACATTGAACTGCTTTTTCATACTAAGGATAGCTTGTTTCCTTCAAGAGTTCATGTGGGTCAATAATGTTCATGTCGTGTGTTTTTTTCTGGCACAGGAACTGAGAAATTATGGAGAAAACAGTTAGTATGAAGTCGGAACTGTACGACTACTGTCCACCCTGAGGTGACTGAACTAGGATTTGTTGTTCAGGAGAAGGAACATTTAGGCAACAATATAGATCAAGATGGAGGAGCAGACACAGATATTACAATAGGAATACAAACAGCAGGAGGAGCTTTCCCTGCACTAGGACATTTGTAGAAGTCAAAGGAAATTAAACTTAGCATCGAACTTAGAATATTTCACCCCAATGTTGAATGTTACATAACTACTGCTATATAGATCCGAACATGGATAATGACTAACATAATGACTAATAATCAATCATTAAATGGTGCCTGCCATCGGTTGAGAATGGGTCATTTGTCACAAATGATATCTGCTCACAGTACAATGAGTTAGCTGATGTTAACACTACTTTAAGACACCAGCAGTCATATTGACATTGGACGTGTCATGGCGGTTATATGGGTTTAGATATAATAATAATAATATTAGTGTTCATGTTGACATGGTTGTTGGATTAGCATGGTGTGTCCTCAAGTGGTCCTGGCTCAATATGGTACTGTTGTGAATGGCTCAGCAGAGTTGACCTTGTCAGGGTACAGAACTGCTTGCTGAGTGTCGGTGGACTGAGCCGATTTGCTTATTATCAATAGACTGACTCATTATATAATCAAGTGGTTGAGTGAACTGAGATATGAGAGACTGGCTATAACTAAAACAACTGAAAAAATTATGGAATGGGACAGACAGAACTACAATAATTTGATTTTTAAGAGCATGCATCTTTCCCATTGCAACATACACCTGTGAGACCTGGACACTTACTAAACAAGCTGAACAGCGCATAAATGCCTTTGAATACAAATGTTATAGACGGGTTCTAAGAATATCTTGGGTAAAGAAAAGAACAAATGCATCCATACTTCAAGAGCTAAATACTGAAGAGGGTTGGCTATTAAAGACGATAAAACAAAGAAAATTGATATATTGTGGTCACTTGAAAAGTCATGAAAAAAAAGTTTGGAGAGAAAAATAATGGAGGGGTATATGCCTGGAAAGAGAGGAAAAGGAAGACCGAAGAGAAGATGGATGCAGGATGTGGCAGATGATCTCCAGATGGGTGTACCAGATGCAGGACATCTTGCTTGTGATCGAGAGGTTTTCCGGAAAGTTGTTATGGGAGCGAGGTTCTGCAAAGGACATGCTACTGAATGAATAAATGAATGGTTATAATGTTACACTCTGATTCTAACATTACATGATGAACCACAGAGTGACATATTAATTATAAGTATTGAACAAGACACCGAATGAGTTTACGATCTCTATTGTGTCCTTGAATTCACATTTACAATGTCTAACATGATCACAGCTATCTATCACAATTCTCAATCACAGTGAAATGACTAATAACAATGGTAATTAAAATTATAATATAAAGGCGGCAAGGAGACCTTCGCCACTGCCTACACTCACAAAGTCTCGACCAGTCTGTCTTCGACCACGGTTGCCCTCTGAGTGTCAAGCTTAGGAGAGACCTTTCTCTTTTGGCCAAAAGCGTGCTTCTCGCTGTAAGGCCGAATACACGCTTCAGTGTGATCAGAGCTTACATTTCAGCTCATGACAGTGCCCACACAGAATAGTGGTACTAAAATGGTATGACAAAACCACATTGTGGGGCTCATGAAGAAAACTAAACAAACTCCAGTGTATCAAGAGGTGAGGTAGAGACACCGGCCCTGGTTACACAGGCATTGAGAACATCTGAGGAAGTACAACAATGTCTGGAAAATCATAGTGTGAGACCTAAAAACACATGGAGAAGAGAATTTAGGACAGAGATGAAATATATACAAGTAGAATATAGATGAGCTGCAGGAGACAACATATGAAAGAACAGCTTTGAGTTAGTTGAGAGTCTTTGCCCAATGGAGAATAAAGGGCAGAAGAAAACGAAGGACAATGAATGTGAACATGCGAAGACAGCAGTAGGGGACAGATGATGCTGTCATGGTACAGTGTGCATACAATATGCAGAGACAGACATGATAAAGTTATGTTGACGCTAAACAAACCTGGGGTCAGTTTGGCAATGGCATGTAGAAGATCATAGTTGATGACTGGTTCCGTCTCAGGCATGGACTCCCAGCCCACTGGAGGTGAGGCTGGAGGTGAGATCAGGAACATGCGCTTTGGCTGAGGTGGCCGCAAGAAGGCATTTTCATTTTCCATGACTGGTCGAGGCTGGAAAAAAACAATAAAAGTAACATCACCCCAAACATTAGCTTCATGATTAACTGTGCTTAGTATACCACTTAGATGATAACATTTCCATGTACGTTTGTTTTCAGTATGGCATTTGTACCTTTGTTGTTATGTGTAGGAAGTTCTTGTTGTTTTTTTCTTCTGAAGACCAAGGATTAAAGACCGCATGCTCAAGCAGGCATCATATAGTCTATATGCTAGGATTTGTTTTAACTCCTTCGGTTCCAGAAGGTTTTGGAGAAAATAGACAAGTCGGGAAATAACCACTATGAACAATCATGTGTATGTTATATTTAAAGACACTAATTAACACAGTGCAAGTGGCAATTTAAGCCAAGACTTCTTTGGTGCACTCCAACCAAATATAAAAAGTCAGACAACATACTATGATGGTTGGGATTCAAAGGAAAGAGCTGTTCACACTTCATGCATTGCTATTAAGTGAAAGATTTAAAACTCAGAATTTTAGTAGGGATGAAACACATGTTCCACAATGTGTGAGGCAGACGGTCTGATTGTTCTACCACTTGCACACGTTGTGCATTTTCCCATTTGTTTATTTCTTAAGTGTGAGTGTATAGGTGAAATGGAGTTTGGACCATGCAACAGAGTTTGGACACGTGAGTCCAGACTCCCTTTGACATATCATTGGTGCCTGGCAGTGATAATTAAGCTTAACATGGTGATCAGACAATGGAAGATAAGAACAAAGCCAGGCCCACAGAATATGGTTTAAATTTGATAAGTTGAGTTCACAGCATGTATAGGCACATTAGAATGAAGAATTTCAGATACTTTAAATAAATTAATAACCAGAATTTAAAAGCATGCACCCATTACACCGCTAGAACAATTAATAAAATCATAAACTGACTAGCAACTAGCAGTTAAACTACATAAGAAGCCTGTCCCTGAAATAAAACATAAAGCCAATAGTTACATACATCTAATGTGAAGCCAATAGTTACATACATCTAATGTGAAGACAGTATCACTGTTTACAAAGATGAGTCCAAAAGAAATAGTTCCATTTCCTTTACAGGACGCCGCAGTCAAATACAGCATTTTTTTTTTTTGGCCTTCTAGTGACTTCTTTGCAAGTTTACGTTCAGTATTTTCCCATAGCTTTCTGAACTTCTGGCACACAAACCTTTGTATGGAAACTAACACAATGTGTTCTGCTTCCAAATCGCCCACAACTGTGTTTAGAATGCAGTGTGTGGGATTGCGAATTGCGTCCATAACCCCTTCGCCAGACAGTCAGAATTCAAAAGAGAAGATAATAACTTGGGGATAGAAATTTACATTCCACAATAGAAAATAATGAGAAACTTCAGTTTAACAAAGAACATATCCCGTTTTTCTAAAAACGGTACATGGCAACCCTCCCCAGACGCTCACAGTTGTAAAACATTCATTATATATCACAAATTCTGACTCCAAATTAACAACACTGTTTGTAGCAGACCAGATATAGCAGAAATCACCTTCTAAGCCACTTCATGCATCAACACCAGACACCAGATATAGCAGAAATCACCTTCTAAGCCACTTCATGCATCAACACCAGACAATGTTCTGTACTGACTGTGTGCACACCAGCACTTGTCAGAATTGGTGGTCATGAAATGGTGGATAAAGAATCAAGGAAGGGCAAAGCAAACAATAATAATGCTACACATGTAGTTGAATGTGGCGAAGGGATAACAAAGGTGATTCACAATTCTACATATGGCTTTTTAAACCAGCTGTAGGCAGTTTGGAAGCTGACCTACTTAGGGAGATTTTTAACAACAGTATGAGCATGTCATTCAGAAAGCAATGGCAAACTACTGAATGTAAATATGCCAAAGAAGCTGGCGTTGATTGAGACACCCTGTAAAGGATATGAAAGCTAACTTAACATGTTGCACTGAATAAAGATGACATTAAATCAGCAATTAAAAAAGATTACCAGAAGCATGGCCATAAAAGATTGGCTTGAAAGGAAGACATGCATACACATGGCTAAATGCTTTAACAAGAGCAGTCAGATCACAAAAGAACTGAAAATTCCTGGCAATAACAAGTGACTGAGATTACAACTTGGAACAGCTTATCATACTATTTAAGAAAGCAACTGTGCTGAATGCCAGAAGCATAATAAAACAGAACATGACATACAGGAGTGCAAGAGATATCAACTTTAAAGGATATGGCTCCTTGAATATTGACTCACTGCAATAAGCTTACAACAGTGGAAATCTGATAAGGGTAGATAACCCTAGTGATCTACAAGCAATATATCACAAAACAATTCCTATATGGGGGATTAATGTTACAAAGTAAAATACTAATCATTTAACAGATTCTGTGAGGGAAAAAAAGTAGGTTTGGACCAAACAAAAATGAATGACAGAAAACGGGAAGTAGGGGTGTGTCTCAGCTATAGCTTAAAAGTAGTTAATATGGACTGTGCCAGGTCTTAGTAAGATATGACTGAGCTACCGTATGACAGGGACTACCTGCTTTCTGTTAGCGCTGAATGTCGGGCAGTGCTCAACAAACCCAACACCCCACATTGTGCCAATGGCATTGGGGGTCTGAGGAGTGCAATTTGGAAGGTACAAGCCTTACCTTAGTTCAAGGAAATGCGACCTAAAGACTAAATGTCATGGCAGGGCAGATCAGGCCCTATGCCTTGGTCGGCAACTGGTCTAGGATGGAAGCTCAGATAGGCGGACAGTTAGAGTATTGCTTTGCTGAAACAGCAGCTTCTGCAACTTGTCTTGTTCTAAACGTATTGGTGGTACCTTTCCTCTGGAGTAAACTAGACAGGCCAAGAGAGGGATCATGCTGCATGGGCAACACATGATCTCTAAATTCAGCCCTTTCTTTTGTGTTATGGAGAGGTATAACTCCATTTTACAAACTACCATCTGTCAAGATGGCAAGGTGCCTGCCAGTCATTCAGTTAATATGGTAGCAGACATGTTGTATTAGAATGCAATGACAACATTTTGGTGATATATAAACCTATGGCAGATACAAGAAGTCGCTTAAGACAATCAATCATCCCATGGCATTGAATCAGTGAGACAATCAATCATCCCATGGCATTGAATCAGTGAGACAATCAATCATCCCATGGCATTGAATCAGTGAGACAATCAATCATCCCATGGCATTGAATCAGTGAGACAATCAATCATCCCATGGCATTGAATCAGTGAGACAATCAATCATCCCATGGCATTGAATCAGTGAGACAATCAATCATCCCATGGCATTGAATGAGTGAGACAATCAATCATCCCATGGCATTGAATCAGTGAGACAATCAATCATCCCATGGCATTGAATCAGTGAAGCTACTTGTTGAAGAGCTGTGACTATACTAGCATGAGTGAAGATGGACAAAACATTATGAATTTACTAGCATGAATGAAGATGGACAAAACAGTATGAATATACTAGCATGAATGAAGATGGATAGAACATTATGAATATACTAGCATGAATGAAGATGGATAAAACATGAATTTACTAGCATGAATGAAGATGGACATAACATTATGAATTTACTAGCATGAATGAAGATGGACAAAACATTATGAATATACTAGCATGAATGAAGATGCATAGAACATTATGAATATACTAGCATGAACAAAGATGGATAGAACAATATAAATATACTAGCATGAATGAAGGTGGATAGAACAATATTAAAGAGCTGTGAATATACTAGCATGAATGAAGATAGATAGAACATTATGAATATACTAGCATGAATGAAGATGGATGGAACATTTTGAATTTACTAGCATGAATGAAGATGGACAAAACATTATGAATATACTAGCATGAATGAAGATGTATAGAACATTATGAATATACTAGCATGAACAAAGATGGATAGAACAATATAAATATACTAGCATGAATGAAGGTGGATAGAACAATATTAAAGAGCTGTGAATATACTAGCATGAATGAAGATAGATAGAACATTATGAATATACTAGCATGAATGAAGATGGACAAAACATTATGAATATACTAGCATGAATAAAGATGTATAGAACATTATGAATATACTAGCATGAACAAAGATGGATAGAACAATATTGAAGAGCTGTGAATATACTAGCATGAATGAAGTTTTGATAGAACATCATGGATATCACAAATACCTGATAGTCATGACAGAAGTACACTATAACAGAAGTTAAGTGTGCTATAAATGAGCTTGCATCTGGCAAGGCTCCAGGTAAGGATGGGATTCCAATAGAGGTGATCAGGAGTGGGCAAGACACCCTCGCTCTACAGATCCACCAGCTAATAGAGATATGCTGGCGAGAAGGACAAGTCCCACAGGATTTCAAAGATTCAAACATCATAACGCTGTACAAGAACAAGGGAGATCGGAGCGACTGCAACAACTATAGGG
Source organism: Cepaea nemoralis (assembly GCA_014155875.1). Taxonomy (NCBI): domain Eukaryota; kingdom Metazoa; phylum Mollusca; class Gastropoda; order Stylommatophora; family Helicidae; genus Cepaea; species Cepaea nemoralis. The sequence continues at coordinate 361,138 of JACEFZ010028219.1, forward strand.
GTATCTCACTTCTGTGTATGGTTGGGAAAGTATTTGCCAGAATTGTCCTGCGCAGACTTCAAGTCCTGGGAGATCAAGTCTACCCCGAATAACAGTGCGGCTTCCGTCAGAACCGGTCTACCATTGATATGATATTCTCATTGCGACAGATGCAAGAAAAATGCCGGGAACAAAATCAGCCACTGTTTATTGCCTTCATCGACCTCACAAAGGCATTCGATTTGGTCAGTCGTGAGGGTCTGTTCAAAGCACTAAAGAAGATTGGCTGTCCACCAACTCTTCTGTCCATTGTGGAATCGTTCCACACAGACATGAAGGGTATAATCAAGTTTGATGGCTCAACTTCAGAAGAGTTGGAAATCAAGAGTCGAGTTAAGCAAGGTTGTGTACTATCCCCCACCCTTTTTGGGATATACTTTTCACTTCTACTGAAATATGCCTTTCGTGATCAGGATGACGGTATATACATTCACTCACGCTCAGATGGTGGCCTCTATAATGCTCAGAGATTGAAGGCCAAGACCAAAATTAGCAGGGTACTAATCAGAGAGTTGCTTTTTGCGGATGATGCTGCGATTACGACCCACTCTGAGGAAGAACTACAACATCTACTATCTGCATTCTCCAATGCTTGTTCTGAATTTGGTTTAACAATTAACAAAAAGAAGACACAGATTATGTCACAAGGTGCACATGGTGTACCATCAATATTTATTGACGACGCCGAACTGGAGATAGTAGACCATTTTACATATCTAGGATCAGAGGTAAATAGCAAATTATCCCTCGATCAGGAAATCAACATCAGGATTGGCAAGGCAGCAACAACAATGAACATGTTAGCAAAAAGAGTCTGGGAGAACAGGAAACTTACTGCCAAAACAAAAGTCCTCGTCTACCAAGCCTGTGTCCTTAGTACTCTTCTTTATGGCAGTGAAACCTGGACAACTTACTCACACCAAGAGAAACGTTTAAACAGCTTTCATATGCGGTGTCTGCGAAGAATACTTGGTATTAAGTGGCAAGACAAAATCACAAATACTGAAGTAATGGAAAGATCAGGTTGTGTAACGGTGTATTCCATGCTCAGTCTTCGTAGACTTAGATGGATAGGACATGTTAGGAGGATGGATGATGGTAGAATACCAAAGGACATCTTTTTTGGTGAATTACAGACGGGTAGGAGATCTCAGGGTCGGCCTCTACTACGATACAAAGATGTGTGTAAGCGGGACATGATTGATACAGGCATTGATAATGCACAATGGGAGCACGTCGCTGCTGAACGTGTTGCATGGAGGGCAACTATGAGAAATGGAATAAAGACAAAGGAGAAAATGATTGCAGATAAAGCACACACAGAGCGTGAGAGACGTAAGATGGTGCAAATGGTGGAAATGACCATGTTTTCACATGCACCTACTGTGGGCAAACATTTGCAGCAAGAATTGGCCTTACCAGCCACACTCGCCACCGCCATGGATCGTAGTTATTGCCATATGACAGTTATTAAGCCTTTTTGAAGCACAATGTACCAAACTATCGTCTGTCAAGACGGAAAGGTGCCAATGATAGTCATGATTATAAAATCAACACAGTATGAAATAGACTCCACAGGTACTTGTAATTTATGTTCCAAAGTCAAGAATGAGAAGTTAACATTTTAGTCCAAATTAAAAAAAAGTCTACTAAAAACCACACACATCTCTCTGACAAATAACACAGAACACTGACTTACATGCTGTACATGGATACACACACTATATTAACTGATTCAGTGCCAAACAAAAAATATATTTGCACCAAATATGGAACACAATCAAATGGACAAGTTGTATGTTGTAAATGTCCATTAACTGAAGTAAATGTCCATTAACTGAAGTAAATGTCCATTAACTGAGCACTGAAACTGCATAGGATACCATGAAATAAAACAAATGACGACTCTATTGTGATATCATCTTTCTGTACAAAGGGAGGTCCTATCTAGCTATACATTATTCTTTGCCACTGAATCAGTTAATCTGTGATACAGAATAAGAGTATGAGTTGAAGAACCAACACCACTACACCCTGTCTCCTTCTTGAGTAGCCAATAAAGAGTTTCTATGCTGGTGGTGTCACAGGCAGCCTGATTAAATAAATGCTCGCCTGCACCTTCCCCTAAGAAATGAGTATTGCCCAGCCTCTCATCACAGACTATGACATAATCATGGTGTTCTAGAACAGCTGATCAATTCTACCTCTCGCTTTCATTGACTCACTCATGTGACGTAATCAATCAATCAGATGCCGTCTCCATAATGAAGGTTGGATGCTATGGATCTCTGATATTGTCTGTCTCTCATCATCACTGTACATTCTGTCAGATTGTTGTTCATCAATCTCTTGATGTTATCTTCCCACTTGTATCATTGTCTACCTCTTGCTCGCTTGCCTTCAACTTTACACTCCAGTATGGTTTTTATAAGAGTGTTGTCTTTTAACATGGCCAAAATATATCACTTGCCTCTTTTTTATTTATTTCAATGACTCTCTTTTCATTCTCAGTTTTTCTAGAACCTCTGCATTTGATTGTTCAAGTGACATAATCAGGCATACAGGAACCAATTACCTGAATAAAATAACACCTGATGCTCTGTCCACAAATGACGATCCCATCGAGGCGGATTCGTGCAACAGCAGCGTGATCTGTTGATGAAAACTGCAACCTGGCACGTCGAAAGTTTTTTAGGTAGATGAAGCTGACATCTTTATCCAACTCACGAAAGGTATGTTCAAATGCTGCCTGAATAAAGTAACAGCAGCATTAAGGAATAATCAATTAATAAATGCATAACAATGTGTGTATGTGGGTGAGCTTACATGTGTGCATGCATGAGCACATTATGTCTATCATTACAGTTTTCTGAACTATATTGTGTGTATTTGGACTTGAAGGTTACAGGTTGCATGTCCTAACTGTTATCACACAGTGTACAGAATAGGTTTTCTCTTGTACCTTTGATTAGTATCATTCCTGTTGCCTTGACCAAGGTTTAAACCTACTACCTGAGAGATTTGGTTCTACCCAGTCAGTCTGCCATACCTCATGCGTCCACACAAACACACAACTCATCTCATAATTGCTGTTGTCCAATGAAAGAGCATTAGTGAGACCTCTCACAAACTGAAGAATGAGGTGTACAAACCAAAAACAACAACTGGTTGAAATGCATAGAAAAATCTGGCCAACTGAATCACAATTAAACAAAATATAAATAAATATATTTTAATGACGTTCCTATCATCTTCAGCAGATATAAAAATATCAAATGTGACTAGGAAGCTTAACGAAAGGAAAAAGAATGAGATGTAGTTTTTATCAACGAGTAAGAAAGAAATACAACTAAACACATACAAATGAGAAAACCTAACTTTGGATCTGAAAAGTAGTCAGATCAACACAAAAACTATGAACGGATCTCAGAGATAAGAAACAAGAAAAGAGGTGACGAAAATTGAACAGAACAGAAAAAAAGGAACAAAAATGTATGCATATCTGACTAACTGCCACCTTGCCGTCTTGACAGATGATAGTTTGTAAAATGGAGTTATACCTCTCCGTAACACAAAGCCTTGGCTGAGTTTAGAGACCATGTGTTGCCCATGCTGCATAATCCCTCTCTCAGCCTGCCTAGTTTACTCCAGAGGAAAGGTAACACCAATACGTCTGAAACAAGACAAGCTGCAGAAGCTATCTGATCAGAAAAGCTATGCTCTAACTGTCCGCCTGTCGAAGCTTCCATCCTAGACCAGTTGCTGACCAAGGCTTGTGGCCTGGTTTGCCCTGCCATGATATTTACTCTTCAGGTTTCCTCGTACTAGGGTAAGGAATGTACCCTCCCAAATGCACTCCTCCACCCGAAGCCGTTGGCACAATGTGGGTGTCTGGTTTTGTGAGCGGCACACAACATTCGGTGCTAACAGAAAGCAAGTAGTACCACAATAGAACAGTCATATCTGACTAACACCTGACACATTATGCTATATACAATTGATATGGAAATACAATATGTATGTATGTGTCCTCACAACCAGATATAAATACACACACATACACATATATATCTACAGCTAACAATAGATTAACAGAGAACTCTACTCCATGGTAACCGAGTGCCCTGTGTTTGTCTAAATCTCTTTCTCTCTCACACAAACATTATATATATATATATATATATATATATATATATATATATATATATATATATATATATATATATATAGATTAGATATATATATATATATGTCATGGCTTTAAAAAAGTCGACAGGGTCGACTTCATTGCACCTGGTTTTATCCCATATGGCTCGGTCTCTTTCCGCAGCCAGGAAAGCGCCGCACAAAGCACAAACTCTGTAGCTCTAACGACGACCCACAGGAGTCTCCGAAAAATTTCACTCGTGAACCGAAGGACGCGGCCCAGAATCAAACCCACAACCTTCGGAGCCCGAGCCAAATGGCTTGACCACATCACCATGGAGACTCCCCATGGCAGGAGTATTGCTTCTGTTTTCCCCACCGCTACTGCGCCAGGGCTGACCCAGTCTAAGAGCAGGGATAATTGACAAATCCCAGGCAATTGTCAGAATATTGTGGTGACAACCAAATATGCTGGCTCCTAAGAGAAAGGGGCTGGCTCCTGGGAGGAAGGGGCTGGCTCCTGGGAGGAAGGGGCTGGCTCCTGGGAGAAAGGGGCTGGTTCCTGAGAGGAAGGGGCTGGTTCCTGAGAGGAAGGGGCTGATTCCTGAGAGAAAGGGGCTGGCTCCTGAGAGAAAAGGGGCTGATTCTTGAGATAAAGGGGCTGACTCCTGAGAGAAAGGGGTTGCACCCTGACAGGAAAGGGGCTGACTCCTGAGAGAAAGGGGCTGTATCCTGACAGAAAAGGGGCTGACTCCTGAGAGAAAGGGGCTAGCTCCTGAAAGGAAAGAGGCTAGCTCCTGACAGGAAAGGGGCTGGCTCCTGAAAGAGGGCTGACTCCTGAGAGAAAGAGGCTGGTTCCTGAGAGTAAGGGGTTGATTCCTGAGAGAAAGGGGCTGGCTCCTGAGAGAAAAGGGGCTGATTCCTGAGAGAAAAGGGGCCGATTCCTGAGAGAAAAGGGGCTGACTCCTGAGAGGAAGGGGCTGAATTCTGAGAGAAAGGGGTTGGCTCCTGACAGGAAAGAGGTTGGCTCCTGAGAGAAAGGGGCTGGCTCCTGAATAATGTTTAGCCACCCCCCCCCCCCCTCTTAAATGTGTAACACTTCACGTCATGAAAATAAAGTGATACATGACAATATCTTACCTGAGCAACTGGATCTATGAAAACACTTTGATCAATGTTGGCAATTATCAGAGCACTAGGAACATCATCCGTATCTGTCATATCCATTAGGCCATCCATGTCTTCACATAGAAGATCCATATCATCCATGGATTCCACTGAATCATTTAATTCTGACATTTTTTTTTCTTTTGTTTTTGTGTCAATTATCTTTCTAAAACGATCAAGTATAATGACCTCACAAACAGTTGAGAAGATGTGCCAATAATTGATGAACAAGTTCACAGAAGATGTCTGTACTTGCTGCTCCTTTCAAACATTCAACAATTCACAGAAAGATGCTTCCATCCCCAATTAAGTGAACAGCCATCTGGTCTAAGGGCTCTAGTAAGGCATGTTAGCCTAGATCAGACTGCGGTGAAGAAACGGTTGTCTCCCAGTTAGAATAAAGAGTTCAACAAAATGACACCATCACCTTGACCTAAAAAAGAACAAATTCAAAAATTATCAGTTAACAAGTATGAACATGGTGACAGCAATGTATTTTATTAACCACCATACAATTCAGAAAATGGAGAATATCTTATGTGATAAGTCACTATCATTGAATGCAAGAAAGAGAGTGCTGAAGTGTTATATAGAACCTGTAATCAATGTAAATGAACAAATTAGGAAGAGCTTGAAAGAAGAAAAGATGTGGTTTCTTGAGTCAAATGTTACGAAATTCTTGGACTGCCAAAGTAACTAACAATGACCGCCTGAAAGAGGCTAATGAAACTAGAACATTATATACAACAATAAGAAAGAGACAAACAGCTTTCTTTGGCCATGTGATGAGAAGAAGATCGAGGGGAAGAGAGGCGGAGGCAGACCAAGAGAAATGATGCTGGATGGACTTGAGACTGTGGCATGGAGGAATATCATCAGCAGAGTTGATCCAGAACACCAAAGACCGAGATCTGTGGAGAGCCATGAACGCCTCCGTCAGCTAGCAATATTTTTTTTATTGATGATGATGATGTCTTATTTTCGGGGAAACACGGTACAATACAACTATTCCGAATTGTCGTAACTACGCAACCAAATTGAAATTCTAATAATAATCATAAACCGCACAAAAAAAAACTCAAAATCTGTACTCGAACTGTAACAAATTGAAATAAATAGTTAATACATAGTTACATATACCCGACGAAAGCAGAAGTAAAACGGTCATTAAATGATTAAGTAAATGCGTGATTTGTAGCGCCGCAAATTAGTTAGTATTCATTACTAATCAGAATCTAATAATTAGTAAACTGACTACTCTACTGTTTTATTATTAATATTAATAAATAATAATATTATTAATATTATTTGGCCGGGCGGGGGAAACAGACGGGGTAAATAAAAATAACTTTAAAAAGCTGAACCACATTCAGGAAGTTGAAAACAAGATTTCATGAATAAATTGCCCCATTCAGATAAATGCACTGCTTGTTGTACTCCATGTCAGACATTAATAAACAAGAATTCACAGAGAATACAATGGCTGTGAAACAAACACGGGTGGTTACATGTCTACAACAGCCACCGTTCTCTCACTTCTGCATACCCACCATGGGAGGCAACCACTGGCTTACAGGAAGTACTGTCAGGCGTAGGTACTTCCGCTGACATCATACGTTATTTTTAGATGTCCTGGTCGACTGAAAAAATTTGTTTGATGGAACTGCGGTAAAGTTGTGAAAATGTAAACAATATAAAATGACATAAAGTAGTGCAGCTTTACGTAACAGAATTACGACACATGCAGGACGTTGCGGCGATTAGCCTTAATCAGCAAACAAACACATTCATGTTGTGTTTTGTGAATGTGTTTGTTTGCTGATGAAGGGCTAATCGCCGCAATCTTCCTGTAAGTGTCGTAATTCTATTATGTAAAGCTGCATTACTTTAGGTGATTGAAAAACGTGTTTATTTTCTTTAAGACAAGAGAATGGCCCAGGACATCCCATAGACCTGAGAGTCTCATTATCTCATCTCACCCTGTTCTTCTTGTACCTTGCAGTGTCAATGTCTAGGCATCAATAACAGTCAAACAGGGGTGTGTGCCTTCATCGGCTTCATATCTTAAAATTTTAATAAAATTATGGGCTTCAAGAGGTTCTAGAAAAACTGGGAATAAAAAGAGAGTTATTGAAAGAAATAATAAGGAGGCAAGTGAAATGTTTCGGCCACGTTAATGGCATGATACACTTATGAAAACCATACTGGAGGGCAAGGTTGAAAGCAAGCGAGCGAGAGGTGGACAACGATACAAGTGGGAAGATAACATCAAGAGATGGACCAATATTAGCCTGACATAATGTACACTCGGGGCGAGAGACACACAGTGTTGGAAATCCATTGCAGCCAACATTCATTGTGTAGGCAGCACCTGAATGATTGATTGATTGATGTATCGAAATTCCCACGGATTCTGTTATACTATACACTCTCAAAGGCCGACAATGTAAACGATGGACAGAGGGACCGTTTACATGGTCGGCCACTTCTTCTGGTTCCATTTGGTCTGTACATCATTGCTTCTTGTGATATACTGTCAGTTGTTAGCCTAGTTATGTGGCCGAACCATTTAACTAACATGCGGTTTTCTAATTAAATCTAGCACTGCTCTTACTCCTCACTTTAGTCCTGATTTCATCATTTCTGATGTTCTCCTGTGGGTGATAATATGAATGTATAGTATATGTCACACGGGGAGATGCAATTATGCATGTGTGCATGTATGCACATGAGTCATATGACGAAGATTTTGCTACGAATTAATTGAATTATCATGCACAGAGTGAGGAAGAAAATACAACCTGAAATAGGGGAAGAACAATGTGGGTTTGTAGAAGGAAATGGTACAGTAAATGCTGTGTATATGCTGCGAACAGTTATTGAACGTGCTATAGAAGTAAACAAGGATATACATCTTCGCTTTATTGACTACACAAAGGCTTTTGATAGAGTTAGACATGTCAACATGGTAGATATGCTCGCAGATCTACAAATTGATGGGAATGAGATTAGATTTATTAAAAACATATATTGGAAATAACAAGCTGCCATAAGGATTAATTATGAAATAGGAAAATATCAGCCTTTTAAGAGAGGGATGTGTAATGTCTCCAGATCTTTTTTCCCTATACAGTGAAACTATTTTCTGAAATGTAAAAGATATAAATGGAATCATCATTGGAGGAAGAAGCATCAATAACATTAGATATACAAATGATACAGTCTTGACTGCAGACAATGCGCAGGATCTGCAACAGTTAGCAGATGCGTTTGTTGCACACAATGAACAACTGAGGTTAGAATTAAATTGTAAAAAGACACGAATTGTGGTCCTCACTGGGAAGAAAGAAATACCACAATGTAATATACAAGTAAATGGGAATATTCTTCAACAAGTGAATCGGTAAAATTATCTCGGAACAGTCATAACATCTGATAAGAGATGCCTTGAAGAGATTAGAAGATTAGAATAAGAATCGCCATGGCTAAAGTAGCCTTTAACAAGATGAAAAACGTACTGACCAATAAATAGATATCAATTGAAACGAGAAAAAGAGTGTTGAGGTGTTACATAGAACCTGTACTTTTGTATGGATGCGCGAAACTTGGACAATGAGCAGTCAAGCTGAAAAACATCTGATGGCGGCAGAAATGTGGTTTCTGAGAAGAGTGCAAAGAAAACCATGGGCAGACAGAAAAACAAATGACCAAGTACTACAGGAAACAAATGAAAATCTTAAATTTATTAGAGACATTAGACGTAGACAGTCAACATTTTTGGGGTATGTTATGAGAAGAAATAAATTGGAGAACTTGGTGACAACTGGCAAGATCGAAGGGAACAGACTAAGGGGAAGACCAAGAAGTTAAATACCTGGATGGCTTGGCCACATGGCATCGTCGAGAAATCAAATCAAATCAAATCAACTTTATTAGGGTTACAAATTGGGCGCGTAGGCCCGTCTTACATTCGGCCCTTCCAATCACTCTTCTTTCGTTTATCAAGAGCATTATACGTTTACATAGGAAGAAAAATAAACATTGTGAAATGAATGTTGTAAACATAAACAAGGCTAATTAACATGTTATGAAGCCCATCTCCCACCTATCCATACATCACCCCACCCACACAACACCCCCACCTACCCACACACACGCGCACCAAGGGACACATACACACCCCCACCTACCGACACACACGCACACCAAGGGACACATACATACCCCACCAACCGACCCATCCCCCTCCCGCACATCCCCCACCCACACACACTGCCCTCACCTGATCCCCCAACCAAAACACACTCGCCACCCACAAACATTCCCCCACCAACCCACACATCCCACGCCCATCCACATCCTACCCCACACATCCTCTCCCCACCCACACCTCAAACCACCCATCCCCCAGCGACATCTCCATCGACAACATATTCCCCACCCACACACACACAATCCCCCACCAACCCACACATCGCACATCCACTCACACATCTCCAAACCATACACACACATCCCCACCAACTGACATGTCCCTACCCTGCCCCCCCCCCCACACACACACACATCTCCCTAACCACCCATACATCCCCAATCCACTCACACACACCCCACCACCCACACATACAACTTCCACCCACCCACACATGCCGTAACCTAATCCCCCACCACACAATCCCCACCCGCACATCACATACACCCCCTACCACGCACTATTCCCAACCCACGCACCACACACACATATCCCTCACCAACACATCCCCACTTACACACCACACATATATCCCCCACCCAGATACCACACAATATTCCCACCCACACCCACACAGATACCCTTACCCATCCACCCCACATACCCCCACTCACACACCACAAAAATCCCCCACCCACACACACATACCTCACCCACACAATATCACCAACCAACACACCACATACCTCTCCCCACCCACACACGCATTCCCTAGCCGTCCACCAACACACACTCACTCACGCATACATCCTCCACTACGCACCCACACACCCCCACCCACCCACTCCCAACCAAACATCTTTCGATCACAATACCCCTACCCCCACACACATCCTCCACCCACTCACACATCCCACCCCGACACATACAACTCCCTCACCCACCCACACATCCCTAAGCCACTCACACACCCCCACCCACACATTCCCCATCCACATACACACATCTCCCACCCACACTCCCCCACATACTTCCCCCAACCACCACAATCCCCTTCTGACCCACACATATACCCCACCCATACGCACATTCCCACACCCATCACACACATCCCCCACACCACACACTATCCTCCACCCATACCACCACAAACATACCCTCCACCCACACATCATTCACAGAAAGGAAAGGAACATTGAGCTGATCCACGACTCTGGTGATCGAGTGAAATGGCGAGTCATGACCGCCCACGCTTTCCGGCATGGCATATGATGGATGGATGGCATGTGTGACCTGTGCATGTGCGTGTGTGTGTGTATATGTCTGTGTCCATGTGTGTATGTGCATGTGCGTGCGTGTATGTGTCCGTGTACATGTGTGTATGTGCGCATATGTGTAATGGTGTTGAGATAAAAAGGTTTGCCACTCAACTTTACTAGTATTGTTCTGTCTGACACGGTCCAATTTTCTTTGATTGATTTTGAGCTCTCTATATCCATTATAATGGCTGCCCTTTGCTGTTTTTTCTCTCCACCAGATATTAAAATGCCCATCCATTTCCATTTGGTCTCACATATGTCTCATTCAGCCAGTAGCATGTCCTTTGCAGAACCTCGCTCTCATAACAACCTTCCGTAAAACCTCTCGATCATAAGTAAGACGACCCGCGTCCGATACACACATCTGGAGATAATCCACCACATCCTGCACCAATCTTCTCTTTGGCCTTCCTCTTCCTCTCTTCCCAGGCATATACCTCTCCATTATTGTTCTCTCCAAACTTTCGTGACGTTTCAAGTGACCAACATATTTCAATTTTCTTTGTTTAATAGCCAACCTTCTTCAATATTCAGCTCTTGGGTATATAGGTGTATATGTATGGGTGTATATGTTCTGTACTTTATCCAAGATATTCTTAGAACTCATCTAAAACATTCATATTCAAAGGCATTTATTCGTTGTTCAGCTTGTTTAGTGGTCTATGTCTCACAGGCGTATGTTGCAATGGGAAAGATGCATGCTCTTAAAAATCATAAGCATGTTAATATCCAGTCTTCTCACTTCATTCTTAATATTTCCAAGGTATGACTTGACTTTGCTTGACCTGATTAAAAATCAAAAATTCCAAATTCGGCCTCGTCCAACCTGCTTCTTCAGCCTTGGATAGAGTTTAGGTCCGTGGTTTTTGTGGGTTTTACCCTGTTTTTGTCTGTGAGCTCTTACGAGTGGGTCCTGTCTCGGACTGGTTATATAGACTTTTGTGTCTGTGAAGTCAGCTGGGGGATTGGTCGGCGCGATGTCCTTTGTGTCCGTCTCCTCTGGTGGTTTCTTTGGTACAAAAACATTGCTTTTTACATTTGCGAATACAGCGTATACATTCATACACGTATGACAACATTATGTTCTTGGCATGGTGTAACAACCTACATATGAATTGTTGACGATGATTGTTGATCATTTGCTCCCATGCACACCAAACCATTTAATTGAAACTTTTTCACGCTTCAGGCATTCTCATTCACACTTATTTTCATGTAAAAAAGTTCAACATTATTGCTGAATCACTTTTGTTTCCTGAAAATTGTACTTTTGTATGTATCTACAAATTTCCCCACGTTAAACCCCGCAGCAAGCATCCAGTTGCTTGAGCGCGTGCGCCCGATAGAGAGAAAGAGTGAGAGCGAGAGAGAGAGAGAGAGAGAGAGAGAGAGAGAGAGAGAGAGAGAGAGAGAGAGAAAAGAGAGAGACAGAGAGAAAGAGAGAGATAGATAGAGAGAATAGAGACAGAGAGAAGAGAGAGAGAGAGAGAGAGAGAGAGAGAGAGAGAGAGAGAGAGAGAGAGAGCAAACAGATTTAAGTTTGCCACACATGTGGCTTCGGCCGTTTACAGGTCAATCAAACAAGCAGGTGCCGTCTCCACAATGAAGGTTGGCTGCAATGGATCTCCAACACTGTCTATCTCTCGCCCTGACTGTACATTCTGTCAGGCTAATGTTCGTCCATCTTTTGATGTTATCTTCCCACTTGTATTGGTGTCTACCTCTTGCTCGCTTGCCGTCAACCTTGCCTTCCAGTATGATTTTTATAAGAGTATACTGTCTTTTAACATGGCCGAAATATTTCACTTGCCTCATCTTTATTTCTTTCATCAACTCTCTCTTCATTCCCAGTTTTTCTAGAACCTCTGCATTTGATTGTTTTTGTTTCCATGAAATACGACATGTTCGTCTGTGTATCCACATCTCCAGCGCTTCTATGCGACTTTCTAGTCGCTTGTTCAATATCCAGGCTTCCGCGCCATACAGTAGCGTTGAATATACGTAGCATTTGACAATTTTCATTTTTAATGTGATATTAATCACTCTAGATGTTTATTCTGATTTCATGCCGCTGAAAGCATTTTTGGCCATTCCTATTCTCTTTTTGATTTCTATTTCCCTGTGATGTTCATTGATGACCTTTCCTTTTCACTGCTAATTATCATAGTTTTTGTTTTTTGGCTGCGAGATGAGATGCCTGAGGAGAGCTGCCAACTTAACAATCCGAGACCGAGTAAGAAATGCTGTTATCAGACAGACAGTTGGATCAACACCTTGTGCCACATTTATTGAAAGATAGAAGATCAAGTGGTTTGGCTATGTCTTTAGAAAACAACACCAACAACTACCATCACTGGCCTTACATCAAAGATAATCTGCGACGAGACCAAGAGACTCGAGACCACATTCTGCACTGTGCCAGTTTACTTGTTCCGCTATGTCTTGTAACTCTTGCTCCTTTTCTGCTAGAAACACAGTATCGTCAGCATACCTAAGATTGTTTATGAAGCTTCCATTGGTGTTAAGTCCAGGCATTTCAACTTGTTTTCCTCCGAAGTCGGAGAGTGTCTGCCTGTACGGTGAGAAACCACCAGTCTGCACACCAATAAGCCAGAAATGGGACAACGGATACTCACGCAAACCTCAGGTCCTGTATGACATCACACTGATGTTGGACAACAGGATGCCTTCATCCGACATACAGGACTTCGCAATGGAGCTCAAGCCAACGAACACAAGCAAGCAGCTTGTTTAAAAATTCTTTCTGTGTATAGGTTGAAGAGGCTTGGGGACAGTACACATCCTTGCCGTACTCCTCTTTTTATCTCTATAGGTGACGAATAGTTATTTCTGCATCTAATAGACGCCACTTGTTCCCAGTACAAGTTACTAATAAGTCTGATGTCCTTTCCGTCCACTCCTATATCTTGAAGGCACGTAATTAGACGTTCATGTTGTACTCTATCAAAAGCCTTCTTGTAGTCTATAAAATAAACATACAGTGTATATACTTTTTTGAACTTCTATATATTTTTCACTCAAACAGATAATTGCTTCTCTGGTGCCGCTGTTTTTGCGGAACCCAAATTGTTCTTCAGCTACTTCCTCATCTATTTTATGTTGAATTCTTCCTTGTATGACCTTGAGTAGTATCTTAGTTATGTGGCTCATTAAGCTAATAGTTCTGTAATCTTCACAATCAACAGCTCTTGGCTTCTTCGGTAGTGTGATGAAAATGAATGTTTTCAAATCCTTGGGGATGTACCCAGTATTATATATATCATTACATAATTATGTGATAGTTTCAATGCCAAAGCTGGATAAGGATGTTATCATCTCTGTTGTTATCTTGTCAGGACCTGCAACCTTTCCTTATTTCATCTTTTTAATAGCCTTTTCTACTTCAGCCTTTAATATTTTTGGTCCATCTTGAGTATTATACAATGTTGGTTTATTGACCCTGTTGTCCCAGGATAAATCTTCTGTGTATTCTGCCCAGCTTTTTATTATGTCAGTGTTATTAATTATAATTTCTCAATTTTTTCCTCTGATACAACCGTTTCCTGTTATATTATTTTTCTTCTTTGTAAATCTTTTTATATGTCCATGTAATTCTTTCGAGTTGTGTTTTATTTCCAGATCCTCTATTTCTTTGCATTGTTTCTGCAACCACTCTTCTGCACATGTGACGTATTTCTCTATCTATTAATATACACTCTGGAGCGTTCTTTGCTTCCTTTCTTTGAGTCATTTTACTCAAGATTTCATCGGTTATCCATAACTGTTTTGTCACTGGCTAGGTGGTATTTGCACTCTGTAAACTGGTTTTTACACTTTCCCAATGTGTATCAATTTTATCCTCAGGATTTTCATGTCTATATTGTTCCATACTTTCAAGGATTAGCCCATCATATCTATTTTTTACTTCAACCAGGTATAGTTGACTTATTTCTGGTTGTTTCAATGCCGATATATATACTTGAAGCGTTTTCGATGTCCTTATTCCTGGGTTTTAAAGTTTTATTTGTAATTTTAAGACTACAGGATTATGGTCAGCGTTGATATCGGAGCCAAGATATGTTTTTGTCATTTTTAACATTGTTTTTAAATCTATTTCTAATCATAAGGTTTTTTTTTTCATAATCATAATAATCATAAGGTCAATTTGGTTTCTTGTTCTATCTCCAGGGCTTTTCCATGTATACAGTTTCCTAGGGTTATGTTACAGGTAGGCCCCCTACAAAGGATTTACCTATGCTGGTTAAGCAAAGGTCAAACTCGAATGACAAAGACCACTAACCCACATAAAATTTATTTGGCCTGTATAACAGACCGGAAAAAAAATTTTTACGTAAATTTTGTAATTTTCGACGCCATTGGAAGTATAAAATATGGAATGCAATATCTAAAACAATTAGTATAATGGGTTACAAAATTATCATTTATATAAAATATAGCTTATATTTTACAAAATCTTTAAATCTTTCTGAAAATTTTTATTGCTTTTGTTTACAAACATAAAATTTTAAATAAATTATTTAAAAATTTTGTAACAGGTTAAGAAAACTACTAATATATGTAAAAGTCAATAGGATCGCCGATTCCTCCGAAGTCAGAGAGTGTCTGCCTGTACGGCGAGGAACCACCAGTCTGCACACCAATAAGCCAGACATGGGACAACGGATACTCATGCAAACCTCAGGTCCTGTATGACATCACACTGATGTTGGACAACAGGATGTCTTCATCCGACACACAGGACTTCGCATTGGAGCTCAAGCCAATGAACACAAGCAAGCAAGCAAGCATATATGTAAATTACTAAATATAGTTATAAAAGTCTTAGTAATGCCCCTTGAAATAACATATGTTGTTATGTCCCGTTGCATTATTTTAATTCCATTTCTTTCTTTTTAATGTGGTTGTACCGGTCTCCGTGGCCTAGAGCACGGGTTCGAAACACAGCGGTGCTGGTTTTTTCGAAAATAGGTATAGGTGCCGGTCGTTAAGAAAGCAATGGCAAACTACTGAATGTAAAACTTGCCCAGGAATCACGAAGAGCGAAAATGCTGGTGTTGACTGCTACGTCCCGTGAAGGATATGCAACTTAAAAACAACGTGGTTGTATTTCGCACAAAACTGTATTTTTACAAGGTGGGTTGCGTGTTTTCTTTAACATTTACAATATGCAACAAGCCCCCCCCCCCCCCCCCGGCGTTAAATGCAGCAATATTCTCTCATTGTTTGTGTAATGACTGCATACTATATATTACTTTTGCATATCCCTTACAGGACGTTGCAGTCAACATCAGCATTTTTTCAGCTGCTGTTGATGTACTAGGCAAGATTACGCTCGGTAGTTTGAAATAAATTAATTCTTCGCAGACATTAAATGCAGTTTGTATTCAAAAGTTGCAGATAAATAGGAATTGTAGAAGCTGGCACATCTCCATGCGCTCAGTGAGTTAATCAATTTACTAATCAATTTACACCAGAAAGTGTATGAAACTGCCACATCTCCTAGTGCTCAGTGAGTTAATCAATTTACTAATCAATTTACACCAGAAAGTGTATGAAACTGCCACATCTCCTAGTGCTCAGTGAGGTAATCAATTTACTAATCAATTTACACCAGAAAGTGTATGAAACTGCCACATCTCCTAGTGCTCAGTGAGTTAATCAATTTACTAATCAATTTACACCAGAAAGTGTATGAAACTGCCACATCTCCTAGTGCTCAGTGAGGTAATCAATGTGCACCAAAAAGTGTATGAAGCTGCACATCAAATAGTGCTTAGTGAGTTAAACAATTTACACCAGAAAGTGTATGGGGCTGCCACATCTCCTAGTGCTCGGTGAGGTAATCAATTTACACTAGTAAATGTATGTAGCTGTCACATCTCTTAGTGCTCAGTGAGTTAATCAATTTACACCATAAAGTGTACAAAGCTGGTACATCTCCTAGTGTTCGGTGAGTTAATCAATTTACACCAGACAGTGAATAAAGCTGGTACATCTAGTAATGCTCAGAGCCTTGTGGGAGCACGTGTACACCTCGGAGGAGCAAATTGATTACCATGGTCTGGCAAGAATGAGACAGCGAGGAGTGACGAGGGGATCTGGCCGACGCTCAACGCTCAGAGGAAAGGCGAGACGGACATATAATCAGATTGCTACTAGTACTATTGGTGTTGGAACTCTTCGCTGGCTGCTGAGGATGGGGATGGAGCGCCGAATGCTGTGATGTCGATTCCTAAATCAAACAATCAATCAATTAATCAATCAATCTCCTAGTGCTCAGAGAGTTAATCAATTTACATAAGAAAGCGTATGGGGCTGTCACATCTCCTAGTTCTCAGTGAATTACTCAATTGACACCAGAAAGTGATCGATGCTAGGAAATCCCACGAATAATGTCAAGCATGCTTGTTGAGAAAATAAGGCTTAGTATAATAATTATAATGGCTACCTTTTATGTCAACACCGTCGGCCTTCCAAGAACAATCTGCTACTATTACTTTTAAATCAGTGACTTAAATTCTTAGGCGTGCTTATAACCTTTCTTATGTTAAATATACTGTGTAGACTACAGTCTACGTTTTTATATTATTATTGAGCTGAGGTTTATACGCGTGTTTTCTTTTGGCGTAGTAATTCTACTGCTGTTAATTAAATCCGACAATTCACCAATAAAAATAATAGTAATAGTAATATATATATATATATATATATATATATATATATATATATATATATATATATATATATATATATATATATATATATATATATATATATATATATATATATATATATAATGTGCCATGCCGGAAAGCGTGGGCGGATCACCAGAGTCGTTGATCAGCTCCTTGTTTCTGTCTCGACCATGGCACGAGGCCAAGCCATCCAGGTATTTGCTTCTAGGTCTTCCCTTTGGTCTGTTCCCTTCGATCTTACCAGTTGTCACCAAGTTTTCACCACACGCCACACGGCATGGGGGAACATCGTGTCAGATATCATTAGTAACACAAGAGGCAGGCGGCTGTGGACAGACAGGAACACTAACGCCACACGGCATGGATTATAAGACGAAGAATATTATGAAATTTGTGTAACAAGCCATGGGGAGGGTCCCATAATGTCCCGTCACAATATTTCAAACTTATTCTTTTGCTCTGACTGGGGATAGGTCTTTGCTGCCAACCCTCATCCGTTCCCCCGGACTTACTGTCACTCTATCTTTCGACCTCAGGGTTATTTCCTGCATTGTATTTCTGGCTGACACACACGTAACATGACGATCGTCTCAGTCACTATAATTTGAATTTAATACTGTAATAAAGACAACACAGAAGAACACCAAGACAGATAAACCTATACAAGTCCAGAAAACAAAACTGATGAGATAACTATAGTCCAGAAATGAATCCAGAAAACTCTGAACATCATATAGCAGAGATCTTGAAATTGTCCAGTCATTTCACAACTGCCTCACCGGGCAAAGGTTCCCGTCTCTCTATCCAGCGTCGGTTGTTCGAGCAACAGCTTCCAAGTTTCTTAGGTCACCACGATATAGTCAGTAATCTGGTCTGAGAAAGTGCCATGTGATCACTGGGTACAATTGAGGTTGGGAACCAAAGTCATGATACCAGATTGGGTATAGGGAATGAATCAGAGTCTTTCGCTGTCCCGGACAAGTATGGGAATTGACGTAGGTCCAAACCGCCTCATCCACAAACTCTCGACCTTCAGTCAATGAGAAGACTTGAGTTGGCTGTTGTGTCACTCATTACATTTTTGTAACGCCTCTCCAGTTATATTAGAAAAAACACATTATACCTGGTATGTCCACTGACTTGCCCTGGCTTCATCATGTGCTTATAAGTTTGGGCATAGAAGCCTTGTCAAGTCCTTCCACCACACTTTACTGTAAACACTCGACCTTACGTCGTTGAGAAGACTTCAAAAGAAGGACCCTGTAGATAACAAAAGACAAGTGAGGGATCAAGCTGACTCATGCCCCCACACATTAGTTATGCATTTCGGCTTACCACGATAAGTAGATAAGTGGCTTGCTTGAATGAGTCTGACATGTCAGGTAGCCCCTGGATTGGCTACGTCCTGGCTTGAGCAGACCTCCAACTTGTAGACGTCCTGTCGGCTACCCTATGCACCCTGTTGCATATAAGACTCACTCTCCACACTCATACCCTGCCTTTATTATTGTTGGGCACATTCGTTTCCCAGCTTCTCTCTCCCTTGCAAACCATGCCTTTCTCACGACAAATATCTTGTGGTGTGGTGTGCCAGTAATCTGTGTGTTTCTCCCCTTAACTAATATTATAGTAGTGGGGGTTTTTATGGCACGCAGTGTAGTTCCCCATTCCCAGCAAGAATAGGAAAGAAGATACTGCCACTTCCGGGCCCGGGGCTCTTGTCTGAGCTGTCGCCGCAATGTACCGGCAGTGCCTCAGATAACACGTAGAAAATTTTTTCCCAAAAAAAAGGAATGTTTATATATATATTTATATTATATATATATATATATATATATAATATATATATAAAAATATATATATATATATATATATATATATATATATATATATATAATAGAATGTCTGTCTTATGTATGTATCACATATTTTGAGAGGTACAGAGTATCTGGTATGTAAACAAGGGACACTATCACATACCTTTGGTGTATGATGCTCACGTTTATTTGTGCACACCAAATCGGTACTTGGTGTGTGCTGTTGTCAATGCCACACTGGTCACCTTACTTCCCATGGTATTTCCCGCTGCCTCGCCCGTGTGTTGCCGGGGCCCATACCGGGGAGCAAAGAATAGTAACACTGTTGCCTACCATGCACGTCGTAAGAGGCGACTAAGGAGGCTATGGTTCCGTCGCTCTGCTACTGAGTGAGTGCGTGGCGCGACACTGTGAGCTATGAATTTCGCGTGGAATGCTTTTGCATCTGTCCGCGGTTGTTTTTAACGTGAACTGCATGTTCGGAACGATGACTGCGGGCTATTGCTGGATTGACTGGTTTGCCTTTTCGGTTCACGAGTGCTATTTTTTCAGGAGACTCCTGGGAGTCGTCGCTGTAGCTACGGAGTTCGTGCTTTGTGCGGCGCTTTCGGTGGGTCGCTCTGCGGAAAGAGACCGAGCCATATGGGATAAAACTCGGGTCAATGAAGTCTTTCTGGTGACTGCCGTTTCCATCGACGATGAACTGTATTTTTCGTGGAGGACTTTTGTGTTGGCATTCTGGCGGCGGCATTATGCACAGTGTACCTGTGTGGGCTGTTGGCTTGCCGACACTCCGACCTGTCTATTCCATTGTTCACATGGGGCAGTGAGGAGCATTTTGTGATATTCACTGGCACATGAACGGAGCAATATGGGGACGATCTGTTGCCGTGAAGTTGGAACCGCGACTAACTAACTAACTAACTAACTAACTAACTTCCCGCTACCTATTTTTATACTCAATCGACCTTGCTTCCCAGGTCAAATTATTTATTTATTTTTGTAAATTGGCATTGGGCCGGTAGCCAAAAGTGCTAGCCAGTGTATTATCATGGCTCCCTAGCACTAACATGGTTTCCTATACATTAAATCTGTCATCATCGTGTGTCGTGCAGATAGCACAGGACAGTCATGGTTCGCTATCTAAGACCAACACCAGAGCCTTGTGTCATGACTGCGTTCTTGTCCTGATTAGGCCAAGCCATCCAGGTAAGTTACCTCGGGGGGAGGGGGGGGGGAATGGGTCACCGTGGTCTGGCGAGAGTGCGACGGCTGCTTGGAGGAGGGGCGAGACGCACATGTAATCAGATTGCTACTGGTACTATTGGGGTTGGAACTCTTCGCTGGCTTCTGAGGATGGGGACGGAGCGCTTATGGGAATGTCCCGAATGCTGTGATGTCGGTTCCTAAATCAATCAATCAATCAATTAATCAATCAATCAATCCAGGTACGTTTTATTTGCATTCTTCTGCCTCACTTCCTGTCAGTTGTGCCAGTTGTCACTAAATTTTCAAGCTTATTTATCCAAAAATTCTTCAATGTCAAAGTTAAATTTCTCTCAACAGTTGACGGTTTCCACTTGTCTCTTGAAAGACTATCTCATCGTTTATCTGTCCGTCCATGGTATTCTTTGTAGTTTCCTCAGAATCCACATGACCACTGCCATTAGATGTTTCTCGGCGTGCCTGTCTGTTGCTCAAGTTTCACATACATACATCAGTATTGGTTGCACACTGCACTTCACCAGTATTTGCTCTCTACAGTTGACAACAGTTTTGGTTGCATAGGCACTTCACCAGTCTTCTTTCACTACAGTTGACAGGAGCGGCTGGCGGAGTGGCTACAACGCCAGACTCTCCTTCGGGAGACCCGGGTTCGATCCCTCGGTAAGGCGTGGGATTTTTCCCCTGTCGGGGCCAAAAAGAAAATCCTAACCTGCACAGTTCGCGGCGACTGCACTAGCCAGGCGGCCTTAATTCCTCAGGCTCACAGACCCCTCTGCCATACACAGCAAGGTACTATATTGGCAGCAAATGACATGACAGCTAATCTGTATTTTTTTTTGAAAGATGAGTCTATTGACCATTGTTGAATAGGCTACCTTTGCCACTAAGATTCTTGTACTAATCTCTGCAATGTACCTTAAATCAGATGGTATAGTTATGTCAAGATAGTTGCACTGATTCACCTGTTAGACAATTTTCATTTTATTTGGAAGTTACATTGTGGTATTTCTTCGAGGAGATGACCATAATTTATGTTTTCTGTTTAAACTGTAGAATTAACAGTAGTTGCCCGCTGTGTACAATACATATTTACAATGAATTCACTTACAAATTAGATTACTGTCCCTGAATTTCAGTCAGTTTTTCGGGAGGTTCAGACTGGATCGCCTTGGTATACAATAAAATGTTGCATGTCCTTCGGGAGGTCCAGACTGGATCACCTTGGTATACATTAAAATGTCGCATGTCTTTTTGCAAGACGTGACGATCAACCCCAGATTGAATTTCTAGGCAATTGTACATTGAGTAGTTTGCCATTGTTTTCTGAACTTTCTAACCTTTAAGTTAAATATAATGCCGTTATAGGGGTTAAATCATCTACCTTGCCATTAACTAACCGGGAGTTTAAGAGCCAGAACTCTTATCATTTCGACCGCGGGGATCTCGTTT
The DNA here is from genome assembly GCA_014155875.1 of Cepaea nemoralis. Lineage (NCBI taxonomy): Eukaryota > Metazoa > Mollusca > Gastropoda > Stylommatophora > Helicidae > Cepaea > Cepaea nemoralis. The sequence continues at coordinate 383,210 of JACEFZ010028219.1, forward strand.
TGTCACCAGCTGATGCACGTTATGGAGGTGTGAAATCTTCGCAAATGTTTGTGCAAACATTGTCCAAGTGATCATAGTGTGCTGGCATGCACTGCACAGGGGCACTGGTATTGTAGATTCGAAAGCATTCATGCCAGGGTTCATGAAGATATGCAGATGGAATATACTGCAGGCAATAAATAACTATTTGCCGAAGGCCCCAAATTTCATCTTGGTGAATTCGTTAAAAGATAACATATTTTCTCCACACTTGTTATCTAACAGCAGCAATTGGAAGATGCATTAAGGTAGTTAAATGTAGAATAGTCCAAGCAGAGGCAGGATTTCACAGGAAGAAGAATATACTCATAAATTTATCTGTGTCGATCGAGGTGACGAAAGCGTTCTCGGGAGCTATATTGAGCCAATCCTGATGTTTGGTAGCGAATCATGGTCAATTAACAGATAAATAAGGAATTATTTGGAGCTTGTGGAGATATGGTTTTATAGAGGGGAAATGAGGACACCGCAAGACAACAGATGATAAATAGCATATTCACTCCAACCCTATGCTACCGATGTGAGACTTGGACATTACTAAAATCAAACTTACGCAAAATTAACACCAGTGAGATGAGATGCTTGTTGTCAGACAGACCGTGGTAACAACACCTGTAGCCACATTTATTGAAAGTAGAAGATCAAGAGTTTTGACCATCTCATGGGAGTGCAACACCATCAGCTACCAACAATGGCCCTACATTTAAAAAAAGATGTCCTATGAGAGAAAGAGGACGCCCGAAAAGAAAATGGATTGATGACATCAAAAACATTGTAAAATCACAAGGAATAACACCATCCAGTGCCGCTCCCCGGGTGCAGGGACGTCAACTATTCCTGCACATGATGAGAACACAGTGGTCAGATAAACAGACCATTAAAGATATCTTAAAACCATAAAAACCCACAAAGAGAACAGATTGCTCGCATCAGAAAAGGGCAGTCTACATTCTATGGGCATGTCATGAGAAGGGGGAAGCTGGAGTATGTATTCAAACGGGAATGTTGGAAGAAAAGAGAGGCAGGGGGGAACCAATAAAGAAGATGTTGGCCAGTTTAACATCATGGCATGGAGGAACATCAGTGTCAGATATCATTAGTAACACACGAGACGGGCGGCTGTGGATATACATGACCACTAACGCCACATGGCATGGATTATAAGACGTAGAATATTATGAAGTTGGACAGCCACAAAACAACCGGTCGTTGTACAGCCATGTTCCCAAGCTTTAAGCTGATATTACTGGAGTCGACACATTTAGCAACCCATGTCAGGCATAACGCACTAAGTGAACCACTATTAAACAAGTCCTGTCCCTCTGTGCCTGGTTCCCAGCACGATCCACCTGTTAAAGCAGACGAAAATGAGGGCAAACAATTGTTTCTACAATAATTTTCTTCTCGTATTCCAGCGTTATAACACGTAAATGGTGATGGGAGGGGAGGTAATAGCCTCTGGCTCAACTACACGTAGTCATCAAGTGCTTTAGATTGTCACGGGGAGACAACTGTGGACAGATTTAATAGCGGTAATGACATAGATCATATGCCGTAAACTGAGATCAGCATCTCCGAAAGGATAACACCAATGCTCTTAAAATTCCGTTGCGCTGATGGCAAGGTAGCAGGTTCCACCCATACATCGTGCTGATGGATTAAAATGTTGATATCTCATCCTTGACTTGGGGCGTTCATTACAAATACCTCAGAAGTCAGGGAGGGTTCTCCTGATGGCCAGGGACACTGGTAATAGGGAAAGCAGCAGTCCATTGCCCTCATTAGTAGTAGCAACTGCTGGTGGTAGTAACGCGTGCATGAACTAAGCTCAAGTTAAAAGTGAGAGAATTTTTTTTTAAATTTCGCAACCAAAAATACCGACACTATAACTTGAACACAGTGCACAGTTTTTCACGATTCCTCGAGTGGGGGGTTCGAAATCAGTTGCAGATGGTTTGGTAGTAACCCGCCTTGCGTTTATTTCGCTGGTATGGGCATCGGTCGTTCAGAAATGAATGGCAAACTACTAAACATAAACATTACCTTTTAAATCAAAAGCAGCCAAAATGATTGATTGCCACGTCCTGTCAAGGGCACGCAACTCATTGTAATGACGCCAATTGTTGTTTCTGATCGCGAATGCAGCAACGCTAGAGCATTACTTCAGGTCTGCCTTTTCCTCTTGGTGTGTTTATTTTCCCATACAAACAGCGCACGATGTCACTATTGTTGCATACTCACAGAGTGTGATGAGAAAGTTGAAGACAGACATGTCGCTATTATAAGCGACTCACAAAGTGTGATGAGAAATGTGAAGATACGAATGTCGTGACTGTAACAGACTTACAAAGTGTGATGAGAAAGGGGAAGATAGACATATCGTTATTGTAAGCGACTCAGAAAGTTGAGTTGAGTTGAGTTAAGAACCGACATCGTTGCACTCGGGGCATTCTCATAAGCGCTCAGTTCGTATCTTCAACAGCAAGCGAAGAGTTCCAATACTAATGGTGCCTATTGGAATCTGATTATATGTCATCTTGCTTGACTTCTGACTGCGATTGTCCACCAGATCCTCTGACCACCCCTTGCTGCTGCATTCTCTCTAGAGTCTAGACCATGTTCTTCTGCATTATTCACGTGCTCCCAGAGGGCCTTCACCACATCTGTCCCGTCACGCATCAACTGAACTCACAATGTCTGCTGAATAAAGTGAAGACATGTTTCCAGCAAAGTGGCAGGCTTCAATTCAACAATCAAACATATCATCTGTTGGGTGGTTTCCCCAGGACATGCTGGTGTGGTGGGGAAACGAACAGGCGGACAGGCTGGCTGTGTCTGCACCACTTGGTGGGGTTTGGTGCAGGCTAGAGCTTTTCTTTTTTTTTCTCCGACAGAAAAAGAATCCATCATCTTACTGAGGATTCGAACCCGGGTCTCCAGAATGGAAACCCAACATTCTAGCCACTTGTCTATTCTTCTAACAAGTACAATTGTTCGGAGACTTGGGGGAGGGGGTGGTCGCTGGGGGGTCAGAGTTCGTACAGGGTGTGACGCGTTCAGCCAGAGGTTAGTCTCTGTGTGGAGAAAGACCAGGATACATCCTGTACAATAATGTCGTTCGTCTTGCGTTTACACCCTTTAAAGGAATACAATGAAAGATAATACAACACAATAAGCTCAATAGATAACATCAGTGAAACAGTCACATACAAACGCCTGCCTTACTGAAGTCAAAAATAGATACACAAGGTTTACTGGCAGATATAAGGAACAATACAGGATAGAAAATGGGGTGGAGATAATAAATAATAGATGCGAATGCCCTAATTAACCAAGCAAGCAACAATTTATTTTCAGTTCTGCTTTCTGTCCTCTCAAACAAACCATGAATAGATACTGGCACCTCGACGTCTTGACAGAAGATAGTTTGTTACATCGTTCTTCAAAAAAGGCATAATAATTACATTCCAGGGATTGAGTTATACCTCTCCATAGCACAAAGCCTAGGATGAATTGTAAAGACCATGTGTTGCCCATGCGGAATGATCTCTCTCTCTCTCTCTCTCTCTCTCTCTCTCTCTCTCTCTCTCTCTCTCTCTCTCTCTCTCTCTCTCTCTCTCATTGTGTGGATGGCTGTACCAATAAACGCACTATGTGTGGATGGCTGTACCAATCAGGACACATTGTGAGGATGGCTGTACCAATAAATGCACTTTGTGTGGATGGCTGTACCAATCAGGACACATTGTGAGGATGGCTGTACCAATAAACGCATTTTGTGTGGATGGCTGTACCAATAAACGCACTATGTGTGGATGGCTGTACCAATAAACGCACATTGTGTGGATGGCTGTACCAATAAACGCACATTGTGTGGATGGCTGTACCAATAAACGCACATTGTGTGGATGGCTGTACCAATAAACGCACATTGTGTGGATGACTGTACCAATAAACGCACATTGTGTGGATGGCTTTACCAATAAACGCACTTTGTGTGGATGGCTGTACCAATAAACGCACATTGTGTGGATGGCTGTACCAATAAACGAACTATATGTCGATGGCTGTACCAATAAACGCACATTGTGTCGGTGGCTGTACCATTAAACGTACATTGTGTCGGTGGCTGTACCAATAAACTCACTATGTGTAGATGGCTGTACCAATAAACGTACATTGTGTCGGTGGCTGTACCAATAAACGCACTATGTGTAGATGACTGTACCAATAAACGCACATTGTGTCGATGGCTGTACCAATAAACGCATTATGTGTAGATGGCTGTACCAATAAACGTACATTGTGTCGGTGGCTGTACCAATAAACGCACATTGTGTCGGTGGCTGTACCAATAAACGCACTATGTGTGGATGGCTGTACCAATAAACGCACTATATGTCTGATGGCTGTACCAATAAACGCACATTGTGTGGATGGCTGTACCAATAAACGCACATTGTGTGGATGGCTGTACCAATAAACGCACTATGTGTGGATGGCTGTACCAATAAACGCACATTGTGTGGATGGCTGTACCAATAAACGCACTATGTGTGGATCGCTGTATCAATAAACGCACTATGTGTGGATGGCTGTACCAATAAACGCACATTGTGTGGATGGCTGTACCAATAAACGCACTATGTGTGGATGGCTGTACCAATAAACGCACTGTGTGTGGATGACTGTACCAATCAACGCACATTGTGTGGATGGCTGTACCAATCAGGGCATATTGTGTGGAGGGCTGTACCAATCAACGCACTATGAGTGGATGGCTGTACCATCAAACTCACTATGTGTGAATGGCTGTACCAATAAACGCACTTTGTGTGGGTGGCTGTACCAATAAACGCACTATTTGTGGATAGTTGTATCAATAAATGCACATTGTGTGGATGGCTGTACCAATAAACGCACATTGTGTGGATGGCTGTACCAATAAACGCACTATTTGTGGATGGTTGTACCAATAAACGCGCATTGTGTTGATGGCTGTACCAATAAACGCACTATAAGTCGCTGGCTGTACCAATAAACGCACATTGTGTGTATGGCTGTACCAATAAACGCACTATTTGTGGATGGCTGTACCAATAAACGCAGATTGTGTCGGTGGCTGTACCAATAAATGCACTATGTGTGGATGGCTGTACCAATCAACGCACATTGTGTGGATGGCTGTACCAATAAGCGCACATTGTGTGAATGGCTGTACCAATAAACGTACTATGTGTGGATGGCTGTACCAATAAACGTACTATGTGTGGATGGCTGTACCAATAAACGTACTATGTGTGGATGGCTGTACCAATAAACGCACATTGTGTGGATGGATGTACCAATAAACGTACTATGTGTGGATGGCTGTGCCAATAAACGTACTATGTGTGGATATCTGTGCCAATAAACGTACTATGTGTGGATGGCTGTACCAATAAACGTACTATGTGTGGATGGCTGTACCAATAAGCGCACATTGTGTGGATGGCTGTACCAATAAACGTACTATGTGTGAATGGCTGTACCAATAAGCGCACATTGTGTGGATGGCTGTTCCAATAAACGTACTATGTGTGGATGGCTGTGCCAATCAGGGCACATTGTGTGGATGGCTTTACCAATAAACGCACTTTGTGTGGATGGCTGTACCAATAAACGCACTATGTGTAGATGGCTGTATCAAAACCAGACGAAACTACAGTCCCTAAACTCAAGGTATACATCCAGCTAACCTTTCGAGGGGATGACGTAATGCAACGTCTACAAGACCGGCTCATTACAGCAATAGGTAGAACATTCTGTGCTGCAACTGCAGTCATTAGGTACAGAACCACAGCGATTCCCACCCCAGCAGTAAAAGAGCCTATCCCTCTGTACGCCAAAAACAATTGTATTTACCAATTCACATGTAGGTGCCAGTCTACCTACATCGGCAGAAAAGAGCGGCAGTTGAACAAAAGAGTGTCGGAACACATACCTCAATGGATCGGCACGATACTACACACAGGCGATGGGAGCCTAGTGGGACCGACACACCGGAAACTTCCCGCTTCATCAATTATAGGCATATACTCGAAAGCGGCCATGTGATTGATAGAGACATTGCCTTTCGCGTGTTGTTTAACACGCGAAATACTCGCTTGTTAAAGTTTGCAGAAGCAATAATGATTAATCTACACAAGCCAGATTTGTGCCAACAGAAAGTCATGTTAGTCAGCTTAAAATTATCGTGGTAGACAATTGATATTACTGTGCGAGCATGTGTATATTTCAGCTTGAAGGATTTATCTAGTTATTTTACTTTATGTTGTGTGAATTCTGCAGTATGTACCTGACGAGATGCAGCGAAATATGCCAGGCAATAAATCGTGCAATCTGTTGTTGTCGTAATTTGCTCCATTGACCGGCTGCAGATGTCGGTATTTGCTGCACTGGCCGACTGCTGCTGTTATTGTTATTTACTGCACTGGTCAGGCTTCTGTTATTATCGTTATTTGCTGCACTGGTCAGCTGCTGCTGTTATCGTTATTTGCTACACTGGCCGGCTGCTGTTGTTATCGTTATTTGCTGCACTGGTCAGGCTTCTGTTGTTATTGTTATTTGCTGCACTGGTCAGCTGCTGTTGTTATCTGTATTTGCTGTACTGGTCAGCTGCTGTTGTTATCTGTATTTGCTGTACTGGTCAGCTGCTGTTGTTATCGGTATTTGCTGTACTGGCCGACTGCTGTTGTTATCGTTATTTGCTG